>CM067377.1:158209922-158683439 GCA_034510155.1 Eucriotettix oculatus
TTATTTTGGTCGTGGATCTATATGTTTAAGATGTAGTCATTAAAATGGTTTCTGTTCAACAGTTGTTAATGGCTCTCCGGGTTTTATCAATCTTTGTGATGCTCTGAATGGATGGCAGCTAGTCAGAGAATTGAACAAGTCTCTGGGTCTACCTGCAGCTACATCATTTAAACATGTTAGTCCTGCTGGGGCAGCAGTTGGAGTCCCCTTGAGCCCTGAACAGGTATTATAGTGTGTGTTTTGTTATTTCCACCTTCTCTAAAGAGCCTGAGATTTTATTTTGTATAGTTTCAGGTCAATGAGGAGAAGGATAATAATTTCAGCTTTATATGCAGTTTGTGAATGTTCTTTCATGAATGTATATTAGTGCTGAAACATTATATTATTTACAAAAGTTTTGTATATTATTGTTACAATTAAATGCAGATTTTATGTTTTTGTTCTATTGCTAAGTAAAACTGTAAATTACTTCAGATAATTTAAAACTCCGATGGGTACTTGTTAATAGGTTAACAGACACTTCTTTGCTACTGGTGTTAAAAAGATCTTGTTCCAAGCCTGGATGAATATGTTAATATTAGTAGAGTATATGTTGAAAAGCAGTGAAAGTCTCATTTTGTAGAAATAATTTTTCCCAGCTCAATTTGTTTCTTAATTTATTGATGTACCTATTATATTAGCTGTTCACCATTAAAATAATTTGTGATGCCATTATTATCCTATTAATTTGGCTATAGTGCAATTATTAATGCTTTGTAGTTATTTGAGAAACATTTTCTGATTACTTCGATTAATTTAGAAGTGCCTTTTCTTGGTTCAAAACTTGTAAAGTTTATTTCTGGTAATGCAAAAGGTAGTGTGTGGTTAGCAAAGGAACATGGGTTTGCTTATGTGTGTTTAAATTTGTTCACAGGCTAAAGTATGTATGGTTGATGATTTGGTTGATAAATTAACTCCATTAGCCACGGCATATGCACGAGCTAGAGGTGCAGATAGAATGTCTTCATTTGGAGATTTTGTTGCTCTATCCCAGCCGTGTGATATCATTACCGCAAAAATTATTTCCCGTGAGGTAATATTGTTTTTGCAGTAATATTAGATTTAGAAATTGAAAAATAGGAATAACTAGGTGAATAACAATAATGAAATTTATCAAATATATAAATAAGACTGTACAATATTTGAAATTTCAACCACTTTTAAATTGAAAATGCTTTTTACTTAGTGTTTTAATATTCTTTCTTGTTCTTAACAAATGAAGCAACTCAAAATTTCTGTCAAAGATAACACTACAATGTCAACCTATGTAAAGTGAATATTGTTTCTTTTCAAGACGTTCATAAGAATGGACACTTATCGTTGCTATTTTAAGTAGCTTAGAAACATAAGTTATACATATTTCTTATTGAAATTGTTAGGTGTTCACATTAGATAGTTTGACATAATAGCAACAAAAATATAATTTAAATGTTTATGCAAATAACTTTTAAACAAATTTAAATTTATTTATTTAATAAGGTTTCAGATGGAATAATTGCTCCTGGTTATTCCGAGGAAGCATTGGAAGTTTTACGTAAGAAAAAGGGTGGATCTTATTGCATATTACAAATTGATCCTAATTATGAACCAACACAAATGGAAAGGAAAGTTATTTTTGGGCTGACTTTGGAACAGAAGAGAAATGATGCTATAATTGATAAGAACCTTTTTACTAATGTAACCTCATCTTGTAAAAATCTGCCAGAGAGTGCCATCAGGGATTTGATAGTGGCCACCATAGCTTTGAAATACACTCAAAGCAATTCGGTTTGCTATGCTAGAGATGGGCAAGTGATTGGTATTGGTGCTGGGCAGCAGTCACGTATTCATTGCACTCGGCTTGCTGGTGACAAAGCAGATAACTGGTGAGTTTTCTTAGTATATATATCGAAAAAATCTATTATTTTCCTCTGTTTAAATGAGTTTGATATTTTGTCTTTACATGCCAGTAGTTTATGGTCTTAAGATTTGAAGCAAGTATCTGTAATTTTTGAGCACTTATTGCATTTATTAGGCATATCTATTGTTAACCTGTGACATCCTTTTTCAAACATAAGACTGCCCTATTTTGAACAATATCTTCAATGTGTGTTCTCATTCTCATCAATCATTTTAGTGAAGGTTTTTTTGGATTTAATTACTGGAAATAATTTTTATCTTCAAAATTGAATTGGTGTTTATACACAATCCTGTTTTAGAAATGACATTTCAATTATTAGTCTATTATTTCGTGACGAAGTTACGAATTAGATGCAGCGTAATTGCAAAGGTCACTAGTTTCACATAAATTTTTATTCTATTGTGAGGTAGGAGTACTTCAATTTTCTCCTCAAATGCAGCAGGTTATATTGTTTCTAATTATCGGTAAATCTGTCTTCCCAATTTCACATTGAAATTAACAATTTGTAGGTGGCTCCGACAGCATCCTGCTGTCATAAATATGAAGTTCAAGAAAGGTGTGAAAAGAGCAGAAATATCTAATGCTATAGATAACTATGTCAATGGCACAGTTGGTAAGCATTCTGATTTATATCATTTGTGTTGTGCAATTTGGATAATTTTTACAATAACTTTTGCATACTCTGCAGGTAAAGATATGGAGTTTGAAGCTTGGGCAGCTATGTATGAAGATGTTCCAGAATTATTAACAAGCGATGACCGCAACAATTGGCTGAAACAATTGAACTGTGTAGCTCTTGGATCAGATGCATTTTTTCCCTTCAGAGATAATGTTGACCGTGCAAGACAGGTTAGTATTATAAAATATACACATTATTAATAAATAAATTATTGTGGTAAGTTTTATTTCTCTAATCTAAGTTATCTCTTACTGAACTATTCTATATTTTAACTTCAATGATAATGTTGGCAATCTAATCTTGGTGGATAAGAGCAAAGAAACAGACAAATGCTGCCACATAGTTTCACCTCTAACTACTATCTCTTACTGCAGCACAGATATGTGGAAATTGTCACTTACCTTGAATTTGATTCGTTAGCACAGTTAAATCAGCATTAAAAGAAATATAATTTGTTCATTGGACTATTGTGGGGTGTAAAATTTTGAGAGGATTTCCATGCTAATTTAAACATTTTGTGAATGATATATTGAATTTATGTACTGTGTTTAGGTTAATTTTTTAAATAGAAAATCATCTGTGTCTATTGCTTTATTTGAAGACTTAAATTTTAAAATTTTCTTCCAGAGTGGAGTACAATACATAGCAAGCCCAGCTGGTTCCACAAATGATGCAGATATTATTAAGGCTTGCAATGAAAATAATATTACTCTGGTTCATACAAACCTGCGCTTATTTCATCATTAAAATTTTCACATTTTATTACAGCCAGGACTTACCATTCCATGAGAAAAAAGGCCAATTATTGAATAGTCTGTTAAAGCCATTCTTGCTTTTGTTAATACATTGATATACATATCATAGGAAACTTAAGCCAATTTTGTAGCCATTCAACACTTGTTATGATATATTTCAATAATTTTACTGTATACAATTAAACTTGTTAGTTGTTCCATCACACATGACATTTTTGCTGTTGGATATGTTTGTAAATTTAAAAATGAGCTTGTTTCATGGTTTTGTATTATTAGCATTAGCTATTAATACACAAAATGTAGACATTAAATAACTACATGTATATTTTTAGTTAAACAGAATTTCATTAGAGTATAAACAATTTTTTTATTCATATTTATTAGAAATCTCATTGTTAAATTTAATGAATTTAAAACCTTTGTCTTTATAAAGATTATAAATTAATTTAAAGAGTGTTTGCAGGTTGTATTTTTATATTTGCTTGTTATAACTTTATTGATCATTTAATACTCTTATATTGTTGAAATAAAGTTTTACCACTATGCTTGGAAGAAAACATCCTTATATAAAATCAGAATTAAAGAGTCTAAATGTTTTTGAAATGTAATTTTCCATGTATTATGTGCGGAAAGTTTATAAATGATGTATACATGAGAACTATTTTTTTTAAGTATTTACAAAGTGTTGGTGAATGTTTTTATATTGAAATTGTTAACTTTGTACCAATTTTATTTTCTAAAAAATATATTTTTTGATTGTATTGATTTTGTTTCATTTCAAAGTTGCCAGATATTTTTCTATGCATATTTACTTTCTATTTTGTAAGAAATTCTTAATGTCTGGTTGCCACATCAGTCAGTTAAATCTACCTGTAACAAGCTGTTGCTTAAGATTTTGAAAAATTTCAAACTTTGACACTTGTTCAAACATTCCTTCACTGTATAATTTTTTAAATTCTGCTTTGAGTTACATTAATTATTGTGCCTTTAGCAACTTTGTCAATTGAGGAACATACTTCCTTTGTTCTCAATATGTGAAATTGCATAACACATCCTGGGCCTTGTTGGAATCGAACTTGGGACCTCTGGTGTGAGGCAGTGATGGAAAGCACAGAGGTGGCCTACAATTCTTTTATACAGCTTAAAAACTTGTTAATTACTTATGGCTGTATGGTTGAGTACTATTTTCCACTTGAAACCTATTCCAATAATTTGTTTACATGGGGCCATCATAGTAGTGGTGTGAAGTTGGCGAGTAATCGCACAATGCCACTCATTTAAATAATATGATAAAATTACATTCAGCATTCTTTCACTTCTAGGTAGACACACTTCAATTTGAAGATTGTAATACTTTTTTAAAAAATATATTTTTTGCAACAAATTGTACCAATTTGAGTATTTATTACAAATTTTTCATATTAGTATTTCCACACATTGGCACTATGGACACACTATATGCTCTGAAATAAATATATGGGAGTTATTACTAGTTTTAAAAAATTATATAATAATTGGAATCTATTAAATTTGCATTTACAAGAGCAAGCATTCTGCCCTGAATCGACCAATTCAAGACCACTCCACAGTTTGATGTCTATCCATCCTGCTCTAGGTTATGACTCTCTTATCAATCCACCACTATCCAAATGCTCACTGCCAATTGCCCATCTCCAATTTCTTAATTTCCAACTTCTCCACTCCATCTTTTGATTTCCTTCAGCGGTGGTGGTGTTGTTTCCAATCAAAAGTATTTATCTTAAGCCTTTGGGATGTGCCATCCACCCCACTTCACCGATGTTTGGGGAAAACACTGGGTTTCGTCACAGCCAGATGTCCTGTGTCTCAATGACTTTAGAGAAACCCGACCAACGCCAAACTGTCTAGGTTTTATTGCCTTAGCTGCAGCCTTCTTTAATTTTTCTCAAGCTGACTATATTTGATTTTGTTCCTCCAAATTCTGTATTTCGTAGTTTTCCCATAACAGGACGAAAATGCACAGCAGAAAATTTTGAAAACTTTGGTTTACCGAATTGTTTGTTTGAGTCTGTTAAACTTCCATCATAACAACTGGGCAACTTTTAAAGTTTGCACTATTTGAAGTGATGAATCTCGACATTAGTTTGTATGCTACAGTTTTTTTGAGTGTCCACCTTGAAGTAGTTTCATAATATTACGCTCGCTGTTAATGATAGCAGAGCAGCCCCTGAAAGATTACTATAGGCCTATTACACCTTTGTCTCCCTTGAGAACTAAATTTACAAATTTTATCAAAATTTTTGGTGTTAATCTTCGTTTAAATGAGATCTTTATCTTAACACTATTCTATCGGCAAGAAGAAAAGGTTTTCAATGCTGCTAATTCACATAATTCTATGGACGAGACGTGGAGGAAATATTTTCAATTCTGCTAAATACGTTGTAATACATTAAAAGTAGGCGAGAAAAGTCTGAAGGCATGCGAAGTATTTTTTTGTACGTGACAGTCATCACTACACCCTTCTTCGAAAAATGTAACAGAGCCTTTTTTTTCACATAATAAGCAAAGACCTTTTACGGACAATTGTTGTCAGTCTTTTAAATGAATGGCAGATCCGTCCCTAATTCAAGAAAAAGTTGCTTCTATCAAGTAGGAAACTACGCGTAGATATTTGGAAACGGGTACTGCGTAACGAAATGCAAAACATGTGCGAAGATACTTGTTTACATCCGGCAGCTAAAATTTACCAATTTGCTGCAATTTTGTAATTTCAAACCAATGGGTGCTATTTGAAACTGCAGCTGATTGGCTATTCGAAAAGGGAAGAGGAGAATTCGAGGCGAAATGGACAGAAGTTTACGTCCCCGCTGGCGAGAGCAGAGTTGAAGATAACATTTTCTTAGAAGTTTCGATTTTCGGCCTAAGGCGTGAACTATGCGACCAAATCGTTCCGACGCAGTCAATGAGAAGCGCCTCCGAGGATCTTCAACCAGAGAAATCAGCTGCAGTCTTCTATCGGTATCATTGACAAAATTCCTCGGTCCTATTTACCTAAGAAACTTTTCTTCATTTTGGTTCACTCCACAGGTGACCTGTTATTAAGACTTTCAATGTAAATTGAAATCATTAATTAATCTTTTCTCTTTGAATCCTGCTTAAATTTATCCGATCAAATATAAATTTTATTAAAATTGTCGACAAAATGAGGAGCTTAATAAATAAATTTAACCGTTTTTTTGTAACGTTAAATATTGTAATTAAATATGGCCGTTGATCTCATCGCGTCTGAATCATAGACGATAAGGCTGAACATCTACCATATTTAACAAATTAATCTACATTGACTTGTGATGTTAAACTATTTGTTTACATGGCATTTGAAAATGAAACATGTGTAAAGTTAAATGAGAAAGCATAAATCAGACGTCAGTTCAATTGTTCACCTATTGTAATTTTATAAAAATGTATGAATTTACAATGATGTAGCGGTCAAACTGGAAATTTTCTCAGTGATTATATTTTTTAAAGTACTCTTTCATAATATGACAAACGGAGTGATCGCACGATATAGAAAACTTTTTTTTCAGTACAGTAGTTTATACTTTAGACAAATACTTTTGTGCCCTGGTATTTCAGAACTTGAACCACAACCTATTAAGTATTAAGGGGCACGGGGATTGAAATTTTTAATTCCTGTAAATGAATTTCTACTGAGCTAAAATTTTAACTGTGTCTAAAAAACACAGATGTGTAGCAATGTACAAAATTTTATTTTTGTAAACTTGGTTTTTCTTGAGACATTTTGAAAATTATGCTCAAAATTTGTCAGTTTGAAAATGTTCTTTGCGTTACGTACTTTAATATATTTTAGCTTTTTTACATTAATATGGAGGGCTGACCATTATTATCAATTGTCAGTATTATTTTTGAAATTGATTAAAATTGTGGGGAGTAAATAATTTGATACGAAGAGCTTCATACTGTTTCTTAAAAATTGTCACTTTTCAGCACTTTGTAACATTTCTTCACCTAAACTACTTGAACAATTAGAAAACTAATACTTATGTTTGAGGTTATTAGCATGTAGATTATTTAGAAAAGGAATGAAGATAGTATCTTAATATTTGTGACGCATAGGTTTATGGTACCTGAAATCACGAAGCTGAAAAAAAGTAATAATTTATTAACTTTGAATCAAACACATTAATTATAATTATCCTACACCTTCCTTCTATTGTTTGGCAGTTTCTTTTTTCTGTTTACTGAATTTATAAGCTTATTAATATGAAATTAGAAAACAGATTTTTTCAGATGTTAGCCGAAAGTTCAGTCTCCGTTTCCCTTAAGGTCCGTTGTTATAACTTCTCTTGAACTGCGCTTACACGCTGAAATAATTTGCACAACAGGCTTGCACAAGTAAATCGCTGCGTTTAAACGCAGTCATAAAGTTTGCACAAGCCAAAACATTGACGAGTACGGTCCCGGACAGAAAATTGGATTGTGGTTGTCATGAGCGTATAAACGATGCTCAAGCTTCAGCTCCAACCTTGGGCATGAGCATTGGAGATGGTGACATTCGGCCACTCTTCCTCCCGAACTTATCAGCTGATTTTTATTAATTATCAATATTGATAGTTTTTTAGTTCATATATATTGTTGGGAAGCCCAGGAGACAAGAATAGGGCGAAGGCTGACCTGCGTCTCCACGCAGTATTACTGGTAGAAATTATGCAGGGAGAGCGTATACACTGTCTGCTCTACAGACCCCCTGCAGGCAAGTGCTTCCAAGTTTGATGTAAAAAATAAATAAATAAAAATAGTAGAACGTAAAAAGAAATTGTAATTCCTTAGTTTGTAAATCCCATTTGATGTATAAAAAGGAAGGAAGCAGCTACTACTTACCATAGTTTTCCTCTCCCTTCATATTAGAGTGGTCGTTCTTCCTTCCCTTCTATATTCATCCAGCTGTGATCTAACAACACTTCCCCTTCATCTTCCTACCCACCTTCACCCTATACCCCTCTAATCCTATCTCTAGTTTTTAGTTAATTAGTTCGTTTTACTGTAAAAATAATAATATTTACAATTTTGTAAAGATAAGGCCTGTTACAGATGTACTAGAAAACAGGCTGATTATGTTTGACATAATAAATAATAATAAAAATATTGTAGTTTAAAATTTGTCTGTTTTATTATTTAAAGAAGTTGTGCCAAACTCAATTAATACCCGAGCAATTTCATGCAACTGGTAAGATTCACGCGGATCACAAACACATTTACAAATTTTATTAAAATTGGATGAAAATGGTTGCTCACATAAGTATGTACTTCCAAAATTTAATAAAGTTTGTGAAGCAAATTTATTAATTACTGGGAATTTTTCTCCTAAATATTTGGTTATTAAAATCAATTGACTCCAGTTGTATTGAGTGGGAGCATTTTCGACTTCAAAGGAAAAAGGTCTCAGTAAAAAGTGAAAATACTTTAGGTGAATCTTTGAAATCATTATAACGTTTATCGGTTTCTTCATTTTTACCACTATATTGTGAAAATGCTTTTAATAGTGTAAATGATGGGGGGAATAGTAATTAATGAATTTAATAATTGGGTTTAAATATATACATTTATTAATTGGAAACACAATAATTTTAATATGGGTCGTGCGTGTATATATTATGTACAAAAATAATGAATTAAAATGGGGTTATATTAAAGATATCAGGGTAATTATGGTTTGGGTGACCACGTGTAGCAGATTTTCTGTTCGTTGACGAACCTGAGTTGTTTTCATATGCGTCTCGCTGTGACTTCCGTGTTGTGGAACTTGAAGCGGCCGGTCGACAATAGCACGAAATCGTGCTGCCGGAATTGAGGAAACTCCGCTTTTTCCTTTTTCTTCCCTTGTTGTTAAGACCTTTCTTCCCTGCTTCCTCGACTGATCAAAGCACCTCTCCACTGCCACCTCACCAATCTGCTCTCGCCACCAATCTCCTCTCTCCACCACTCTGCTACCAATCTACTTTCGCCACCACCTTGTATCACCAGAAAAATCTCCCCAAAATTGTCTCCGCCAGCCTTTTTAAAACCTTGTCCCCACTTATCCGACACCTATTACTACGGTGGCAGGGATGGATATTCTCCAATAATATCCCTTGTTTCATTTGGGGAACACACGCCACCCGGTCACCAAATTCACAGGCAAATTAGGACATTCCGAAACCGGCGACGAGGTGTCTGAGCTTTATGGTCTAAGTATCAGTCGCAGTCCCTTTGTTTGATTCCGAGCCGCTAAGACGGCGCGCTGAAAAAACCCTTCTTCCTGGCCAGCGACTTGCTCATGCCAAAAAATTTGTTATTTAAGTTTCCGTAAATAATAAAAAAAAATTGGACGCGGGTTCTACTGCGCTACAACAGCTTGCACGTAGGAGTTTTCTTTTGTAGATGATTTTTAAACAAAATCAATTTCTGTACAAAACTTGCCATTGCATCGTACATATTTGTTATTAATTGATCTTCGCCTGGCAATGTAATATTAAGATTATTCAGATGAACTATAATATCTGCTAACATTTCCAGATCTTTTATAAACGATATATTTTCGTTTTTTCATCTTTCATCTCAAGAAATAAAATTATTTCTTGGAGAAGTTGACAAACCAACGAACTTCTGTGTAATAAGAAAGGTCTTTAAATTCCGATTCTAAATCTTTAAGGAACGAAGTAAATTGTCGACGGTTAAGTTCTATCGATTGAATAAAGTCTTTGTTACAGTTTTTAATACTTAATTCATTTTTAATAATTTTAAACAGAGAATTGGTGGTGAGGGCAATGGAAAGTCTTGATTTGCGGTTTATTTGGTTATATCGCAGTATTTTTTCTATCATCCTTTACTTTTCTCCCGTCATCAATTTAGCGTCGCCAGTTGTTACAGTAGCAAGCCTATCAAGAGAAAGATTAAAATTTCATAAAATGTTCCATAAAGCGTCAAATATGTTTTCACCCACTGTAGTTCCATAAAGAGGGATCATTTTCAATAATTCTTCAGTGATCTTTATATTATTATCGCAACAGCAACTTGCACAACATCTTTCACATCCGGGCTTTCATCAATCGCAAGTGACAACAATTGAATTTTGGTAGATATTTCCTGTAATTGGGAACTACCGTTGCCTGCCATTTCAGCAATTCTGTTTGACGCTCTACTTCCTGACAATTATATATCTCGGAAAGGCTGAATTTTTTTGGACGGACGAATTAGGCAGCCTTTATCATACATTATTTAATTATAGAACTATCCGCTTATGGTTTTGAATGTTTTTGCTAATAAATATCATATTTCGTAAGTAGCTCTTGCTACTGATTAATTGGTTTTCATGAATTTTTAAACACTTTTTACTGATTATTAAGAGTATTCTTCAGTGTTTTATATTTTATTCTCTCATTTTTCCTTCGCAGCGTGAAAATTGATTTTCGTGATTAGTAGTATAAGTTCCTTAATGTTGTTCTCTTTAGTGACACTAATTGTTTCTTTGCTAACCAAGCACATGATTTTATTAATCACTTCAACACAAACATAGTTAAGTTCCCACTTTTTTTGAAATTTTCTTTCCTCGTCATCAATTTTTCGTTTCTTGTTCAGCGTTGAAAGTGAAATTTTCTGTAAAAAAAATTTCACGAAAGTGCAATTTGAAGTAGTTTTCAAATAAGCCGTAAAAGAAACACAATCGTAAAATATTTAACAGATCAGTCGAGACGAATACTTTTCAATGCAAATAATATATAAAATTTATAACCTAACAAAACTAATGTAAAGAAACACCACTAGCTGTCAGCGCACTCTGGAAGTTAGTGTAATTTAATGAAAACGTTTAATAAAGTCTAGGTATTACACCATTTCATCAGACAAAGCAACTTATTTAAGACACAATGTCGCACAACTGACAAACGTGATGCTTAAATCATATTGGCTAGACTCTAAAAATGATAATTAGAGCTGCTGTTAACTAGAAGCACTATCCTAGAGATTTCCCATAAATGCTAACTTTGACGTAAAATATTGTCCTTCATTCATTTTATTTCAGATAATCAGGGGCCAAAAAAATCTCTTTGCGGGCCGCCAGTTTGACAGTCCTGATTTAAAGTGTCGAAAGAAAAATAATTTCTTTATGAATTTATCGCACAATACTAATATTTTCCATGTTTATGTGAAGTGAAGAGCAAAGAATAGAACGAGCGCAGTGCTAAATCAAATACGTATAAAAATTGCAAGAGAGATGGACACGCAGGCCAACACGTACAGTCTGGTAAGAAAAATAAGTTCTTTGCGAATCGCCTACCGAAACGATTTGGAGTGAAAGAATCCGGAAAATCAAGTACTGGAGAAAAGGATATTTATATACTTCATTTAAGGCACTTTGAACTCTTGAGTTTTTAACGGGATCAAGAAATTACACGGTGTACAAAATCAAACATTGATGAAATATCACAGCGTAGCTGATAGCCGTAACTACTCGTCTCATAACAGAGTGTGCTCTTGAAATCATTGGTGTAATTAAACTAAGCAAATCCCGGTAGTGTGGCTTCGTTCGTATGCAAAAAAGCTGCGAAAGTTGTCAGACTCGCTGTGTAATTCAGTTATTAAATTGGGATTAGAAAACAAATCCCTCTTTAGCAAGCATGGTTTTAGACGATTTACTTTTCTTTGGCTTCAATTTCATTTTTTAACGCAAACCGCAGACGTTGCAAGTATTAGTTGTTTGCCAGAATTGTCCATTTTTTAAAAAGAAGGTAAGCAACAATTTTCACTTCACAAATGTTGAAGCTAAACTGAACGAGTGTTCAGTTTACATTTAAAATTAATCAGCGTCTTCGATATATGAGAAAATCCTTTTCTCCGGATCATACATACGCCGGAAGACTCAGCCGACGAAGTAGAGAGGTCCCAGGAGTTGGCACCTTACGCTTCCAAACTCATATTCATGTCACGAACTTTAAAATAAATTCTCGCTTTATTTACGCCAGAAAAACGTCTGTTTGGATCAGGGGTGAAAGTATAAAAAATGTCCTACTGGAACTCATTTTGTTGAGTGGAAAAGAAGAAGATTCATAATCATAATTTACATTTATATTGTAAATAATCACAAAAATATAAAAATAACAGAAAATCACATACTTAATCATACAAAATGTAATAATTACAACAGTTCCCATAAATTCAAGTGGTAATTATCATAGTTTTTTTTCGCCGCTGCATTCCCTTCAATGAATTGGCGTCCATCTTCCTTTTCCTAGCCAAGATTTTACATACGGCCTTGGGTCAAATTCATTTATAGGAGGACATATAAGACGTTTTCAGTGAAAATCATTATGTATTGATGTTTGTTTCAACGTTTACGGAAAATAATTGTTATTTTTCATTCTTGCTGATGATTTTAAACAGGAACAGTGTTCCGTCTCCAAATCTTGTTCCGGTGTATTCCGGCTTCCTTTCCCCCCTGGTTTAGATATTATGTATATATTAACGTAAGACGCACTAAACATATTAACAAAATATTAACTAACTGTTAAAAATTCGTCTTACGATTTTATATGTCAAATCACTTCACGCTTTCTCATTGTCCAAAGGGACCATCCGTGGAAGCTTGTTACACAGTGTTTCCAAGTCTTAGAGGATCCTCTCTGCTGCATCAGGCCGCAGTGGTCAGTCAGTAGAATTCCAACAGGTATATAATTTGCCGCCAAGAACTATGTACTTGAAAAAGTGATGGAAAATAAACAGGGTTCTCACATTCTTCTTTAAATATTTTGGAGTATAACTTTAACAGTTTGGTTCCGACATGTAACTAGAAGTGATGCTGTGCTTCCTAACAAGAATCGCCTTAGCATTTAATGTCTTAACTAGCTTTCTTCAGCTCTTAACATTTTTCTGAAGAGCCACTTGACTATTTCGGAAATATGACTAATTTATATTAACTTCAAAAAATAACTTTCTTTTTCTAAATCCAACAAAGACATTTTTGGTACCATATGTTTTACATACTGTAGCTAGATGCAGCTTGCTTGGCAGGATTTACAGAAAGCAAGTCCACTGTTGTCATTCAAAACAATCGGCCTGGTGTGTTAAGTTTCTGATTTCTATAAAATAATTAAGAGTACATAATACAGAGATAAATGTAACCCTCAAAGAAAGCAAGAGTTGCATATTTTAACCACATAAATTGTTTTTGGCAATGCTACAATACTTCGTCCAATATGATGTTGATGACTTTGACAAGACGGTGATAATATATTTTCCACACTACCAACTTGTATCGTAATTGTTTACTTTTTCGCTACAATACAGCAGTGCCCCAAATTTTCACTAAAAACATTTCTCTTTGCTGATATTGTGTCTAAATTTGGCAATTCTTTCAGCATAGAAAGTAATTTCATTTGTCTCTCATTGCAGTACATCAAAAAGATAATCAGTTAGAAGAATTACTTCACAAAACACTCTGCAACTTGTTTGTGGTGTTTAGACTGCAAAGTGTTCACGACTACAGTAAATACAAGAATGATGAACATCTCAGCTTCTTCGAGGATTTTGTATGTCATATAACTACATAAAGGAATTTTTGAAATTCAAGGAACAATTTTTCATTATGTCTAATGTTTTTAAGGCTGTGCAGACTGCATAATGATTGTAATAGTTAAAACATTCTGTCCCAATGAATTATTTGCCTATATCTAAAAACAGTGAATAGTTGTACAATGGTTTGAATGATAACAATAATAATGGATTATTCAATCTCTCAACTGCCACTAATTATTCAAATCTTTTTGCTGAACCATCCCATTATTTATTATAACCCTCTAAAAAATTCACCAAACATCTATCAATATTGTCCACTACTGTGATAATTCAGGAAAACATCAAACAACATTTATTATAACATTATCTGAACCTTGCAGAAAAGGTAATTGATATCAGCAACTCTAAAAAATTCAACAAAATAATATGACACAAAATCCAATGCTGCAATATTTCCAGATAGCTTCCAGAACTGGTAATAATATTAAAGTACAGTTTTATTGAACTAAGGCTATTGATTTGAAGGTAACTAACTAATGAAATTAAAATTAATTCTCATGTTGAAATTTACATCTGTATATTTTTATTACAAATAAAGTACATACATGACAAATAACAGACCTCACAAGAATGTAAGTTTTTTACAATTACAACATTTCTTCCTCAAATTTGTGGAAAATAATTTATTCTTGTGATGTCAATTATCTCGTCACATATATAGTCATTTGTAGGGATGTGGTTAAATACTATGACAGATATTTAAGATAGGTGGTATCAAAAAAGAAAAAGAAAAAAGATTTTTTGTACTTACAAACATAAAATATTCATTTTAGTTTTATTTTCTGGTATGTTGGTTTTTAATGATATAATTAACACAGAATTTAAATACTAGTGAACAAAATTTATTCAATAATAATTTATATACAGTTTATGAAAACTAACAACACATATCACAAAATAAAAAAAATAGTTTTATAATTTAATAGATAATAGTATATTATAAATAGGGCTTTTATTATATAAAATTACATGTATAAACAGTACTAATAAGGGTTGAAATCTATAAAACATTTTTGTCCTCTCCAAAATTGCAGCAGAAAGAATTAATTGAAGACCGTAATTAAATGATTTTTTATGTTATCAAACAACTGAATATATATATATATATATATATATATGTATAGGCAGTCACCCTTGTTGTGTATATGTATCTTACATCTGTCCTTATGCTTACTTGCAGACCACACACTTGTAATAGAGTAGTCAAGGCCTCATGAAAGTCTAATCAGTCTCATTATCATATTCATCTCACCTGGAACCTGGTGCTCTCATTTATTAGCTAAACAATCAGACGAGTGGGCAGTCAGGCGTTTAAACTGCTGGCGCTATCGATCACCCACATAGTGGGGAGTTCAACACTGTATGACAATCTAGCCTGGACAGAATGATGGAGTGGATGAAGAGTGTCATTGCTGGCCACCAACGTGGAAGACATAAACAGATACATCTTTCAATCTGTTTGATTCAAAATTATCCCATCATCTGTATAAACGATGCATACAAAATAACTTTAATAGTAAGTATATATAAATGTAATCAAATTCTTTCCAAGCTTAACTATTAACATGTTTTTTACAGTAACAACCATAGTAATTAATCAATTGAAACTACAAGACCACCATGTAACACAAGCTTGTAAAAAGGTTTCTGATTTCAATCTGTTATAAATCATTGCCAACATACTATCAAGAACCATGATGCAATTAATAAGAATATAATAGGAGAATATTTTTTACAGTTAAGTGAAATTGGAAAACCATTTTTAATGAACATCACTTGAAACAAATGAAATCAAAAACTTGTTAAAAGCACTATTATTGTAATATATATCATATATGGTAGTTGTGAGTTTAAAAGTATAACATTAAAAGCTAAATTTTTAACTAAGTCTATTACATTATAGCTGTAAACTATATATTTCTCAAAATTTCTTGTAAATACTTGGCATACACTAATTAAATTAACTATAATAATTTATGACAAGTTACAAAGCCTCTTCCTTTTCAAAAGGTACTTCAACAACATTTCAAAATTTCTGAAACTATTTCGCCTTGGTTACAGACAAAAAACTTGTAAAAATAAATTCGTCAACAATGCCAAGACGTGTTCGCCGTGAATTGTATGATTAGATTGAATAAATATACTATATAAAACATATCTAAAACTGATGCACCGTGACTCACAAATTTTAATACAGAAATTCACTAAAAAGTCGAAACGGTTAAGGAAAAACCTTGTCGTTAAAAATAACTATGGGGTCTCTTGATTGTAGAAAAATCAGTTCAAACGGTAACCTTAAACTGCTAAAACATATTTTCAGTGATTGTGTATTATTGAATTCGACTTCGGTACATAAAGCAAAAATGATAACGGTACCAGGAGTTACAGAAACATTTAATGGAGACAGTTCTTTTGATGGAGCCCAAATGTCCCCTTGCTTATTAGTTTTACTTGTTAATTTTCAATAAAAAGTGAACTTAGAAGAACTACGTTTATAAAATTTGATTTGTAAATAAAAATAAATTAGATTTTTATCTGAAATTTAATAAAACTCAGATAAATGTAACAGTTAATTCTCTTAAATTGTATTGAATCCGTTTGCTTCTCTTCTTTTAATTGAATTAAAGTTTGACAATGAGATATTGGAGAATTGTTCAAAATGTATCGCCTGATGAACGAAGTCGGGATGAAACGTTGTTTGTGAAACAGATAATATTGCGCGGAGCAGAGTAAAGGCATGTTTTCCATACTGAAAAACTTCCGTTGTATTATTTATGGAAAAAATATTTTACATTAAATAATAATATTTTTACTTCATTTTTGAATTGTATATAAATCGATTGGGTTTCTAAAATAATGTCATGAAAATAATGTTCTTCTAGTCTGACGAAAACTCTTCACGGCCTACCCCAACATTTCAATGGATACTGCTCGAATATCTTGACGTTTGGAATATTCAGGTCATCGAATGTGCGGAGTTTGTTCACATTCACTCTTGATTTCAAGTAGCTCCACAAAAAGAAGTCACAAATCGATCCATTGGAAGAGCGCGTGGGCCAAGAAACATCACCGTGGCCTTTGGTTGAGCTTCGATTGAAGCAATTCTTCTCTCTTGGAATTAATATCCACGCAGCTTTGATCAATTTACTCAATGTCCATTCTTCACTGGTTTCCTAGCTAAGTCTGTTGAAAAATGCGATTAGTAAATTGTAGGTGAGCCGAGCTTAGGTTTTCAAGAGTGAAGGAATGCGACATCCGATCTGTTAATCGACTTGGACTAGCTCAGATGGTTAGAACAAACGCGGCTCGATTCCCGGGCCCGGTCGACATTTTTCCAGTCTTATCTTCAAAATTTACATTCGCGGTCTTTGACTGAGTGTCAACTGAAGCAATTTCTCTCTCTTCAAATATTTCAAGACATTGAAATGTAGCGGTAAAAGCCGCTTTGAGTGGTGGCTCCCAATTTTCGTCGGTTTAATTTGCCGAACATAATTAATATATATATATACAATACGAAAAAGCAATGAAAATATTATTACATAACGTAAAACTTTTTTATATAAATAAAACAGCGAAAGTTTTTCAGCAGTGAAAACCTGTTCCACTCTTAATACTTAATTATCCCAACTTATTAGCCATTTTATTCATTTATTTATAAATAATAACAAGTTCAAATTTACAATTCTCCTGATATACGAATTGTTTGAAATAATTATGATGTCCGTCAAATTTATTCGACAGATGGTATGAATCGTAGGATGAGGATACATTTGTGAGAACCATAAAGAGGTTCCTAAGACGTTCAGTATTATCGCCAATATGTTGCACAATAATATATACATTTGTGTATATTGGAAGTTGCGCAATAGATTGAGTCATTCAAAGAGATTAGACATTTATTGCGAAATATGAAATATATTGAACCGTCCGTGGGTGATTTGGCGAAAAATTGGTTCAGTTCTGTTTCCGCAACCACGCAGTGAATATCAAACTGCAGTGAGATGGTGGTGATGAAAGATTTAACAAATTACTTTATGAGATGGCTACGAATAA
Source organism: Eucriotettix oculatus (assembly GCA_034510155.1). NCBI lineage: Eukaryota > Metazoa > Arthropoda > Insecta > Orthoptera > Tetrigidae > Eucriotettix > Eucriotettix oculatus. The sequence goes on from CM067377.1 coordinate 158,227,957, forward strand.
ACTCGGAGAAAGGAAATTTATTTTGGATTGTTAGAGCTGCATCAGACTTTACCAGCTTTGCGGAATATTAAAAGCAATTATTATTGAAATGAAATTTAAAAAATGTACAATACGAACGCTTGTTTTGTAAATATAAATTTAATTTGTTGCGAATTAAGTTTAGAAAAGATGAAGAATGAAGGTTTTTTTTAAAAAAAGCGGAGCTAGAATAAATGACGTAATATAACCAACATTATGGTATTTTAAAGAAATTACAACCTTCCCTTTTTCAATTTCAGTTACAACCATCAAATAATGTAGCGTCCATTCAAAGAAAATCAGTTGCTTCACATATTTTTAGTTCACCTAACAAATTTTATGGAGGAACGATACGCTGACCACGTGTCACTCCAAATTCGGAATGTGTCATGCGAGATGACAGCCCGCAGTCGACTCGGTAGGCCCAGGCCCTCAATGGGCTTTAGAGCCATGGAAAAAGAAAAAAAAACAAAAACAAACAAATTTTAATAAGTGCATTCACTTCTTGAAATATTGTACTATATATTGAGTCAACCTTATTAAGTAATAATATTGAACGTGTGTGCCATCCTATCACTATACTGCGTAATATTCGTCTAGGGGTCACTTAAGGGCATAAATAGACATCAACCCACCTTCAGATAGAAAGTAGAAATGAGGGAGTGGCATAATAACACACTGAGCCGGGTTTTACAAACGAAATTGAGGTGGCTAATACAAGTGGCAATTCATTGCGAAATAGTTATCGTTAGCGCTGAAGTGAATTCTATTTTGTAAATATTGTCAGCAGCGTAAGGCAACACTTTTGTGCTTTTAATACTTGAATGTGTACAAATTATTATGTTGGCAGTTGGTGTAAATTTTTTTTATTGAAGTACCAAATTAATGCAACGTGGGTTCGTGTAAGGTTCACCGCTGGCGCTTTTTTGCGGGAATGCGACCTCCGTCCTGACGCCGGCAGCTTTTGACGACGCGGACGTGGTAGAAGCGTCGAGAACCGTCCTGGCAGAGCAGCTCGACGCGTCGCCTCTTGGAGACGCCGTCGACGCAGCGGTGTGCCTTCTGTCGCAGTCGGCCGGAGCGCGAGGTCCACGAGTCCGCGCAGACAACCTCGTGGATCGGGTAGGCAGACGAGCACAGGCCGTCGGAAATGTAGCGCTTGGATCGCAGCTCGGGGCACTCCATATCTGCGGACAATGCGGTCTTACCTCAGAAACATTAAGCGCATACAGTGAAATTAATTAATCTATATCATAAAAAAAGGATCTGTGTTTCTATTATAACGTTCAATAATGATGATAACATGAATATAATTTAATGTATTAAATGAACATTTCTCGATATGGTAATATCTCTAAATACCGCGTGGAATAAGTAAATGTTCTAAGGGAATATATATATATATATATATATATATATATATATATATAGGTTCAAAGATGGTAGACACCTTGTGAGGTTTAGAGTACTTGAATTTTCGGAGGCACCGCCCCCTTCATCAGAAAGTTAGGAAGACATTTCCAGTGATCGGCTAGCCGACCCATTAATTATATATATATATATAAAGTGTAGATGCAATTAATTCGAACTGAGATTTAGACATTGTAAATCGCTGGAGTAATCATGGAATGTTAAGTCCGACCATGTGGAATGCAAGGAACGTCCAGACCCCGGGGTGGAACATCTGGAGAACATAAGCAAGACAGGCCTGCAGAATCACTATAGCCTGAGGGCCCTAGTCAACCCCGGGCTACCTTGCTCTACGTTCCACATCCCCCCTTTTCAAGGCCCTTCCTATGATATTAAAGGGGAGTTGCCTGCTCCAGGATCACCCTCGTGTAGCCTGTTACCCCCCCCCCCCCCAAAAAAAAGAAGAACTGATGGGCAGTCGATGGCAAAACTTCGAATACGACGGTCGATGATACCGCAGAAAGCAGCCACTATATTTCGCTGGCAAACCACAGTCCGCCAGGCTCCATGAGATACCAGACAAGCTGACTACACGACGTGGCCAAGGGGAAACAACCGATAAGTTCCACTCATGGTAGTTATTAACATTCTTATGGTTACGCAGACATCGTAAATGCGTCATTTTTCCAGGACCAAATTTATCCCACGGTCAACCCGAGATTTAAGATTTCATAGCTGAGTAGCCAAATGAATTACAGCTTGTAATGCCACTATATATATAATATATAAGTTGGAATCATAACTGAGTATATATATATATATATATATATAGTGACATTACAAGCTGTAATTCATTTGATTTTACTTTTTTTGTTTATTTGTTCGTTGTGACATGTTTTGTGCTATTATTTGTTATGTGAAAGTGCTTCGTAATTCAGCCTTGCGCCGGGGGACTGTGAACAAGAGGCGCTCTTTATATTCACTTGATCAGGTTGGGCGAGTTCGAAACACGTGGACTTCCAGTCCCAGAAATGCGGCCGGACCGGAAGAAGGATCCCTTTGGGGGATGCGAACTCGTGCTCCAAAGGAACCAATGGTAAGCTCCCCTGGAATTATCGGTGATTGGTCTAGGAAGTCAAGGGGGTCCAGAGCAGTACGGACAGAAACACACTTGATGTCGGGTGTAAAGAGAAGTACTATCAGGACGATGAGGTATGACCTGCATGAGACGCGCGGTGCCTGAGTGACCGAAGATGAATGCCGCCGCCACCGCTACGAGACGGGCCTTGCCTGCCCCGTTCCTCCACGAGACGCGCTGTGCTTGAGCGAGCGAAGAATTCCGCCGCCCTAAAGATTTTCCGTGCCTACCCGAGCGAAGAAGATTTCCTCCACCACCACGAGACGAGCCGTGCCTAAGCCAACGAAGAAGATTTCTGCCACCCACGAGCCGTGCCCGCCCGTGCCTGCCCTCGCCGACCGTCACTCGACGGTCACGCGACTTCGCCTACTGACACCGACCGACGCGTGGTTGATAACCACGTGCTGCCGTGAACGAGAGCGGCCACACCTGAGAGAACACCCTGGTTCCTGTGGTGACCGTACCTACCCTGGTTCCTGCGCCAGCCCATACCAACCCTCCATGATGCCGTTTGCGACTCCGAAAAAAGTTAAGAGCTGTTAGAAAAAAGAGGAAGAAATTTCAGTGCAGTAGAAGATGAAGCGGAAGGAAGTTTTTTACTAGCCACGAGGGAGATCCAAAGTGAACTATTGAATTCCGAGTGATTTAAGGTCAAAGTAGTGACTGAGAATTGTGTAGATGTCTCGACAAGTCCGATCCAAGTCGTGACATCCTAATGAGACGTCCTGCAAAAGCTTCCAACTTTCGAGTTCGCATTAAAATCATCCCGTCCCGACGCCATTTCAACAAGAGGCATCACAACCCCGTGCCGCTCTGATAACTTCGCTAAAAGCAGAAGCCCAGAGGCACCGGCACTTAATAAAGCAGCTGCAGCCGTCTCGGTACTCTTACTACTTGATTTTTTAATTGACAGATTTGAATTGCTACAATGGATTCGTGAACAAAGTTTTTGTGCATAGTGTATGGATAACCGAATATTTTTAACTTAATTACTATATATATATATATATATATATACACATATATTATAGACAATATTCATGTATACAATTATACATTTCTATGTTGTTTATTAATGTTAGTACAATCTGTGTAAAGTGCATTTTTATCCAGAAAAAGTGAAATTATTTATGAGGTTTAAGTAGAAAGTATAGGATAACTTTTAGCAAGAACATGTGAATCAATAGAGTTCAGGAGGGATTTCTGGAAATCAGATAAGACAAAACTATTTTAATGTCGTTTACGAAATATAACTTTTCATAAACAATCTCTCTGCGATAATTTACTCAGATAGAAACAGAAGCTAATTTAAATTGTTTAAGCAAAACTTGTATTTTTGTACTTACGCACAGTAACTGTTTATAACTAATCCGAGAATGAAAGAATCGACTCGGCACTTGTTCAAATTAAATACGAAGCAGCAAAAACAGATGTTGAGAAATACTTTTTTTTGGGGGAGGGGGGTTAACAGGCTACATGAGGGTGATCCTGAAACAAGGAACTCCCCTTTAATAGCATAGGAAGGGAATTGAAAAGGGGGATGCGGAAGGTAGAGCAAGTTTTTTGGGTAAAAAGTCTACATGAGGGTTATTCTGAAACGTTTAACAATTTTTTATACTATCTTTGAGTTAAATCTCAAAGTTCAAATTTCTATCGTAGTTTTCTACCTATTATGCGAACAAGTTTCAGATTTTTATCTATATGTCCAACAGAGATATAGCGTTTCAAACATTGACAAAATTTGAAAAATCCCATTTTTAAGAAGCTGTAATTTGTTAAGGGAATTTAATTTATTATTAATAGTTTATATAGCGTATCTACACCATTACGTGTAAAAACATGGAAAGTATTGAGGATCGCAAAGACTTTCGTCTTGGGTAAATTAGCCCATGAAAGTGGAATTTTCTTTATTTGGAATAGACAACTTCGTGGTACGCAAAGTACATGAAAATATAATATTAGATTAATTTGTAGGCCTTAGTGTACTGAACTCGATGCAGTTTATTTGAAAAGGATACGTCAACACAATCGTTAATAATTTAGAAATTCGTAAATGCCTGCTATCGCGATAAAAGGCGTGCGCACTACAACAAAAGCGGCCGCCATTTTTGAACCGGACACAATATAAATTAAACAACATTAGTTCTGAACTACCAAAACACCACTTGGCTTGGATTGACCCTATTATGCAATGGGTACAATAGAAGATCCTTCGTACCATAATAAATGCGTCCGGGAATGAATCTAACTTTACCTTAAATACTGACCTGAACATTCCATACGTAGGAGACGTCATCAAAGATAATGTCGGAAACATCATACAAACTTTGAAACCCATCCCAATCCACTACTTGGACCGTTACTTATTCACAAGTCAAGACTGATAGACTTCAATACAAACTAAGGAAACGTTGTTGGACCTTTCCACAATAGTACCATCAACAATTAAAACCTTTCAGGAGCTAAAAAATCAGCTTAAATAATAAACTACAATGTAATTCCTAGAGGGAATAATTAAAAAGTTACTTAATAGTCAACTTTGATTTTATTTGGCTTCTTAAACAGTCTCTTACTGTGTTGTCTGTGTATCACAGCACGTCACGGTACTGCTTGTAGATGCCCACTGGCCCAGAACACAGAGAGGAGGCAATTTGTTGAGCTTTACAGGGATGGGATCTCAATACTGCGCATGCGCATTTCTCAATTCACACACAGAGATCCTGTACGCAAAAAGGTTTAGCAGAGAGATAGCCAGCTGCCTCAATTTGCGTGAGCAATAAAGCAGCAAGGTGAGCAACTTAAGTCGAAGCAAGAATTAACACGTTAAAACAAATTTTTTATCAATGTTTTTAATTACACGAAAATATAGTTCATCCTAAATTAATCCATGAGCTCCCATGGACCACCCGCCCCTAGTAACAAAGTTCCACGACAGGGGAAGGCCGACCAGATGTTTTAAAAGTTTCTTTTACGTGTTTCGTAAGCAATTCTTTTTTTAAAAAATATTATTTTCCTCGCTGAAGTCCAAATTTTGTTCGTCAATCGAATAATTATTTTGAAATACAATTGGGAATCTTAACGCTATTTTATACAATTAACCTATCTTCGTCTACAAAACGGAAGCGACACTTTACGATAAACTATATGTTTTATCTATATAAACTCTATGATGAGATTGATTACTAAAGATCAAAGGCTTTCCCGGTGAATTGAATAAAGAAAAACGTTTCGGGTTTCCACCCGGGTAACATCGAAGAACAGCGACGTTTCGACGGCTTTCACTGCCATCGTCTTCCACACTTCAGCCTGGGAGAAGATGGCAGTGAAAACCGTCGAAACGTCGCTGTTCTTCGATGTTACCCGGGTGGAAACCAGGGAAGCTTTTCATCTATTGTGTTTGGCATGAAGTCAGTCCGCTTTTTTTGCTCATCAAACTTTGTCAGCAATAATTTATGTATAAAAGTGCTACAGTCAATGGCTGTGAAATATCTTGAAATATAGAATATAAAGTCTGTTTACGAACGTTTCCACACAATCTTTTTGGCACAAGTTTGTCTTCCAACACAAATCAAAGGGAGTATTTAGGGTGACGAAGTAAAACACTGGATGAGCTTTGAATATTTGGCGCGTCATGTCCGACACCAGTCCAGTGTTCTGAGAGTAGGTGTTTAGGGATGAAGTCCTCTGCTATTAGACAATGGCTTGGATTTACATCACTTAAAGCTGCAATCAAACAGTTGTGAGCAATCAACTTGATTCCAACTTCTATTGCTAATAGGGTCGGTGCAGTAAAGAGGACAACCAACTCAATACACAAGGATTTTCTCAAACTAGTTACACGAGATTCCTGGAAGTCTTGAAATGAATTTAAGACTTCAGGCGATAAGAAATATAGAATGTCTTATGTATATTTAAATATATTTAACAAAGATATTAGTATCTTAACTTTTTGCAATAAAATATTTTTATGGATTTCTTTGATTACTTTCCTGTTTGTTAATTTATTATTTTATACGATACTTAAATAAATTGATTAACGTTTCTGTTTGTACCGGACTTATATTAAACAAAAACGAACATTAATGGAGTATGAGCGTCTTCAACATATCCTCCCTTATTTGGACATAAATAACCTGACATTGGATAATGAGGAGCTCATTTGTGTAAGCAGTTGCTATTTATCTTGACAATCAGAGTAAGAAGATTAGGCTGTTATTCGTTTATGAAACTTTGTATACTAACACTTTATCAACGCTATAAACACATTTAGAGATTACAAAATATATATTATCTGATAACTGTATCTGCAGAATATATTGTAGCGTACCATTTTGGAAATATTTAAGATTGTACGCTAGCAAATATCTATTTATTATAAAAAACAATAATTTTTTTTACAGAAATTCGAAAAAAAATTCCGGTTAGCTAATTATTCAAAAGTTCTCTACACTGTAGGTTTACCGTGGGGTTAATAGGCTTTTAACGAATTCTGCACCAATTGATCGTCACAGAACAGTCTTACCACTACCTCGTGGCCCGCTCTAACACCAGTGCGACTTGTCTCCGTCATCATCAGCAGCAGAATGTCTGATCAGCCAGACCTCTCCCTGGATCAGTGATAGTCAAAAAGCTCTGTTTGGTTCCTACTTATCCCGCGCTTTTATAAGAACCAATCAGCAACCTTTTATCCTTCTAATTCACGTCAGCGTAGGGCAAACGGGGGCTTTCCTTAGAACCATTTCACCATTAAACGACGGAGGAGGGGAACATTCCTTCGCACCGCACCGTATTCCGTTGCCTATGATTTATTTTTAAAGCGGGAAATTTTGTGAGCCAGGTGACGTGTCTAGCTGCTGTACATCTCCAAATTTTATTAAACTTACCATTATTCTACGGAAAAATATATACGCGCTAGAGTATGGAATTTAATGCATTCTTCTATAATTAATTGAGCTTCAGTGTTCAACTGCAAAATGTTGGGAGTGAAAACGTTGACCTAATTATCCTGTTTTTTTGTAGGTTGACATTTTAACTGTACGAATACCTTCAGACGTCCAGGAGCAAATGCAATCACCAGATGTGGGACGTTTAGCTTAACGTCAAACTGCACTTCACCTCTCATATTATAATCGATCGTAGGAGCTCTAACTACGTGAAAAACGGCCTATTGAATGCTGTCATCGTAACAAATTTTACTGACCAAGAAAACCTTTCCGTAGCAGTCCGTCTACGTCTTCTACAGCTCGTTCCCGATACGCTTCGTAAATGCAGAGACTAAAAATTAATATTCATAAATCTAAGTGATTATTAATGCCAATATGATAAAAACTCTAATAGCAGTGAGAATGGCATCTTTATAGATCACGACAGGGTTCTAAATATTAGTGGAATATCCTTCTCGGCGCGGAGGCGAGATAAAGAGCTGCAATTCCAGGAAGCTGCGGGTAAATTTATAGAGCTAGCGCCTCTCCACTGTGTTATTGCTCTCTGCACTTCATCGAGGATCGAAGACCGATTTTGCCCTAGAGCTCCGTTGCACGAAAGGTCACATTCACATCTCGCTAGAAAACTGGTTCCTACAACGCCTGTCGTTTAATTGATCTCCCTCTCTCCGTGCCTTCAATGGGCCTGCGAAATGACCAAATGGCGATGATATGTTCTTACGGGAATCTTAGTGTCTGCAAATGCGTGTCTGATTTATGGCTGAACGATTATGTGCTGGTATAGAAGGTCCTCTTCTATTTCTCAAAGCCATTCATGTTTTTCTTTTATTTTGTGGTATTTGCACGCTGTAGTTGTGAGATGGTTCCAGCGTGTCAAGTAACTTATAGATCCGATGTATAGGTAGTTAGAACGGCACAGACGTCTAGGGCATTTCTGAGCAAGTACCCACAACATGAGTACAGTAGCCAACTCCCTTCCTATGCTATAAAAGGACAGTTGCCACTACGTGGTAGTAGCCTGTCATCTGAAAACATTGGGGGAAAAGGAGAAAGCGCGTGGAAGCAGATCTCAGTTCTTGCATATGGAAACTTCGTGGAGTGAGGATGGATGCCGTCTTTGGTTTTGAACTAAAGTTCCCACAGACCGAGGCTCCTTCATTCACTTTTGAGAGGTGTTGGCTCAAGGTCATAGACCTTCATCATACGGTAAGAGTTGTCCTGTTCCAATTGGAATAGTCGGTCAGTTGCCTCCTAAATTGGAAATTTTGAGACCCCACTTGAGATTATAAGATGGGCAAAAGCTTTCGTTGTAGTGATCGGATCGTTACCACTCGATCTGTCAATAGAAATAGATCAGTCTCACCGCTCCTTCAATACACTAGCGTATCCAGGGAAACGAAAACAGGAAATGCTACTGCCACAAGGTAAATCATGTAACTTTTCAAAAATCAATGCATTTTGTTGGACAATTTAAATTACTAAACGACTGTGATGATTTGTTTTTCATTATTAGACATAACTGAAATTTATGTATTAAGATAATTATTTCAATAAATGTATTTATAACGTATCGTTTCTTCGTCGCTGGCACAAAAAATGATACAAATTGTACTGAACAGTACCATAATATATTGGTTGTTGCTTTATTGGTATAATCCCTATATCAATTATACACTACAACCTTTTTGTTCTTAATATATAAAATTTATAAATCATACAGACGTGAAACCTTTTCCGACCTTTACTGAACAATAGAAATTCAAATATAATTGTTATGGTGTTTGGTATTGCGTCTCGAATGGACTCGGGCTTTCTTCTAAAGAGAAACAAAAATTTTGTGCATAGTGGATGGCTCTCCGAGTATATGTAGGTTCATTTGAGGTAATATTCATACATACAATAATATAGTCTAATTGTTATTTCATTGAATAAAATTTACTCCAGGTTAACAAGAAAGTGAAATAAATTATTAATGCTAATTCAAGCTTTTTCTAAGAAGAGGGATTTAAGTGGAAAGTATAGGATCACTTTTAGTGAGAATACGTGTCTCAGTAGCGTTCAGAAGAGAAATCTATGACTATATTCTGGAAAATCAAATAAGACAAAACAGAATTTTGTTCATTTGCCAAAATAACCTCTTCGCGATAATTTACCCAAAGAAAAAGATAAGGGACTTTTAAGCAAAATTTATATTTTTGTGTTTACGCGTTTTAATTGCTTCCAGTTAAAAGTTTGATATAGTAATTGATTAGAGACATTTTGACTCAACTGGTTCAGATCGGATCATTGGAGAGGTGATGATTGGGTGCATCACGGAACCTGGTGATTCCTCAGATATTCAGTTAGTAACTCGTTCAAAGAGCTAGTTGCACGCGCATCACACGGGACAGGAACAGAGTCAGTCAAAATATCTTTCGCCTTTTTTTCATTCAAACCAGACCTCACCCACTCCCCAAGCGATCTGCTCGAGAGCTGATCCAAAGAGCTTGCTTTCCATGCGATGTGATCGAGCTCTGATTTAGAAGAAAAGAGCTATTCCGGAACTGAGCTAGTTTGTTTCTTCAGTTCGCAAGCAGACTCTCAGTATGGCTCTACTGTATCCTCTCGGTCCACTGAACCGAACTGAATCAGTTGAGTTAAAAGTCTTTAAATATACCAAATATTTCATTATAAACAATTAAAACGCGTAAGTACGAAAATGTTTATTTCATTGACTACAAATTATTACAATAATTTACTCCAAATTAACAAGAAAGTGAAGTGAATTATTGATGCTAAAACGGGAGTCGAGGGGAGATTATTATGGCAATGTTAAATTTATCGGCATTCAAACAAAAATTTTAACCGAACAAGTATTCTTCCTAAAAATTATTCTATATTTTCCACTTAATCCTCGCAAGATCACTTAACTCTTTATTCATAAAACACTGTATTTTTCTTTTATTAACATTAATTAATAGTTCACTTCACGTTACTATTATCATAGGGTAGAAGTTTTCTTCGCGTAGGTTCTGAAGATTAATATAACAAGTTTCTATTTAGTGACGCAACAATTGTAATATAAACTTTCGTTTGACTATTGCATGTAATATGTATTTAAATATTAATTAAGTTTCAAATACTTGAACAGTCATGAGCTCTGTAAAAATATTCCCTTGTTTCCGTGAAAATTCTTGGAAAGATGGGAAAATAATATCAGTTAACTGATATTGATAGTTTTCCACATGGTTTCAGGTTGGTCGAAGAAATTGAAGCAAGATAATTCTTAACTTCAACAGTATATTGTCGGGCAGTATTTGTAATATATTGCAGAGCGAAGAGATTAAATAATTCACCCTTTTTATGGAAAAAAAGAAACATAATATACTTGAGGTTTTAAGTGAAATATCGCCTGACACTTTCTATCTAAGTCAATATGTAAATGTGTCATTAATTACATTGTTTGATATAAATAATAGTGTTCCGGTAAGGTGTTTTTTTTGGTCATAAAACACAAGAAAGCTTCTGGTACTACATTAATTTTTTCACTCCTGGCGAGACAGTCGTGACCTCGGCTTTAATTTGGTGTCTTTTCCTGGTTACCCGCATAATCGCTGCCTCGAGACGAAATTCTGTTTCAATTCTAAAACCTCTCAAATTAGAACTAAATGCAAGTATGTTGGTATACTTCAAAAAAAGGGTTCAACTACGGTAAGACATCTGTAGTATGATGTAGTAATCAGTCTGATGCAACCCGCATGCTAACCTATCCTGCGCATGCCTTTTCATATCTACCCAGCACATTCCATCATTGACCTCCCTCTTCTGTTCTTACCTCACACACTTCCCTCTAATGTGAATTTTACACGATCCTCATGTCTCAAAACGTGGTCTATTAATCTACCCTTTTCTTGGTCAAAGTCCTCCAAATTGCTCTGTCTGGCAGATATTTCAGAAATTTCTGGTTAGTTACCCTATCCACCCATCTGATTTTTAGCATTCTCCTATAGTACCATATTTCGGTAGCTTCTATTCTTTTCCTGTCTGCAATTCCTGTTGTCCACTTTCGCACCCATATAATGCTACACTTCATTCGCAAATTTTAGTAATGACTTTCGAATATTCATAGTTATATTAGCAGTAAGTGAATTCCTCTTTTTTGCGAAAATACCATTTTTCTTGTACCATCCTACTCTTTATGTCTAGTTTACTTCTACCATCCCTATTTATTATGCTTCCCAAGTAGCAGAATTCCTTAATTTCCTTCAAAATATCCCTTCCCAGTCTAACACCCTTAGTTATTCCATTATTTCACATTTCCATCACTTTGGTTTTACCTCTATTAATCCTCATGTTCTACTTTTTCTCCAGGATCACGTTCATCCCATTTATTATGGTTTCCAAGTCTTCTTATGACTCTGCTAATATCACAATATCATCAGGAAACCTTAGGGTTTTTATTTCTTCTCCTTGCATTTTGATTCCCTTTCCATATTCATTTTTAACTTTCTTATTCCCTGTTCTATATAAAAGTTAAATATCATGGGCGTCAGACTGCATCCTTGTTTTGCTGCTTTCTTTATTTCTACTTTCTTTTCTTGCCCTTTAATTCTAATTACTGCTGTCTGTAGAGGTTGTGGATAACGTAGTTTATTAATACATGTAAAATGCCGCATTCGTAATCTTTCTCAAAATGCCGTTGCTGTAGGAGGTTGAAATTCTACGTCCCTGATCATCGTTTTCCTTGCTACTTAATATGGGTACTGTTACTCTAAACACCAATGTATATGTAATCTATTATACCCTATTTTTAATGGTACAGTTTTTCTTATATTCTCTATTTTCTGCATTCACATATGGTATTATATATATATATATATATATATATATATATATCTGTATATCAATTTGTTTAAACTGTATTTGTGGTGTCTGTGAGATACCGGGGTGCGGGAGGGTGTCCCAATTGGCCACCTCGGCCAGACAGTTTACGGCCGAGGTCTGCGCTGAGGCTTGTACCACTAAGCTGCGCTCTCATAAGTCGACTCTGGCTCAGCGTGGGCGTCGGATGCACACGGCGCCGTAATTGCCACCTCTCTTTCCCTCCCAGTGCCATAAGAATGCCATCAACACTTCGACCCGGTGGGTTAGTTGCCGACTAGAGTATCCGACTTCATAAAGTTCCAAAATAGGACATCCTGGAAGAATTTAGATACATTTGTTTGTTGTTCAATAAAAGCTGACCATAACTAGGAATGGTTTAAAAATTATTACGAAATATTACTTTGACAATGCATTTTTATTTAAATGAAGCCGTTATTTAAATTATACATAATCTATTATTTGAATTAAATTTTCATGTTTAGGAATTGAATTATCGATGTGGATAATTTTATATAAATTATATTTTTGTAAAAGTCAACACTTTTGTCCAAGAACTGAATTGATGATACATATAATGATTTAAAATCATCCTTAATTTTCCGGTTTTCCTCTATTTTCAACCAATTCAGACATTGATCAAAAAAACTTCATTATAACGAATCTGTAATTTTTCTTTCAATATGGTTATAATGTAGGAGACATCTACATTTTTAGCGTTTTATTTGTCAAATTAAATTTTTTCATTTATGTGGTATAAATTTGTGTAGTACAATTAAGTGTTTTTATGTCCGTATACTTCTATACAGCATGTAAAACCTGCCGATGTTTGCGTCGAATAAATATTTTTTGGGGTCAATTCCTTTTCATTCCCAGTCATTTTTGGAAACACTTTTAACACTATTAAACATGTATATATATATATATATAGTGACGTTGCTTATACCTTTATTTATTTAGAAATATATTAAATAAATTAGAATATATAGAAATGGATGAGCGCCAATAAATCTCAACTTTGACATTTAAAACAGTTTAATTAACAAATGTAAAAGATTCAATATTAAGAAATGAATTAATTTTGATGAATTTTATTAGCCCAGCTGAGCCCTAACCAAAGAAATAACGTACCAAGCGACTTTAGCAAATTTAATCTACTTTAATCGGGGTTGTATGACATGTTTATACGCACAGCAGGGAGAGAGATTATTGCCTTTTGTTTCTTACTTCCCTAGTTTCCTGGTTGACCGGAAATCCTGGATTCAACGCAAAGGCAGCTTCCGCGTCAGCATATGAAACATGCAGCTCTGATGTGGTGTAACATCCTTGTGATACTTGCAGACAGATCGCTTCTCCTCTCTGACTCCTTGAAGCAAGCCAGTCCGACTTTCCGTTTCTCTAGCTCCTCTCTACCCTCTCACCTCCAACTTTCTTTTCCGAGATCCTCTTCACTTCTAAATCATCTCTCCTTTAAACCTTATTGGTCTCCCTGCATTCTCTGTCTTCCCCACGTCCTCCAAATGGGGTTGGCGTCAATGCCCTTCCACTCAAAAAATTCCAAATTTGGGAGGGGCCAGCCCTAGCCATCTTTTGGATTAACTAGCTTGTTGACCTAGCTGACCTGGGATTTTCGCTGGGCCACAAAAATAATTCCAAACAAAGGACTGCACCAGTCAGGCTTGAAGTTTTATGACTGTGTTTGTTTGCCGGGTTTACCTCGGGGGGTGTCTTGCGAATATATCAGCATATGAACTCTAGGAAACTTCATGCAGAATGCTTAATATTGTAAATTAATTTAGATAAATAAAATAAAATACACGACAAAAATTTAAACGGGCCACAATATATATATATATATATACATTTCATGTCCCTTTAATATTATTTGAGTAGGTTGACTGAAATCCAGGAATTTGTAAACATAAATATTAATTTTATTTTTTCGCTTCGTTTTATTGTATGTTCTTGTGATAAAATGGACAAGGACACATGAAAATGACATTTTATTAAGTCTTGAATATTTTATGTACGGCCAGACTCGTGTGCGGGGAGAAACATTGCTACAATTGAGAGGGCTGCATTGTTGCGCGGTGCGTTTGTGTGACGCAGACCGCGACGGATCACGTGTTCAGAACATAGGCAGGCCTTGAAAATTTTGTTCAAGAATCTTCGAGAACTGGATATTTTAAGGCAGTGATGGTTAGATGTCACTGCGAATACCGGGTTCTGATTGGGGGCTAAGGGAAGCAGAAACGTGATGCGTCAGAACACGTTGATGTGTTGATGGGATCTGAGTGTTACAGTTTGCTCCAGAATGCGGTGAACGTGGCTGGGTGTTGACGAAAACAGACTGTTATTGAACGTGGTTGCGTATTGATGAGAACGGTCTGTTCCATTTTGCGACAGAACGTGGCGTGTTACTGATATCGGACTGCTACAGAAAGCGTGGCAAAGTCTGAATTTTGTGGACGTGTTAAGATCTGGTCAAGTAACGGACTGAGTTTTATAGACAAAGCTGGAGGTAGTGTAATGGAGTCGCCGTGCAGCCAGCATATGTCAATATTAATTGGCCAATGCTGTAATTACAGCTAAATGGCTTAAGTGGAATGTTGATAAATTATGGACTAAATAGAGTTTCAGAAAAGTGTAAATTCTGTGGTAAGTAAACGTATGGCATAAACATTTAGAAGTGATTAAAGTGAAATGATAACAAAAGGGTCATTCCATGTCAAGTGGCCTAATTTGAAGAACAAATGATGAATAAGAAAGGATATTTTTCCGAAAAAATGGTTCAAAATTATTACCTCATCGGACTCTATGCGTTCTTTTAACTTCTTCTTATAATTGCTCTGATGTTTGGCAATATAATGATGACTAAATACCGATCTAATACTGGTCACTATTTACCTGACATTAACAGCAAATTCGAAGCGATGAAACAGTAAATAGTGTTTTACTAAGCTTACTTCAATGCTGTTTGGGAACCATCAAGAACTTGATTATAAAACATTTATATAAAATATGCATTTATATAAACGTATTGGACCAGTCGGCCAACTGCCCCTGAAATTTGATCAAGGCATGGATTCGGGTTCGTTGCGTTCCAACGACAATCCTGTCTCCCGTCATCAGAAGGGCGTAGGAGTAGTTCCCACTGGCCCGACCTACCCGATGCAGGTTTTATAGGGTTTTCCCTGCATCCTTAAACTACAGCCCGGGAACCCTAGTCAACCCTTGGTTACCTTCCTCTGCTTTCCATATCCCCCCTTTTCAATTCACTATCTATGCTATTAAAGGGGAGTTTCCTCCTTCAGGATCACACTCGTGTTGCCAAAAAAAGCATAATTGCCTTTTATTTACATGAATTTTTTAAAGAAATTTAGAAAATATTTCTCCAGATACGTCGTCACGTTATTCCCTGAACGTTTCTTAAAGTACAGTTGGAATTATTGTATAATTCCATGTATTTTACTTCATAAATTTACCAAATACACGCTGAAAATCCAACTTCCTTTTCCTTATCGTTAACAAACTTTCCTTTTGTATCAGTCATCAATTTACGTTATTTTTTGTACACGTTTGATCACTAAAGGGCTTTTATTAACGTTGATTGGATGGATTATACAACTGAAGGGAAGTAAAAGACATTAAATTTACATAAATTTCAATTAATTAAACGAATATGTTATCAGAGGTTCATATAATCTGACATCAGACTGGCTTGGGAAGAAGAAGGGCAGTGGGTCTTCATACCATTCTTTCCTTTGTTATAAAATGTCGTAATAGTTTCGTGTTTTAGTGCGTGTCTCGAACAAGATACCGTTCATCAGCTGTGTGTCCCCAATAATAATATGAAATAATGTTTTCATCATTTCAAACTCGGACAGTTATGAGAACATTCTGGATTAGATACGCGAGAATGTCAACTCGACCTCGTATGAGTTATGTAACATGCAGAAACGAGTATTCGATACTTCAATATTTCACTCTTCGGAGCCACTGTGGAAGCAGACGATTAACATTACTGAAGGTGACACATGCCAATAATATTTGCTAATTATTATGTTTATATATCTTGGTTTCTACAAGGGCAGACTTTCAACAACGATTTCGGAACGGGCAATCGTGAATCTATCACGTATTCTAATTGCATTGACACTTTGGAAGGCAAAGAGGAGGAGACAAATAATAGTGTGGTGGAAGAGATGGCTGGGAAAGTGTTACAAGTCATGAACACTCGGAACTTCTCTGAGAACAGTCCCCGACGTGTTTTCAGCAATTATTTAAGTCGCACTGGTTTTACCTCTAATTTTTAAGATGAATATTGAGCAATGTAACCCTTTCACGCTCAATAATATTGGACCCAATTCAATGATATTGACAGGTCTACAGCAAATATATAATTCATTTTTTTATATTTTTCGTTTGGTTTCTTGCAACAGTATAACCCAAAGGCGATCACTATATTGAATAAAATCAGTAAAAACAACTTTCGATACTTTATCACAATGCGAAAATTGTTTTTTAAAATACAAAATTGTTGACAAGATGATGGGCAAAATAGGTACTGGAACACACCAAATGAGCATAGATGACTCGTCAGCGTTAAAACTAATTTTATGGGGACGAGGAACGAGTGTCGAGCACACGAACAACGTCACTAGGTGTGTCCGACGTCGTGGGAGCAACTAATTCGCAGTTTATTATCGCGCCGAGCAAAATGGCCGTTTACTCGGCGTGACCGGTGGCTGCTTATTAGAGAAAGCGGAATGAAGTCATATTGCAAGCATCGTTCTCAGTTTTTGTGGTCGGTACCGAACCGGTTCCGTGCGTAAGTCTGTGACCGTCACCTGGTAAGCGTGTTCGAGGACAAAGACTACCTAAACGCTGTAACACCAGTTTCAATTACTATGTGCCGCAGGCCACTATCGAGAGCCAGTTTATGGGAGAAAAGTGGACGCAGCGTGTAACGCAACTGTAACGCTTCTGGCGTGTGAACGTGGATAAGCTTATCAGAAAATGAACCTCTGTTCGGGAATCTTTGCCAACAAATAAAAAATTGTGAGAAATACGGTAGTAAGAAAAATTAGCGGAAATCCTGAAGGAATAATGGGGTGTGAGTAAAGATTCGACAAAATGAGACAAGAATAAATTGAGGTTTCATTTTCTCGTCTCAGGAATGCCATGTAATTTCACGTAGTGTTCAACAGTAGTATTTGAAGTTAAATACATGTAAAGTCGGTACGAGGAAAGAAATTTTCACGGTTTTTAATTAAGCTTTGCATTACAAATTATATCAGAGAGAAGGCTAATAATTGGTCATATTGCATTACATATAATTTTGAGTTTCTTAAAACCAATACAGACTACAATTTGCGTAAAGTATTTGAAGTGGTTATGGGCTGTTTAATACTACACATAAAATTAGAACACTAAATATAATAATTACGTAAACGCAGTGTTTTTTCACTGTTTAATTTTTTTAACAGTGAATTAAAATGCCATAGACTAATATCATAGTGTATAAAATAGAACTAATGCTGTTCCAGAATCACAGATGTCACAGATTCAGTCAACGAGACGTCACCACTACCCTTTATTTCAATTTTTATTTAAATATATTCATCTGTATAATATAGTTCAAGGATTATATTCCAACCAACGATTGTGTTCATTTATTCTTTTTTGCATTGGAATTAATCTATTTTAGGAGGGGGGCGCAACGGAGTAGATCCAGAAAGTTACAAGGTAATCCAGAAAGTTACAACTCCTTTTAATGGCATAGGAAGGGAATTGAATAAAGGGGGAGGGGGTGCGGAAGACAGAAGAAGTCATCCGAGGGTTGACTAGATTTTTCTTTTTTGGGGGAGGGGGAGGTGTGTGGTCCTGAAACAGGCAACTCCCCTTTTAATACCGTAGGTAGGAATTGAAAAGGTGAAAAGGGAAGATGGGGAAGATAAAGCAAGATAGCCAAGGATCTTACCCAGTGATTCACCTAAAACAGATGCAGGATAGGTCGGGCTATTGGGTACTTGTCTCACGCCGAATGACGGGAGATGAATTTGCTGTGGGGTCGAAGCATTCCCCTCTCCGTGCCTCCTCCAGTTTTCGCAGGCAGTTGACCGACTGATCAGAGAACAACTCTTACCGCATACCCCTACATGTACCTTCCAAAACAGCCAGACTCGGCATTTGAGGACCTTGAACCAGAGACAGCCAGATTTCACCTATTAACTGGTACAACTAACATTAGACTTCAAAGAAGATATATTTAATACGGTGCATATCAATTCATAGTAGTCGCAAAAAAATTTGTTTGTTGTGGTATTCAGTCCTAAGACCAATCTGATGCAATCCTCCTTGCTAACCTATCTTGCGCAAGCCTTTTTATTTCCGCATAAGTAACACATACTCCCTAATCTGCTTAGCGTATTCCTCTCTCTACTGTTCTTACCCCACACACTTCCCTCTAATGCTAAATTTACAAGACCCTCATGTGGCCTATTAATCAATCCCTTCTCTTGGTCAACGTCCTCCATATTGTTCGCTTTTCGCGTATTCTGTTTAGAACTTCCTGATTTTCAGCATTCGCCTATAGCACCACATTTCAAAGGTTTCTATTCTTTTCCTTTCCGGAGCTCCTATCGTCCTTATTTCGCACCCATATAACGCCACGCTCCATACAAACATTTTTAGCAATGATTTCCTAAAATTGACACTTATATTACCCGTAAGTAAATTTCTCTTTTTCGCGAAAGCCTTCCTTGCCTGTGCTATCCTACTCTTTATGTCTACTGTACTTCTAACATCCCTAGTTATTATGCTGTACAAGTAGCACAATTCCTTATCTTCCGTCAAAATAAAAATTTTCAATCTAACATCATTTGTTATTTCATTGTTTCCCAAACTATACTCGATTACCTTTGGTTTTCCAACCCGTAACCTCTGTGTTGTGAGGCAGCGACGGTAGCCACTAGATCACAGTTGTATTTACACAACTATATTGTATAAGTATAATTGTTACATAAGTTTTTCTCTTTAAATTTCTAGGTATTAAGCCTTACAAAAATCAACTTACTAATTTTGTGTGTGTGTGTGCACCAGAAGGAGTTCAAAACTTAGGAACATTACGGGTGTTAATTTATATTTGAATGAAAATGGATCTTACAAATTGGTAGGGTTTGTTAACATAAAAATAAATTTTTAGGAAAAAACACTACATCGTTAAGAAATTGTTTGGAATAGTGAAAAAAGGTTTATTGAAATCTGAATTTTACCAGTTTTTCAGGAAATTCAGTAATTTATGATTAGCTTTATATTTTAACATTGTTTTTCTCAGGTAGTACATTATTAGAAATTGTTTTTATATGGATTCACAAATAAAACTTTCTACACAACAAGAGGAATCATTAAGTGTACTAGATGATTATTCAACTCTAACTAACCGCCGCAGTTCGCTTCGTTTGAAGTCGTATTCATTAATAAACTAAAAAGAAGTAAATGTGATTATAAATTTTTATTTAAGATTTCCATGGGTTGTCTATGTAAAGTTATGAAATAAAACTATTTACATAACCAAGATACGCTCAAACGAGTTGTGGGATGATTTTCTGTCCGAGGAATAATACTGTGTTGAAATTTGAATTATTGATGAAAATGAAAGTATTTTGAAATATATTCTCAAAACACGAGATCTAAAATTTAGTTATAATGGCAAGTAGAATAAAAAATTATTCGCAGATTGTTCGTAATGTATTAACAATACCGATTATTTTAAAGAGTATTGTACGAGTAAGTTTGCACTGTCTGCATCGGGCCTGTTTAAATAATGATGACCTCCAAAAAGAAAAGTAGATGGTCAATTTATAGTTCACCTTTGATTGCGAGACATGTACGTACATCGATAAGGGCTGTAATTCTGTACTGTATCAACGCAATTATCAGACTCTAAAGAGAATCTATAACACAGTTAGATGAAATGTTATCGCGGCAATACGTTCTCTCTTAATCGACTATGGTGTAACAAGAAAGCAATTCAATATATTTTTAAGAATGAATTACAAACACCACTTTAACTAGGAATTCGTGTAATTAAGTTATCATCTGTATTTACTATTGTATGCAAAACATGCCATGAAAACTTAAGGATTGTGTTTACAATACAGCGAAGATGCAATTAGGAAATAGAAAATGACAAAACAAGGTTCAAAACGATTAGAAGTAGTGAACGATAGATGTATATATTGCATAATACAAGATGACCACATTATTAACTAAATTTGCGTGTTCTAATTTATCTCCAAGAACAATAGTAATATACTGTAATTGGGATGGGGTGGGAGTAATTATTAATTATAAATCTATTTATATTAAGATATTGTAATTTTTTATTTGATCTATACCAATCAATAAAACTGAAGAGTCCGTCTGTCTGTCTATCTGTCTGACTGTCTGTATGTTTGTCTCGAATAGGCTCCGAAATGGCTTAACGTATTTCAATGAAAATTTCAAAGATTGAAACAGGAATTTTAACTTAAATTTTCGTGTATGTTTCATTATGCCATCTTGATGAATTCAGAAGACATTTTTATAAATATTTATAAATACAGTAAATTGCCGCGCGGATTGCTCTTTTTTATGTTTATTTATTGGCTAACAGGCTACATGAGGGTGATCATGAAACAGGTAACTCCCCTTTAATAGCATAGGAAGGCAATTGAAAAGTGGGGATGCGGAAGGTAGAGTAAGGTAGCCAAGGTGTGTCACCTCAACAGATGCAGGGAAAGCCCAAAAAAACCTGCGTCAGGTAGGTCAGGCATCGGGTACTATTCTCACGCCCTTACGAATGACGGGAGACGAGTTTTCTGTGGGGTCGCAGCATTCCCTTCTCCGTGTCTCCCCCAGTGTTATGAGGCTGTTGGGCCGACTGATGGGATCAGCGGACAACTCTTGCCATATGCCCAAGGTCTTCGACCCCAGTACATATACCTCCCAAAATAGGTGAAGGTGTCTTGGCATGTGAGAACTTTAAAGAAACCCAGAGAGAGTATGAGACATTCCCGACATAAATCACGTGAGCCTCGCAGTCACTCGGGGGGGGGGGGGACTGAGAACTCCCACAGGCCGGCCCTTATTTTTATTGGCTCTGAAACGTATGATAGAGGGACCTGTTCTAAACCAACTGCGAGTTATGTTTCCCCTGAAGCGATCATAAATAGATGATACCGTACTTACTATGTATTCAATGAATTCACCTTTCTCAAAATTATGTACCAACTGTTCCTTTTTAAGGGCAAAATAAAAATAACTATTTAGGCTCGAACGAAGTCGCGTGGGTTATCTAGTTAATTAATAATTCATTAACACAAATTCCTACTTGGGCCCTTCAATATTCCAAGGAGGTGCGATTTAGGGGAAATTAAATATCGAATTAGCAACGGTTTAGCTCAGGGTATTCTTATACATGAGATTTATCTGGGTAACTACTGTGTGGCAACAATGGGTAACAGAGAAAAACCTGTTTTCGTTCTTCGTTCGTTTAGAGACCTTCTCGCCCAGGCATTAGAGAATTTCTCGTGGATGCAGGTTGGCAGCAAGCTGTTGGGATTCCTTCTCAGGGTGTAATTTCGGCATGCCGTAAACTGTATTTCATAAACTGAGTAATAATATACTGTACAAAACCTATACAATATATTTTTAGTATCACAACAGATCGCGCGCATAAGCCAATGGATTTTGAATCATCCCATGAATCCTTTTACTGGGTTGAATGCATCTAATGAAATATTTTTGCGGTACCCCGGGGCGCCGCACCAAACAGTTTGGAAATCTTTAACTTAGTATATTTGTTTTTACTCGTATCAATATGCAATTATAAATGATTTTGCAAGGTTACTAGTCGACGTTCATATTATTTTTGTATCACTGGCACTGGTAAACAACGTGGCAGAAGTAATAGCGCGTAGCTGAATAAGATGCGACGTTTTCTACTTGAAAATCAGTACGTCAAAACAAGGAGGACGTTGCCCCAGTTCAAGGGTCGAAGCATTCGGGAAGAAGAAGAGTTTTGAATGTCCACTCCCATTAAAGAGGCTAGTGGACGAGGTTTGAAATCATATACCAGCGGTGGTCAAACCATGACGCATGCGACAAACTTGGCGCTTTGGACGATTGCATTGTATCCTTGAACCAGTAACCTGTATTTCGAACGAGAAGTCCGTTTATGTTCTTATAAAGTATTGTTCAATTTCACGTGTATTATAAATAAATACAATGAATGTCCAAAAGTCAGAAATAGAAGAATTTAATAACAGTTCTTCTGGAAAACAGAGAGAACAGACAGTTCCAAGTTACATGCTGATCTAGTTGTCAGTGCCAACAAATGTAGTCTGGAGTTGTCTTCACCAAAATAGCATCATGAAGCTGTCACCTTCTCGTACAGAAACATTATTCTTGATTTGGTAAATTGGCGCTTCATTAGACTGGCGTAAATTAATTAATTTAACTGCGTGTAAGTTGTTTCTTATCGACCTTTAAGCGAAACAGGTTCTATCCTGATACGTGTTTACCAACCCCTAACCATGAACTCATGACGCTATAAAATGTACTCGAGACATATGGCGCACCTGAACTCGTCTGTCAAAACAATGGCGCTTGCAATGCGGAAGGTTGGCCACCCCTGGAGTATACTAATAGTGTAGTTGCGAGATAAGGAAGGAAAATAATACTGACGCAGTTGACGAGACAGAATCGGTTTCTGTTTGGAGAAGTATAATATGTAAAATTATGAAATAAGAAATAAATTTCTTAAATTCTTTAGCGAATAACCCGAAACCTCTTGTAAACGGGAGACCCATATTTTAATAATTATTACAATTGACAACCAAATAAAGGATTAAATATCGCCAGCCCTCGTGAGGCTTTGGTCAACCAGGACGACACATTCAGGATTCGAGTGGTGCGTGCTCAACATGGCGATTCTATGTCAGTCGTTATCCCAATTCTCGTGACCATTATGAGCACAAACTACCATCCTTCGGGACCTCTGTGATGTGAAGCGGTTACGTAGACCGTTACACCGTGGAGAATACAAAGTAAAGAAGTGAATTGACTATAGCATCAGAAGTGACGTGTAGTAAAATTGAATATGGACGAATTTGTGTGTGTGTGCTATATAAATGGTAAAAGTGAGCTGTTACAAACAATCGGACATGAATAGGCATTTAAATTAGGATAGAATGTATGAGGTTTGTTCGAGAGTGACTGTTCTAATTTCGCGTGGTACGTATAATAGATTTCCCAATTTTTGTTTCTTTTGTTGGTTCACATGTTCCCAACATACGTTGACATGATCAGAAATTTTGAATTTGTGGTTTAGTTTTTACAGATGTAATGGTTAAACGTGTTTTGGTGAGGTTGGAGATTTTTTCAATCAAAAAAATGGATAGAATCTGTATTAAATTTTGTGTGTAAAATAAAATTAAGTGCTACAACCCACTTGAAATGATGACCGTGGCATTTGGTGGGTTTACATTCAGCAAGAAAAAAAAAGTTTATAAGTGGTACAAGATTTTCAGAGAAGGTCGAGAAGATGTCAATAACGAAGCCCACACTGGACACCCCAGTACGTCAACAGATTTAATTTTCTGTACATTTTTCCTCTACAGGGAGTAAAAAACCTGAAGGCATTAAAACATGAAGAAACGTCACGAATAAATTTATAGAATAAAGTCTGTACAAGATAATCAATTGTTTAACTGATAAAAACGTTGAAGCAGTAAGGAAAATTGTTATGGAGAATGGTCTAATCACTATTAGAGAAGTTGCTGAGGATGTCGACATATCGGCCAGCTCATGTCATGAAATTTACGTTTTGGGCATGAAACTGGTGGCAGCAAAGTTTCTTACGAAGTAAATAAATTTTGACCAAAAGAAATGTCAACGATGATCCAGATTTGCTCAAAAGGGTCTTAACTGGTGACGAAATATGGGTGTATGGTAATGACGGCGCAACAAAAGCTCAATCATCCCAGTGGAAGCAGCCAGAACAGCAAAGGCCAAAAAATAAACGCCAAGTTCGGTCAAATATGAAGGTTTTCTAACTGTTTTCTTCGATTATAATGGCGTGGTACGTCATGAGTTATTTCCAAAAGGTCCTACGGACAATGAGGGATATTACCTTCAAGTTATGCGTCGATGAAAATGTCCGGATTTGAGGCAAAAAAAATAATGGCTTTTGCAACACGAAAATGTACCTGCATATACATTGTTACTTGTTCGTTATTGTTTGGCCAAAAACAACACTGTAATCACGCCTCAGCCACCGTTTTCACCGGACCTGGTCCCTTGTGACTGTTTCCTGTTCCCAAAACTGAAAAGACCCATGACGTGACTGCGTTTTTCCACGAATTGAGGAGATAAAGACCACATCGCTGGAAGAGTTTATCATACGTGTGTTATATCTGAGCGGGAAAACTTTGAAGGGGAAGAAATAGATATTGATGAATAAACAAATATTTTTGGAGCAAAATAAAAAGTCACCTTTTTGGAACAAACCATTGCCGAATTATTAATTACGAGTTTCTTGGTTTCTCATAAAATTGAGCACGATCAAAAGTGCTGTCCTCAGGATTTTACTACAATAAATTAGGGTAGAATATAATTGTTCATAAATATCAGGTATTATAGTTCTGAGTTTGATCTTTTTTGTTCTGTACTGGATGTTTTGTTTTCAAGTTAATACAATTTACAGCGACAAGAATCAGTTTGTGTTTTACATCAAGTATCTAACGTTTAGTTTAATTTGGATTAACAATTCACTTCATTAGTTAATTTTATGTCTCAATATGAATTGCAAGATTACTCTCTAAATATTTTACTTAGTAATGTTAAATCTGTTTTCTGTGAGCCATTGTTATTAATTGTATTTTGGAAAATAATTATTTTTTATGTCAACCTTCTGTGGACTAGTGGCTAACGTCGCTGCCTCACAAACCAGAGGTCCCAGGTTCCAATCCTGGGCTTTGATGATTGCGACATCATGGTCACGAAGACCGGGATTAAGTCTGTTCGAGAATCGATACGCTGACCACTTACCATTCCACAATCGGAATGTAAGATGACCGTCCGCAGACGACCCGGTAGGCCAAGCCCTGAATGGGCTATACGGCCAAAGAAGAAGAAGATGAAGAATTAATTTTTATGCTGTACTCTTAGTTAATATTGTTCAAAAAGTTTGAAATCTATTTTAGTATACCATGTTTTCTAGTAACTATTTATAATTTTATGAATGACGTATTCTATTTCTTCATCCGAAGCCTAATAGAAATTAATAAAATCAATCACTCTCTCTCTTCACATTTTTGGTAATTCGTTCAGGTGTCAGGCTCCTAAAACATGTTACATCATACACGGAATTTAGATATTTTAGTGGCCAAAAAAGTGAAATTTTTTTTCATTGAAAAAAAAAAGTCTTTTAACATGAATAGAAATTCCATGAATGGGTGGCAATTGGTTAACATGGCTTCACGCATCTCATTTCTTAGTAGTTTCTATTTTTCAATAAAACTATCCCAAGTATCGGAATAGAATTAAGGGGGATTTTACTTTTACCAATTTGTATGCTACTCTCTTAAACACAAATTATGCCAATTAACAATGATTTCTTATACATACTCGTTCGTTTTTGCTAATAAATGTGATGCTACTGAATTCCTAGTATGAAAGCTAATGCATAATGAGTAGACAAAGTGGATAAGAAAAATAAGTCCCTTATAAACTATTGAGTTTTGGTTATGAAATAGGATTTGTGGACACGCTATAAACATATGATTAACTACACTCTCAGCATTTTATTTCTTAACATCGCAGTATCTTTATACACGAGATGTGTTTCATCAAGCCCTCGAAATGTTTATAAAGAGGTAAAATGACAGGCATACCTATACCAGAACCTGAATACTTGTTCATTTCTGATCTCTTGAACTAAATCTGAAGAAGAAATTTCCTGATATCAGGAAATTAATTGCAGTTGACATGAGTCCTTTAGCCATGATCATGCTTTCGTAGTATTCACTCTGGCAGTTGTGTAAAGCATAGAAATTTTTTAAATAATTGATACGGGAAAAATATTATAGCAGGACGAAGAACACTTGGAAATTCTCAGGTTCACAAAAAAATTGTCACGGAAAAGTGGAAACAAGACAGAGGAGAATCGACACACTGACCGCGTGACCCTCCAAATCCAGAACTTGTCATGCAAGATGACAGTCTGGCAATAGGACATGTGATTAGTAATCATCAATAATTTGTAAGTAATAAGGATACACGGTACACATCACGAATTCATATACCAAATTTCAAGAATTTCTCAATAAGGGATACCATATAGATATCCCTTGTATAGAAATTATTAAAAAATAAGGGTTTACGTGCTGATTATTATTAGAATTAATGAAATGATATTTTACCAATCACGCGACCCTTTCTAGTTCCCCATGAAAGTACATTTGTTTTACTAGGTTTTTATCCACTAGATAAAATGGTAATAACACGGCGCGGGACTACTACTTCATGTTGTTCCATGTAAATTTCATGAGCCATAATAATTCCCTACTTACCTAAGTTTTATTTGAACTGGATTTAGTTTTTTGTTACCGCTTCCAGTCAAACAAAGAAATTTCTGGAAGAATGCAGCGAAGAGGCTACCGCAAGGTTGCCAAGGTGACCACAACAAAGAACTTGTAACTATTATGAAATCTATTTTGAAAATTGTAAGTATAACATTATTTACTCCAAAATTTACCTTCCGGGTGAGAGAAAAAAAACCTGATTAAATATCAATGTCACTAAATTTCAATCAAATTTAAAAAACATACTTCAAATATATACATATAATATGCATAACTTATCTGCTAATTAACTGTTTAACATTCCACGTTGTGGAAAACATTTTATTGGTGACAGTCTTTGTGATATTAATAATGTAATACTTCAGGTTCGGATGAAAGGCTAAGACTAATGAATTGTGAATTCTTAAGTGAGGGGAAAAAGAGGTTCAGATCAAAGCTGGAAATTTATTTATAATTATTTTGTACAAGAGAATGGAATTTGAAACTATGCGAAAATAAGTAACGATATTCTCGGACTTCATGTATTATTTAATAATTTTTGGTTAAGAAATGAGTGTATGTTAAGGAAGCAACGTCAGTTATGTAAAAATAATTCTAATAAAAATGAAGAAATGGATTTAAAAATAATTTTAAGTCATAATTTAATTTAAAGTAAATCTTCTTGTAAATAAAAAATATTCCTTTCGAAATTAGATTAGAAAAAATAAGCATTTATTTGTTATGTTTACTTATTTTATAATTCATTTAATAAAAATAAAAGTCCCATTATATGTACTTTTAATCAAGAGATTAGTTGTTACTGGAAACTGTTGCAGAAGAACAGGAAATAAATCGGATCAAAATAGGGACCTGAATAGTGTAGAGCGAAAAGCGATGAAATCACATCTAATATATGGTGTTACAGGGTTTATTTATTTCATTAGAAGATACATGGAAGTGAAATTTTAGATCAGCGGGCTGGTTGATGAAAGACGTGCTGTAATGGGATTTCGGAGAAATGGTATGGCCAAGGAATGGAGTTCCCTTATTAGAGATGGTTCCATTGAGTCTGGCTTTGGATAGGAGAAATAATAGAGGGAGAGTGCAGGCAAATGCGACAGTGTGAGTGACGGAGGAAGTTTGGAGAGCGTGGCGTCGGGGAGACTAGCGAGGCAGACAACAAAGAGGTTTGCCCGAGGTCAGTGAGGACGTCCAGACCCAGACCCAGACCTGCCACACGGCGCCGTGCCTTACCCCTGCCCATACCCCGCGCCATATTCCGCCATAACGGCCGATTTCGCTCCATACATTCGTCTTCGATTCACAAGTCTAGCGGTCACTTTGATACGGTTCTCCCGTGCAGTACTATCCTCACCAGCAACACCCATAACTATTTGGTCGTTGTCCACTGTCCCTTTTATCATGAGTCAGTAACCCTGAGTATGTCCCAGAATCGTCTTGTCACAAAGAAGATTGAAAAGACTACATCCTTGGCTTAAATTTGAAGACAGATCTACGAAACAGCTGAAAGTTGGGGTGCCACATCAGTTTAGAAGCAAGTAATAGATGGAGTTTTTAATTTAAAACAAGTACAGTACTTAAGGAAAGTACGATAATCTTTAACAAAATGTTAATTTTACCCTACTAGAGAATACTGTGGTGTGAACAAATATCGAAAAGGTACAAAATGAAACCAAGAAATTAATCTATTTCAGGGATTCCGTTAATGGAAAAGTTTCAGATAAAGAAAACGGTCCAATAATCATTGTTATTTGTCCGAAGTGATGTCTGGAACCATTTTGTTCCCACCTGTTCAAGTAACATGAAGTGACCACGAAAATAAATCGAAGTTAACCAACATATATATGAAAATTTGTAATTTTTTAATGACTACATTAAATTTATTTCGACTCAGAATTTACGTAGCTCTTTTAAATTTTAAAATTAAGAAATATATTATTTAAGATATTATAATACTTAAAGAATTTGGCAGTAAATCTCGCGATAGACATGCGCCATTATTATAAATACATAATTGACCGTTATGTAATTCCCCAGTAGCTTCCATAATCCTTTACCATTATTACCTGTTAAACTGGATTTGAAAATATTAGACTTACGTTAATTTATACTTTCTTCAAATTATTATTTAATTTCGTAGTCGAATGAGGTTCCGACTCCCTGAACGTCTTCTTATGCCCAGATATAAAGTTTAAGAGAAGGAATAGATTAGGCCACGTTTTGAGACATGAGGGTCTTGTGAAATTATTATTAGAGGGAAGTGTGTGGGATAAGAACAGAAGAGGGAGGCCAAGGAGTTAGGAACAATGTGGGATGTGGTAGCTATGTAGAAATGAAAAGGCTTGCGCATAACAATAAGTGTAATTAACTACATGATCCTACCTGAATGATTATATTATTTAACTAATCTCACACGTTTAAATCGATCCTATTCCACGTTTCTAATGTTAATAAAAAGTTCCAGTGTTAAATGTAAGATTTAAATTAAACTTATAATCAATCTCTTTTGCAAACGTGTGTATTGGTACGTATAGAATTCGACTTTATACAAACTAATACATTGCTTGATTTACAGTTATTTAAACAATTTTGAATATATTGCAAAAAATTGTCTATTGATGCATTAAAATTAAATAAATTATAGCTAAGTAAAGATTGTGACTGTTAATAGTGAGGCTTACTATTAAATCGAATTTTAAAATAATAAATGGAATTTGTGTTTATTACTTTATTACTGCGAACTTTACTGCAACTGATAATCGTTGTAATTGAAAAGTAACAGAAATAAGTTTAACATGAATTATTTGAAACATCAGAAATTTGTGCAATAAAACTGGTATTTTATAAGCCCATATGGTACAATTTGGCTTATAAGTCAAAATAAATCATTTATCTTTTCCATGATAATATAATTTTGTTATAATTCTCGACGTTTTATATAACGTTTTATATACTTGTTAGAAAATTCACGTTATTTTCATTTCCAGTTTTTTTAAAAAATAGGTATTTTGAAAATAACTGTCAGAAATATATACTGTAATTCTCTTTCGAAAGAGGACAAAATCTCAGCATTTTAAAAACATTATACGTTTAACAGAAAGCCACTGGGTTGGGATTTACTGTTTTTTCCCCTCTGATGTATTATAACTACGCACCTATTGGACAAAATAATAACGAACTAATCAAATATTTAATGATAATAATTCTCATCAGAAACATCTTACATTACATCCTCTTAACAGTAAAATAATTACCGTCTCCTAAGTAATATAAAAATTTCAAATCAAACAAAAAAGGAATATTGCCAGCTGAAAAACGAAAAGCACTATATCTAACCATGACGATTAATTTAAGTCCTCGTTGAATCTCATAGACCCAGCACAATCGTATGCCTTTATTTTAAGAATACGACAGTTAAAACTGGCTTATATACGATTTTGCGTGGTTATTGTGATATAATATTGTTATTACCAAACGATCTAAAATTACTTTATTTCTTTTCAGAAAATGAATAAAACTATTTCACCTATCATATAAATTTGAGACTGGAATTTCTGACAGAATCTAGTTCCAATGCAACGTACTTAAAGTTTTAAATGTGAGAACTTCGAAGAAACCAGAGAGAGTACGAGGCATTCCAAACATAGTCGATGAACCCCACAGTCTATCAGGGGAGAAACTACCTGGGAAATTTGGAACAGCTACTGTGCATAACTAATACAAAACGTATGTGAAGACACTTGTCTACATCCTATTGGCTGGAACTGTGCAAATATCAGCCAATGGGTGCCCTTTAAAATTATAGCTGATAGGCTACCGGAAAAGAGAGGAGGAAAATTGTTAATTCTACGAGGTGACGTAGAGAGAAGTTCTGAGGCAGAGGGATTACTAAAATTACGAGCCGTTGGAGAGACATCAGTAAATTGCGAGCCGCTGCTGAGAGCTGAGTAGAGCTCTTGAGACCTCAGCAGATGTAAATGTTTTGGTAGAAGTTTCAACTATTTTGGCCCAAGACGTCCTCTATGCAGACAGATCTTCAGATGCAGTCAACGAGAATCGAATTATCCCACGTCTCCAAAGCAGACCGAGACTGTATTGTTGATATTTAATTGAGGGCGCTCACATTGCCAGACCTATTTGCCAGAGAAAACGTTACTTCTTTTGGATCACCCCACAGGTGACCTGATTTTACGAGTTTCATTTATTAAATTTTGTTCTTATAAAATAAATGCGTACTTTGATTTTAAATTCATTTGCCATTATTATATTCTCCTTCAAATTATAATTTCCCATTTTTAAACAATAGCATAATTAATAATAAATAAATAAACACTTCACCACAACTTATTTTTACAAACATATTGTTTGACGACCGTGTCCAATAATTATCATTCACCTGTGTAGAAGCAATTTTCAAATTGTTTCTAACAACTATTGGTAGTAGATTACACTGCTGAAGAGCTTTTTCTCAGCAAAAGATAACAGAAAATTAAATTATAATAAAAATGAAACAATATAAATGATGTTCCATAGGTCTCACGTAACAAACTGTGCAGTTTACCATTCGATGACGTAATCAGTGTATACTCTAGTAAACTCAGCGACCAATTCCCTTCCCTTGGAAAACATAACTATATCATAAAATTTAAATATATTTAAAACTTAATTTCCTTCCAAAATCTTATAAGTTCAATATTTTACAACCATGAATATTACAGCAAAAACCTTAAATAACACGCGTTGAATTAAAAAATAATAAAAATTCATTGAATTGTTAACGAATAAAAAATCTTTTAAAGAATGGAATTGAATTTTATAAAAATATTGTGTAAAAAAGTAAAGAAGGATTTTCTTGGTATTGTATGATGATTAAAGTATAAAAACATACTATTATATCAGAAGTGAATGATTTTTTGACAGTGTTGGACTTAAAGATATTAAAATTTTAATAAAATTAGCAGCTACTTTATAGTATAAAAATCCGTCGATATTTCAAATAAAACTTTCCAAAGCGTTTTAGATGAATTAATATCGTAAATGAATTTTGATAATCTATACAAATAAATAAAAATTTAAGTGTCTGTCTTTCTATCTGTCTGTATGTTTGTCTTGAATAAGCTCCGAAATGGCTTGGCGGATTTTTATGAAAATGTCAGAGATTGAAATAAAATTTTAACTTAAATCTTTATGTATGATTAATTTTGATTTCTTGAAGAGTTCAGAAGATATTTATATAAATATTTATAAATGCATTGAATTGCCGCGCGAATTGCTCATTTTTATTGGCTCCGAAACGTATGTTCTAAACCAACTGCGAGTTATAAAGTTTGACCTGAAGCGATCATAAATAAATGTTACCGTACTTTTTATATATTCAATGAATTCAACTTTATCACAATTCTATACCTGTTGTTTCGTTTTTAGGGCAAAATAAAAAGAAATATTTCGGCGCGAACGAATTCGTGGGGGTTAGCCATTTAATAATAAATTAGGAGGCTAGGTATTATTATTCGATGATACAATGCTAAATTTTGAGGTTAAATATAATTCAAGAATTAGATAATACTACTATGCCAATTGTATATTTTAAAATCACTTTAGTAACACTTTACAAGAGCTTGAAATATTAAGTTGTGATACTGCATAGTATTTAAGTTAAATCCTTCAAGTATCAGAAAATCATATTTATAAAAGCCCCAATATTTGATATAGCGTAGAGTCAAAATCTGGCCCTGGATTGTAGACAAATCTTTGTAGTGGTAAATAATCACGGTCAATTCTTAATTCCCGTATGGACAGAAGAGTAACATGCTTGTAAGTACTACTGTTCTCTCCTGATTTATTAGTTATTATGAAAATAACACGACAATAAAAATTAATATCAATTTCTAACATTCAATTAAGATTTTTGGAGAAATATTTTTCCAGTTGAAATACATTTATTATCAATATACCGAATATTGTCATTTCTTTTACGAAAACGGTCAGACATCTGCTGTGAGTTACTGAAATCATAAATTACTAGCCGACATAAATTACAGGCTAACCTGTCATGCGTAAAGAACGGAACCGTAAAACATTCTTTGAGAAGGAGCGAAGAAGTGAGATTGGGAAACATGTCGAAGGAATAAGCACCAGCCCCGCCCTGAGAACGAACTGTAATTGTCTGTGTCGTTAAACTACGCACTGATAACCGTTGTTAAGGGTCAAACGTACAAAACGTTATTCTCTTTAATCGAACGAGAAATGTTTTAAACTGTAAATATAACGTATTCGAAATGTTTACAACTTACTTATCGTTTCTCACTTGACAAAAAACTCACTGCTAATTGCTCTTCCCGAGAGTTACGGCGAAAATGATTGGGGGAGGAGC
Source organism: Eucriotettix oculatus (assembly GCA_034510155.1). Classification (NCBI taxonomy): domain Eukaryota; kingdom Metazoa; phylum Arthropoda; class Insecta; order Orthoptera; family Tetrigidae; genus Eucriotettix; species Eucriotettix oculatus. The sequence goes on from CM067377.1 coordinate 158,261,329, forward strand.
CGGAATGTACTGCAGGACACTCAATCTGAGTGTTAAATGCATTGGAGCTTGATTCAGCATCCGGCTCAAAAACCTGAACCAGATAGGTAGCGCATGAAGCACGAAATCTCGTCGCTCGTTTGAGAAACTTGATAAAAACTTCACCATATGCTATTTAGCTAGTTAAATCAGACCATCACAGCATAACTGTCGCTGTACGAACTATTGTATCATGAAACAGAATATCGGACTGCTTGTATGAAGCGATTATATCTCTGAGGATTGCGCTTTATTAAAAAGTAAAACAATAGATGACTCTATCCGGATGCAATTACATGCATTAGTAGATTTAAAAAGAAGATTAGAAAATAAACCGAAAATTTGCAATAATGAATTGTTATTATAAATGAAACACAAATAAGTCAGAACTGGAATATTTATTTGAATTATTAAGTTGAAATCAATACAGTCATCCAGTTTATCCATTTATTAAAAACTTGCCCTAAAAACGAAACAACAGGTACAGAATTTCGATAAAGTTGAATTAATTGAATATATAAAAAGTTCAGTATCATCTATTTATGATCTCTTCAGGGCAAACCTTATAACTCGCAGTTGGTTTATAACAGGTCGTACGTTTCGGAGCCTATAAAAATGAGCAATTCAATGGATTATAAATATTTATATAAATAACTTCTGAAGTCTTCAAGATATCGAAATGAAACATTCACGAAAATTTAAGTTAAAATTCCAGTTTCAATCTCTGAAATTTTCATTGAAATCCGTTGAGCCGTTTCGAAGCAAAAAAATATTAATTTTTGAGATTTTAACTCATGTTAAGAAAAGAAACCTTCACTTAGAATATATATATATATATATATATATATATATATATATACATCAGTTTTCATTGAAATCCGTTGAGCCATTAAGGACAAACGTCCGGATAGACAGACAGTTGGACAGATAGACGTAGATAGATAGACTCTTCAAATTTATTTATTGGTATAGATTCTAAATCTTCAATAACAACTCCTAATTGAAGAAGTAGAGTTAAATTCTTTCCATTCGGTTTTTAACAACATCTACTAATGCATGTAGTTAATATTTTAATAAACGAACCATTTAACTGTTCACTATTCAAATTAAAACCATTGTGAGCATTCGTAAGGAATTAAGATGTAGCGTGTGGAAAGATCGTCTTTTAAAAGGAGATATTTAAGAATGTGGGCAAAGTGGTGAATAAAGAGATATGGTAATAGGATTATTATATGCCGATGTTTTAAAGTTAATTAATTAAAATAATTTTTGGCCGAGCAAACAAATGAATTAACTATTTAAAATAAAATTAGGGATAAATAGTGCAAAAAATTAAAAATAAATAAATGTTAGCTGCAATTACATGTATTAGTAATTTTAAAAAGAAGTTTCGCAAAGAAACCAAACATTTGTAATAATATTGAATTAGAAATAAAGTAATCAAATTTATCTGACTTCTTATTATAAGTAAAACACAAAGAATGGCCAAAAGCCAGAAAGTGAAATATTTATTTGAATTGAGCACGTTTCGTCCCCCAAATTTCGACACTTCCTTTTTTTGGGTTACTCCCTTTTAATAGCGTAGGAAGGGAATTGAAAAGGGGGTTGTTGTTGAACAAGGTTGACTTAGGTCCCCGTGCTATAGCCTATGATTCCTACTCGATGCTTCACTTAAAAGACACGGCGGGAAAACCTTAGGAAACCTGCATCAAGTAGATCGGGTACTATTTTCAGCAGCAACATGAAATTTTTATTATATTTTAATTAAAGAATGGAGGGGTTCTGAAAGTTGGGAAACGAAATACTTTCAATTCAAATAAACTATTCTGTTTCTGTTCTGATTGCTATTATTTCTGTTTGATTATTATAAGTATTTTATTAATAACGTTGAATTATGGAAAAGAAGTCCACAAGATTACGTCCGGGAGAAAACATTTTAGTTACAAGACGTTTCGTCGGGATTTGCTGCCATCATCTTCAAGTAAAATGACTTCACCTTATATTTAATTCTGTTACTGTTATTTTTCTCCTAATTTCTGGATTCATTTCTTTGGCTATCATTTCCCTTTTTTCAGTCTCTTCAGGCTTTAAGTTTCTTGTATGTATTATGAGTTTATAATTTCTGGCTGGTCATCTAACTCTAATTATTCTTTATTAGGAACTCTTAGCGCTGTTGTTGAAACTACGTCTGACGAGTTAAGTTCATCTAAAATTATATTAGCTTTACTTATTTTAGTTTGGTATTTTTATTGATAATTTTTTATATCGTAATGTTAGGTTAAATGTTTATTTGTTTTTACTGTTGATACTTAGCTCAAACTAATAAGACTCCATTTTATTTTGTTGAGGGCGACTCAGAATTGGTTTCGTGGTTTAATATTGAGTATATGGATTAGGGTTTGCACTAATATTTTATCTAACTATTTAATGATTATTTTACGAGGTTTTAATTACTTTATTTTTGGAGGGGGTGATTGTTATTCGTATATATATATACATATATAAGCAGATTGTTATTTATGAATTGGTTGCACAGCCAACACAAAATAAATATTTCAATGAACTTTACTACATTATCGTTTTGTTAAATTGATATGCCTTTCTTCGAAACTTTTTACCGGTTTCATTAAATTAATTTAATAGGGTCAAGCTGAGATTTTTATTTTGTAATAAAATTAGAAACGTTCATAGAAGCTTTATGCGTCTAATTTTAAGCATTTTACCTAATATTTATGGTAATTACTGTATCTGTTTTGCTAGGGATTCAATTATTTATGGGAAAGTTTGAAAAATTTAATATTGTTAATATTTGACTTGTTGTAATAGACCGCTTAACAAGTCAGTTTAACCGAATTTTCGTAGTAACTTACATTCAAAATATAATTTTATTTAAAGAGTAAAATTATAATCCTTGAATTGGTGACAGAATTGTATAGTTAAAGTGATTGCAATAGATATTAATGCAATTACTCCCTAATTTACTGGGAATTGATTGTAAGATTATATATATAAAAACGAAATACTATTCTGCCCTTCATATTTGATCGAGGTATGGATTCATGTTTGTTGCGTTCCCATAAAAATCCAGTCTCCCTACAACAGAAGGGCGTGGGAGTAGTACCAAATGCCCGACCTACCTAATGCAGGTTTTCTAGGGTTTTCCCTGCATCACTTTTAGGTGAATCTCCGGGTAGAATCCTTACACTATAGACTGGGGGACGTAGTCAACCCTTGGCTACCATGCTCTACCTTTCACATCCCCTCCTTTTCAGTTCCCTTCCTATGATACTAAAGGAGAATTGCCTGCTTCAGAATGACCCTTATGTAGCCTCTTACGAAAGAAAGTGTTAACAACCGAGGAAAATTGATTTTCGAACACTAAGTGGTGGACATTAAAGAGTAAGAAGTTGGAATGTGAGAGATGGACAATGCTGATTGATAGAGGGAGAGTGGTCTTGAATTGTTGATTCTGGGAGGAATGCTCTTGTCCGTCGCGGCAAAGAAGATGAGTAAATGAGTAAGGTGTTAATTGTTCAGCAAAGGAAGTAAAGGATTCGGTTAGGACCTGTACGTCATCTTTGCCAAAGCGGCGTGTTCCAGCCAAGGAGTATCTTAATACAGATAGCAGGGCTCAAAGCGTGACTGTCATCATCACTCCTCTAGGATCAACTCGTTCGTAGGTCCATAATATAGATTTTAGCCAACTCAAAACGCTGCTTTTGAGTCCGCTAAAATCCATCTTATATAGACAAATTAAAGTGAATTATTCATTCACACCAATCTTAAATCAACAAAAGACAAATCAAAGCGGATTATTTATTTACACCACATATTAGTATTTTCAAGTGTGTAATGTACAAATATAAATATACGGAAGATTAAGAAAAGTGACCATCTTTCAAAATCAGTATTGCGATTTTGGTGCGACGTTATATCAATATATTTCTCAAATTAATGTTAAAAATATTTTCTATTCGTTAATGTTGGACGAGAATACAAATTGTTTTTCCTAGGATCCATGGTGTAAGACACATGTCGACGTAATTTGATTGTCTTACGTTCATGACATCACGCGGGACGCAAGCTGCACCAAGATTTTCATTTGGATATTTTTGTTGTATTACTTAATTTTTGCTTGAAGGAAGCTGTTTTACCAACGTGGATTTGTATTTAAAGAAGGCAGACATTGCCGCCGTGCGCTTTTTTTGGTTGCACAAATTGTTACAGAAAAACTAAAGGAACGGGCACAAATTTTCATTGTCGAAAGATGCTAATTGACGTGTAACAGTGCTAGCCGTAGAAAAGATATGATTAATGTAAAGAACGGTAAGTACAAACTATAATCATGTAGACATATTATTGTATACTTATTATTAAGGATATTCGAAATTCGCTATTTTCAGCCGGCATGTGTTAGGTGCACTTTTCTGAGGATTGTGTCGAAATACTATTGCGTCAAAAACTACTGAATTACACATCAAGGAGTAGTGGAAAGAAAAATGCAGGTCTATCAGTTTGACTCGCTACAAGAAACAGGCACAAATTAGGGACGAACTGATACCACAATCGAGTAAAGTTGTTACGGATAATGTGTCGGAAAAATCAACTTCGTGGAAGGACGATATGGATTAAGATCCATCCTGATGATTTACAATTATCAATAAAACAATTAAAAAATGTAATAAAATCACGGGGAAAATATAGGAAGCTCTTTAGGGGAAAGAAGAATTACAAGAGCAATTGAAAAAGTTAAAGAGAACCGATAAAGATGAAAACAATGCTTTGCTAACCAAGTTAATACAAGCGGTACAAAGTTATGGAAATCACATTCTTAGAGATTGCTCAATTAAGAATCAAAATTTATAAATTAATATATATCAAAAACGTTCCTTTTTGGTTCAAATATTACTATTTTTATTTATGGTATCTATGGTATTCATGCTCATATGAATAATTTATAATTGTCCTGACTTAGTTTTATCAACGATTTATTATAATATTTGCAATAAATGTCGTGTTGGTATTGTACTCGGATAACGAGAGAAAAATACTCAAACTTGCCTCAAAAAAGAAACATTATAAAAATGTAAACTTGTCCCATTGTTATAATAATGGTAGCGGTACTAAAAATCACATGTGTTTGTGTGGTTTTAGCAGATATTTACACTAGAATAAAAATAAAATTAGTTTACTGAAACTAATATGTTTTATTACGTAAAAAATTAGAAGAACAGTACAATCACATGCCAAGCAACAAGATAATACTTGAAATATTTGTGCTATGAAAGAAATAGATCGTCACGTCCGGAAATTACACTTTTCAGAGTCAAAGGCTTTTATCTAGGATGACGTCAGGGGGGACGGAGGATTGGCATGTATTTGCGCAATGGCTCACTATACTTACACCATGCTAGGATCTAAATTCGGAAAAAATATTTTTTATATAAAAATAATATGCAAAACAGAATACAATTTAAAAAATAATTTAATTCACAAAAATTATTTGATAAAAAGTAGGTACACTTACGTATGAAATGTTATTCCAGCAGTTTTCTTTTTCTTTTAGATTTTACAAACAAAGGCAAAACACTGAGCCATTATGAATTAAATATTAAAATACAAAACACAGTTTAACTGCTTCAATGGGTAAGACACGAACACACACTCAACAGTCAGGTGGACACATGAGTTACCAGGTATAAAAGCCTAGCATTGAATGAAATCTACTAGTGTACATCTACCAGCCGTTCATTACCCCTCATTTCCAGGAAAATTAATTTAAAACCGTTAAGGAAATACCAACTTTGAAACAGCAGCAACTAGAGACACTATAACATATGATGTGGAATATTCTACAGATTATGTAGAAGGAAGAATATCAGCATATTTTAGAAAAATATAATAATACCCATGCCGAAGAAGACGGGTTGATAGACGCAAACAGCACAGGACAATTAGTTTATCTTATGCATGTAAAAAATTAACCAAAATTGTATATAGGAGGATAAAACGTCAAATAGAATGAGAGTTAGGAGAAGATCTGTTTGGTTTTAGAAATCATGTAGGGACAAGAGAAGCAATATTGACTTTGAGTTTAATTTTAGAAGACAGGATAAGAAAAAAACAGACCTACGTTCATGACATTTGCAGATTTAGAATAGCCGTTTGATAATGTAAACTGTAACGCAATATTAAGACTTTTGAAGGGCACAGGAATAAAATGTCGTGAAAGAATGTTTATACGTAACCTCCACAGAAGGCAGTCAGCAGTAATTAGAATTGAAAACAAGGATTCAGTCTGCCACCCATGCTGTTTAACTTATGTATAGAATAGGCCATAAAGAAAGTTAAAACGGAATATGAAAAAGGAATCATACTGCAAGGAGAAGAAATAAAACCCCTACGGTTTGCCGATGGTATTGTAGTATTAGGGGAGTCAGAAGAAGACTTGGAGACTATAATAAATTACATGAACATGGAGAAAGAATTAGATATGAGGATTAATAGAGACAAAATCAAGGTAATGGAGTGTAGTATGGTAAACAGTGGAATATCAAAGGGTGTTAGATTGGGAAAGAATATTTTGATGGAAGTTAAGGAATTCTGCTACTTCGGAAGCGTAATATCGAGGGATGGTATAAGTATAGTAGACATAAAGAGTAGGATTGTACAGGCAAGGTAGGATTTCGCAAAAAAGAGGAATTTACTTACGGGTAATATACGTATAAATATTAGGAAATAGTTGCTAACATGTTCATATGGAGCGTGGCGTTATATGGGTGCAAAACGTGGACGATTAGAGCCGCGGAAAGGAAACTAATAAAAGTCTTTGAAATTTTGTTCTATAGGAGAATGATGAAAATCAGATGGTTGGATAGGTTAACTAACGAGGAAGTTCTTGACAGAATAGGGGAAGAGCGACGTTGACCAAGAGAAGGGATAGATTAAAAGGTTCTTGTAAAAGTAGCATTAGCGGGAAGTGTATGGGGCAAGAACAGAAGAGGGAGGCCAATTTCAAGGTCCTGGGTTCGATTCCCTGGTCCGGTTGACATTTTTCCATTCTCGTCTTTCTTCTAATTAGGAGATTTTAGACAGAGAAGTTTATATATTTTATTTTACTTGAAATTGGATCAATTTTTGTTGATTATTCTCTACAGTAACAAATGAACAAGTTTGGGTATTGGAGATCACAATAACGAGTAGCGTTTTCGGCAACTTTTGCTACAGATACGAGGAGCCACGAGGTACAGCCACATCTGGTTCATGCAGATCTACAAGCTGAATGGCGACGTACAACGATTCATGTTTCTCGCTCTTGGCTATCAGAGTGCTCCTTAAAATTTGATGCCTTTTTTCTGTTCTATGCCTAATAAAACATAAAAATTTTGCACTCTGCTGACTTAAGAAGTAGACGACCCAATTTGTTAATATTATTAAATTATTGTTTTTAAATTTCTTCAATCACAATAAAATTAACCATAATTTACTACAAACTGTGCACAAAATACATATAGGAATATATGCTATAGCTAAATATACAACGAGGATGAAATTGTAATTTAGAAAAGTGACGTGTTGAATGCATTTGTAAAATATTGAGACGCTAGTAATAGTTGTTAAATAAGAAAGACAAATTTACAAGATGCGTCTTACATATTGGACGTTCAATGTTGTTGTTGTATTCAGTCCTAAGGCTGGACTGATGAAACCCTCCATAATAAAAATTTCAATGTGGCAGTATAATAATTACCATTTTTAGCTGATGATCACAGTAAATGGGATGTTAAATGCTCTTGGAACTTTGTGCCTGAGAATTCTACAGTTAAAAATACACTTGGTATTTGAACACTTTCAAGAACTAAAGTCGGTTAAAAATCCTAATACACGTATAAGGGAAGTTTGGTTTTATTAACTAATTTTAAGTTAATTTATGTAATAAAAATTTGTATATTTGTGTTTGTAAATTACAAGGGATAAGACACGGCTATTAACACTATGGGAGGGGAAGGACGATGGAAATGGCTGGTATTCTCACGAATATATATTTTTAATGGCCAATGGACCTTGTAGTATTCCTCCCGATGTTTGTGTGGAATTCAACCGCTTTCGGGATGACATTCTTACATAATAGAAGTCACCAAGTTTAATTCTGACATGCAATAGGCTGTTTAAGTGTCATTTTAAAAACATTATATAATGAAAGGTTTTCAGGCTTTCAATGCCTGTTGTAGTTGCGCCGTTGCGTTAAGGAAAAGGGGAGAAAAGGGGTGAAAGGCCGTTAAATCATCATAACCACCGATATTAGTGTAGAAACCATAATTCTACAAGACGCCGAACTTAATTGTGCCATTCAATAGGCCGCTTAAATGAAGTTCAGGCCGTAGGACTGGGGATGAAAAGGCGAGAGGGGGTGAAATACAGTTCCGCGAACAACTGGACCAGTTTCTATCAAACTTTGTGCTCGTATTACTTACGATTCAGGAATAAAACTTGGGTGGATACAAAACCTTACCTTAATTCGCGAGTATTTCTAACTCACTTAGGGTACCGGGAATATTTCTGACACTGTCAAGGTCCCAGGAGTAGAGTTATTTCTCTCTGCGTATTGGGAATATTTTACAATCTATTGTGGTACTTATGAAATATATCTTTTTAAGACTATTTTTAAGTTACTGTTAAGATACAATTAGATATTTTGACTTGATTTGCTATGACGAATTAGCATTCCATTAGTATGTAAAGTTTAAAAAGTGGCTATCGATGTCCGTTAAATGACTTGTTGATCATAAGAATAGTATTGAATTAAAGACACTGGTAACTGCGGGGACCCCGTAAATATAACGGACTATTCGTACGTGGATAAATGTATTCATATATCAGGAGTATCTTTTTTGATATTGTGATCAGTAAAGTGAAGGATGGTTAAGCCATCAGAATGTTAATGAAATGTAGGGTCCGAAAGTAAGATTTGCGGGGTCGACTAAGTTAAAATCCATGGGGTGCTTTTGATTTGGTGGGTGATTGGAATAGTAACTGAAAACCAGGCTCGACACTAGGTTTCATGAACCAATTATAAATTGGACTTGAATTTTCAACGGATAAGCTGACATTCAGAACAGTTAACTGCAACCTCGAAAGTGACCTGTTACTTTGGGTGGGAGGTGTTGAAAATGTGTACTAAATTAGTAATGTGGGAAGCGTGAACAATGTAAACGTTATGTTGAAATTTGTTTCTCTATTTGGACCATTTTAAGTAATTAATTGATTCACTTGGCTCTCAGAGAGTGCAATTCCCAGAGAAGATATTCGCGCTGCCATTGTTGATTACGACGTCGGCTGTAGGTTTTGCGCGGAATGGCGTGGGCAGCGAACGAAAACAATCGCAGTTGGAGCTTGTTCACACCTGCGAAGCACATGTCGTCTTCCCGCTAAGGCCAATAATTGGCCCACTCCATCACGTCTCTAAATAAGCCCGACCCGCTGTTTGCTCTGGGCGGCACCACATAATGAATGGCCGGGCCTAAAGTCCATTCATTAACTCGCTCTTGTGTAATTGTCGAGGGGCCGGAATCCACTTAGGGTAGGTATTTAACGTTGCGGTGTGAGCGAGCTTCTGTAATAGGGAGGCAGCCAGACTTCCTCGGTAATCATCGTCATTAAATACGAAAAGCTACTCCGCTGCAGTAATATGATACATTCCGACAGGGAAGAGCCAGGGACTGGAGAAAAAGTAGTCGGTTTGCTTGTAAACCGGCTGAGGCGAGGAAGTCCAACCGGGCGGCTGACGATCGCCGTGGATGTCCACATACAAGGTCGTGATTTGCAGGGAATTGGGCTAACGAGTTTTGGCAGGCCTGATTAATGATTACCCTAACCCCTGCACATAGCGGCGACACTTTGTCGGTTAACGAGCGACCGTGAAGAAGCGACTGTCCATAAACTACTTCTGGAATTTTTACAAACATAAATCAAAGATATTAATTAAACAGCGAAGTCCTTCTAATCAATACATAAAAGGTTCTCTGGCCGCCAAGCCATGAATACAATTCTTACACAACATTAAGACGTGACAGATCTCCCAGTAACAACTAACAAGATGGTTTGTGACCAGATTTTTTTCATATACGAAATGTACATTTCTTAAAAGTTTAATTTATTCTGTAATCTTTGTTCTTCGTTGCGAGTGTTGAATAGCATTAATTATTGACATTAGAAATTAGAGCTTTGAAATCACAGAGTTTAAATCGTCATGGGAGAGACCGTGGAAATAAAAATATATGTTATATTCGGTGTTTGAAAAGAGTGGAGTTAGTGATAAAGAAATGGAAAATAGTGAATCAAGGAAGGAAAAATGTCGATCGGGCTTGGTTTCGAACGCGGAACTTCCATACAGTCCGCGGATGCTACAGCCTATGTCAGTTTTTGACATTTTGCCTTCTTTGATTCATTATTTTTATGTCTACTACGTGATCTTTGATCTTTGTTCTGTTCCGTAAAAAGTTATTTTCGAAGATTTAAAATAATGAAATGTGATCAAAAATAGACAGAATGACATTATTATTTGAATTAATTGGAGTTTACATTTAAAAGTTAGCAAATATTATACGTAAGTTCATTGATCATTTGGCGTTTAAACTATTTGAAATTAATAGGTAAAATTTTACGACCGATTTTAGACTTTATTTTTTATTTATAACAATTTCCAAAGAGGAAAAAACACAACTTTTTGGTGCGTATTTGTACCTTCTTCAGGCTATTAACCTAATAATCAATACATCAATCATCACAATTTAAATATCACAATATTTCTGCACATAACCATAATTTTGTACAAATTTTTGAAAAACGTCTCTCCGAGCCTATACGACAAATTAACACTGGCTCAGCTGTAGAGAAACCTATTATTACAAAATCAGACGTTAAAATACAACCTTTCTATTTGAAATTAATTTGAACTTGGGTGCCCAGGATTTAATTATATTAGCCTCGTACAGCCTTTGATTCCACAGCACTCTTGGTAAAACGCGTGATTAAACCGTCATCCAGAATGCAACATTTTTGAACTCTCACATTTTCAAACACCCTGCGCTATCTAAGATGACTGAGTGTGTAATCATAACCCGTGTGATGAATGAAATATTCATAGTAACTTAAATGAAGTCTAACTCAACGACTTCGGTAACTCCGGAATAGAGACTAATTTAGGCTGATTTCGTGTGATTGCTGTTACATCCTTTGACTACCCCACCCACACCCTGGGGGCTGAAGTACAACTTAAGCTGCACGTTTAAATGTCATAATTGAACTTGTTGAATAGACACCAATCTTGATTGTTTTCTTACCTAGTTTTATGTAATACGCCTCCACAATCTGTGTGGATAGTTTCCTCCTACACTTTATGGGGTTGAAATTACACACAAACAATTATAGGAAGAACCACTATCAATCTCTTTGACTCATATAAACATTTATTCGACGTTAATCTTGACCACTCTTGCACATTTTAAAATTTCCACCACCGCACTTAGGGGTGGTATTGGTTTTTTACCACAACGGTGTTTGTTTCCGGGTCACGAGGAAAAGGTAGAGATTGACGGTTTTGAAAATTCTACAATTTCCGCCACATCTAATCTTGGCCATGAGTCGTGTATTTCTCCGATAGTGTTTGTTTCTGGGTCGGAAGGATAAAAAGATTGAGCATTTTTACACGTAAACAGTGAATTTTATTTAGAAGAAAAAGTTAGCTGTTTAGCCTGAAATAATTTGAAAGTTTAATGATCGTTTTACTAAAGTAATTATACATTGTATGTTAATAAAAATGCAAAAAAGGTTTTACAACACACTGATACGAGGTTCCATATAAATAGGAAACAGAAGCTACTTACAGTTAGTTTTATTTTTTCTATTACATTACGTAACTTTAAATTAATTCATTCAATAAATTCTGTTATTTCGTCATATTACAATATTTTATTCTTCATATCATCTTCAATCTATTCCTGATTAATTGTAAATAATTTTGTAATGATTTTTGTAAATACAGAATGAAAAATGTATTAGGATTTCACCTCACTATATGCCTAAATTTCTTTGCGAAACCATGAAAATCAACATTATACCTCTTAAAAATAAATAGTGCATATGACTATGTGTATTAAAGTATATTCTAGTCGGCAGTCGTGTAAACTCAGCTTAATAGGTAAGACAGTCTTGAATATTTGTAATTAACAGGTAGCCTGTAATAATAGTTACAGAAACATCCTAATAGTGAAGTGGTATTAATTTATTTTCATAAGCAGTAAATTTTCATAAATTTAGTTCAACATAAGAAAGAAGGTATGAAGATTGAATCATGACGCATCTAATAACGTAAATTGCGTTCAAATGAAAGAATCGTTGTTACACCGAGCACATTTTGAATCTGTGCTACGATTTTTAGTAAGATGCGAATGTGACGGGATAATAGGCGTGAATTATAAAAATTTGTCGTTGTCGAAGAGCGAAATCTATTATATTTTACAATTACATGGACCACCTGCAGAATCCACTCAGTGTGGTTATGTAACATTAATAAAGAAAGGCGGTGAAGAAAATGAACAGCGCTTACAAAACCGCAACATTGTTTTTGCCTTTGGATATATGTTCTATCGAATTAATGTTACCCAGGTGCAACATTCTTGCAACGCTTTCTTTTACTTGGTTCAATTATTTCTGGCTACATTGAACTAAGACTTGCAGTAAACCGATTGAAACAACCAAACAATGCCTATAACGTATTTGTGATGCGGCTACGATTTTTTTTATATAGAAAATATAAACATTAACCCTATCAGATCCTCTCGCTACAATTGTGTATATTAACATTTACATCAGAAATATTTTTCTGCACTTGAAACCTCGTATAAAAATTTATTGATGTTCAATCTTCTTAACTTTTACAAGTTTTGTACCTGTAGTGCATCATATAAAAAATATTATCAAATTAGTTTAGCAGTGCAGAGAAACATGCGGTCTGCAGAGGTCATGAATCTGTTTCGTAATTTATATTCTAATTTGTAATTGAAAGTTTTTTTGTTATTTTGAAAACAATATTAAATGATCAGATTATTTAAATAAAAAAATGACTTTTTAATTTTTTTGACCACAGAATAAAGCCTTGTTTTTCAATGTGTACAAATGTAGCAATCAAGTCTCAAGTAGTACAAAAAAATCGCAACTTTCGTGTTTACGTGATACGAAGGGCTGTAGTAATTATTCATTTGTATCCCAACAATTTGGTTTCTTTCCTGATTGGATTTTCTTCAAAATAGACAGTATAATCCCTACAGAAGACAGTCAGCAATAATTATAATTGAAGATCAAGAAAAGAAAGCAGAAATCAAGAATGGTGTACGACAAGGATGCAGTCTGTCGCCAATGCTATTTAACTTATATATAGAACAGGCGATGAAGAAAGTTAAAGCGGAATATGGGAAAGGAATCATTTTGAAAGGAGAAGAAATAAAAAGCCTGCGGATATGCGATGGTATTGCAGTATTAGGGGAGACAGAAGAAGACTTGGAAAGAGGAGAAGAGGACGCTGATAAAGTAGGAAAACATTAAGTAAATAAAAATGTATTACATATTAATAAAAAATATTAACCTATATAAAAATAGTCTCCAAAGGCTGCTTGTTAGTTAGACATCAGAAGCTTTTGATTTGTAGGTCATATTTATTCGGCTTGAACGTGGAAACTTAATATACATATTAGTTATGTTTCATAATTTAATTACTATTCTCTTTAATAAATCGTCCGATGGAACTATTCATATAGCGGGTATTAGAATTATTGATAGCAAATTTGGGCTGTTTTTCTTAATATTTAATAGTTGATTCCTATGTACGACAAGATTTTTCGTAAAACTTAAATTAAAAAAAGAAAAGTTTCTTCCCTATAGTTTATTAATATTATGCTTATACTATGTATTCTTATAGCTAAAAACAGTTGAGGGGTCTAGAAAGGGCAAGGGGACTCAATGACATCTTAATATATAATGAAAATTTCCAGAAATTTGGTTATATGTGTATTTCAGTGCATTTTAATATTAATTAACTTAATTAATTTTTTGTGGGTACGTGGTAGACTATCAATTATAAATAACATCATGTCTCAGTCTTAATATGAACCTACATGAAATTTATACATAAATATATAAATTAAATTCTTTAATATGTTTCTAAACCTGATGAAGGTCCACATTGGCCTGAAAATTTTTGTTAATTTAAATTGTGATTTTAACTATCTGGTTTTGTCTCATTCTAATTTAAAATACAAAAATGAAAAAGCGCTAATTAACGCTAATTGTACATCTAATATGCGTTTGGAGACTAGGAAGTAAATTCTAAAAGGTGACATTGTATGGGAGTGAAACTTGGGACCTGAGAAATGTGGTGCTTCAGAAGAATTCTGAAATTCTGATGACGAAATCGAGTCACAACTCAGGAAGTCTATCGAACTGATGAGGGAAGAAAGTTATGGAGGATACTGTAACTGTCAAACACATGCTCGGACTTTGGCGGTGCGGAGTCAAAAGAAAGGAGACAGTGTTTAAGCCAGGGGCAATAAAATATAGACATCACGGCGCGCCTGGGGTGTTCCCCAAGCTATGGTGAGATTTGGCGGCATCAGGTGGTGTTTCTCCCCAGATGTCGTGAAGGAGAGGGTGAGGGGAAAAATCGACTCCCAGAGAAGATTAACCATAAATGTTTTTGGTTAATATAAATCTTGGTGATATGAAGTAAAGAAGTGTGGAGTAGGTATTAAAAAGGCTTGCAGATAGATTTTTGAGACACATTTCGAGAGAGATTGCTGGACAGATGATTGGAATTTGGGCTAGGGAGATTTCAAGACAGATTATTGTAGTTAAGGCAAGGGAGATTGTAGAGGCGATCAGGTGATCGGCTTTATTGGATAGGTAGTTCAAGGAGACGACGATAAACGGGATTTCTTCCTGAACCAGGCAGATTATCGGCGGCAGCTCTGATTTGGATCGAGCACGACCCTAATTAGGTGGGAACTGCAACGAGGAAAACGCTGCCACGGCAATTATGACGACACGGCAATTACTACTGTAACTTTTTGCTGATTTCCTATACTGCCAGGCCCGAGTAGATTTTGTGTAATATATCTATGAGAAGGCCCATAACATACGACCCTGAGTTTAGAGATAGAGAATTATTAGTTTTAAAAAATTTATTTGTATCCTTTTTTGTAAATATATATGTAGTGTTAATTAAGAAAGAACTGCCAGCTTAAAGTTTGTAAATATCAAAACCGAAATATTGATGTAAATTTGTTTAGGTTTTGTAAATATATATGTAGTGTTAATTAAGAAAGAATTGCCGGTTTAGATTTTGAAAATATCAAAATCGTGATATTGATGAAAATTTGTTTGGTTAAAGTAAATTGTTTTATTTTTATTATAAAATCTGATAATATTTTACTAAAATAATTAATATCCCCCTATCCATTTCAATACTGACTGACAGATAGGATAGACTAATGGGCTACATTTTGAATTACAAAGGAGTCGTTAAATTAGTATTAGAGGGAAGCGTGTGGCGTAATATTAAGACGAAGGACAAGATTAGAATATGTTAAATGAATATAGATGCTTGTAAACTGCAATATATAGTTATGTGGAAATGAAAAAAAAGTATAGCAGATGGAGAGCTGCAACGAATTAGTATGGACAGACAATAGCAACATGGATGAAAATGTAAGCCACTGAATTACCTTTCTGCACTATGGTTTACAGCACATTTTTATCAAATTTCTTGGAATCACATGAAATGAAAGGTCTGTAAGCGCAATAAGCCTGAATTACTAACAGATAACATAGTAAATGGGAAAACCCTACTGTTTGTGATTGAGAATAAAGTACTATATATATATATATATATATAACTTACTGAGTTAAATTTGTTTATATCCTCAGTTTTAAGGCGTAACGTATTTTAATAATTCAATCCCTTTAGATAGTTCCAAGATGCAGGAGAATCTGCTCATAATGAGTCACCATTAAATTATTCTACAAATGTGGGTGTTCCAGTTTTCACCGATTTACATTGGATGAGACTCTGCCATTTTCTCTGCACAATCCTAAATTAATTTACTGTTTGACAGAGATGCTTGGTTCTTCAGTAGGAACTGGAGAAGAGTCTCGGCAACGGACTGGTTGGATCTCTCGCGTTCTCACGCTACGAAGTGCCGACTGTCAGGTCGGAGCGGATTACAGGGTTGAAGCCATAGAATACTTTATCATGGAACATGAATGAAGCAACACGGTGTATTTGAAATCAGAACGGCCGGGAAGAACACAGAACTGCCAAACCCAACATATTACTTCCCATTAATTGGTTGCGTGATTAAAATTCGGCGAAGTGTTTACTGTTAGAGTGACCCATAAACACTAGCTTAGATATGAATGGGCAGTGTCCAGAGAGGGCACTGGTCCCTGGGAAGAGCATTGGCCGCTTTAATGTCATTCTAGGAGATTGGCGAGGATCCATTACTCCGCGAGCGCAATTATGTACACGGAGGCCACAAAAACGCAGACCGCCACGGGACATCGATCAAAAACGCACGTTCGCTGAAAAATTCTGGTTTGTTTCCGGACCGCGAGAAAAGATTGATTCCTCTGGAGATTTCCAGGGACTGAGACTTATTTCACGTAGCTAAATTCCACCACGGCATTCGTGCAGAATTCGTTACGGGATGTCGTAAAGTAACAAGCTAATTGGGTACGAGACGTCTGTGTTAAAAATCCGCTTCACGGGACGCACGATCAAAAAAGAATTCAGTTATAAAAACTCTTTGAGATAAAATAATGCTCCCGATTAGCATACTTGAATAAAAATTCTGTGCCAGTTACCCTGAACGGAGGGGAAAAATTAATTTCGTTGTTCCACTTCGGTTTGATTTATCAGTCGCCCCGCAAGCAGACAAGTCGTTATACTTGAATGCAGAGTGCGCGACAATATGCGAAACAACTTTACTCTGATAGTTTATTATGCGAAAAAAATTGATACTCGGCAGTTAAATCACGCAAGACATACAATTACTTAAAGTGCCAACATATATTCTCCATCAGGACGAAGAGCTTTCCGTAATAACCGTGCTTCCTTTATTTCTCTAATAATGCGTAATGTCTACGTAATAGGTAAGGTATAACCCAATTAGTCTTCAGTACAACATAAGCTGAAAGTATTTATCAGTCTACTTTACATGAAACTATGGAAATCTCACATTTAGCAAAATAACGTCCGGTACGTCCAATTAAAGACTTACAATACGGTATGTTACCAACCAGCCATGTGGATGAAGAGTATCCTCCAAATAATTTCCGAATACTCAGAAATGCTGCAGACTCGATACTCTTAACGTAATAATAATAAGTGACCGAAAATCTGTCAGTTCCGTCTTTTGTATTGGTTTTGCTCCGCCCTCGTCTTTCTGGTGGGGTTTAAAAGGTGCGTCCTTCTTGTTCGTTGTGACCTTGCCTGTCAATCCCTCGGGTTTGGAGGTGTAAGTTAGTTGTCCTGGCTGCGAAAGTGTCCCGGGGTCTTCGGGCATGAAAAGGGTGGCTAGCGGGACCTATTATTTTCATTTCCTCCCGTGATTTGACTAGGACCGTTTTCATGTCCTGTCCTTTCCTGCTTGTTGTCGCAATGGATGCGCACGTGCAGTCACGTGTTTTTCGGCCTCCAGGGCTCCCCTGTCAGTCTTCATTTCCAAAATATTTCAAACAATGGCTGTATACATCATCTCCATTTATGTTAATATTAACCACTAGCGTTCATTATTACTCTGCCGTTGGCATGGTAAGCAGACTAGCCCGCTATATATACAAAATAACAAAACAATTATTATGGGGAATCATTGTCTTCCTTATATATAGGTAACACCACAAGCCTTATATTATAATTGGTCGAATACCCCCCGTAGTCCCAATATTTATTTGAATTAGACCGTGACATGAATTGGTTCAACGTGACTTAACCGGCATCGGCAGCGATATATTTTTCACCAAAAAATATGGATTCAACGCAAATATTTGTCAATTTTTAACCATTTTCTCCTGCCCCAATAACTACTAGGACTAACATCCGGCGTGATAAATATCAGTATCCAACTCAGCGAACCCTAAAACTCGATTTTAATCCTCCCTGTAAACGGAGCCTTCTAAAGCCAAATTTTAGTGTTACATAACCGCAATCTCAAGTGAAGTACGTCGAGGTAACAAGAGCTGAGTGTTATCTGAAAGCCTCGTCGACAGAGTAATACAAACCATACATAACGTGCAACATAAGTTACACGTTCGTAATCAAGGTGTGGTCTCTTTACATACCAAATAAATATTAACGGGAATAACTCTCGCGGAGATACAACTGAAAGTTCTACTGATATAATACGAAATATTACTATATATATTACGTGCTCTTGCCGAACAAAATATATTTCTTTTACGATAGTATATTAATACTTCTTGTAATTCATATTTTAGTCTCATTGCTCTGTTTATTATCTGAAAATGTCGGGCATATTATTCGTAAAAAAAGTGACTACATTCATATTGTGGAAAAAAATTAAAGTAGCAAAGCAGCGGAATTAAAAAATTATACAAACTGGACGTCATATGAAAATAATGTTTGGGGCTTTTACTAACCTATACTGAAAACCCGTGTTATTGAATTAAAATTCACACTTAAAATTCATGACTGTAACAGAAATATTTAGGCTGGGCTAAATCTACGTGTCTTTATCGTTTATTTAAAATACAATGAAGCTGTAGATGTTTTTAAAATGTATAATTATCAGATATATTAATTATTTATTTTATATAAATGAGTTTAATAAAAAAATTGATAAAAATGTCTACCAATTGTATTTATCTCAATCATTGTTTCAGTTTTACACAACACTTACATTTAATACATTGATAATAAAAAGACTGCTAGAGTATAAAAGTGTTGAGTCAACCAAAAACAGTCTTCAAATTAAAGTTCTTATTATCAGTAGGAAGTTTTCAACATTGTCATTTTCAACCCCTTAAAATTGTGTGTACATCAAAAAACCGTTAACATTGACGACGTCTTGTCAATAAATACCCACGTCGTCAACGTCAATTTTAAGGGTTTGAAAATGACAATGCCTAAAGATTCCTACTGATAATATAAAGTTTAATTTGAAGCCTGGTTTTTGTTGATTCAACACCCTTCTATTTTGTATAGAAAACCGTATTTCCGAAAATGATTAATTTCTAGAATGTTACATATTAAAACACATTTAATGCCCGTCAGTATTTATTACTACGATAAATAAATAACTTGTCTAACATTTCAGTTACAATAGAAAGAGAAGTCTAAGCAAGCTTTTAAAATTTTACTAAAATTTTATGTACGTAATTTCAATTGTTGGCTAATATTAATAGAAGTACTAGGTAATTTTCACAAAATATTTATAAAACTCCAAGTCGTTAATTACTCCAGTGTAAACCTTCCTTAATTAAAGACGAATCTTTGTGAAATTATAGTTTATCGATTTCCTTGTTATATTTTTTATATATTATGGCAAGATTATTTATTTATTGTAAATGATTTTATTAAGGCAGATAGTTGGTTATTCCCAATGGAAATTCCACTTCAACAGACCTATGGAATTGAATTTCAATAAAGAGCGAGAATTACCTGTAACCAATCACATCGACATTGCGATAAACATAATAATGCTATTGATATGTAACTGCATTCGTTTGATTGCATTATAAAAACGATTATAAGGCCATAATTCTGCAAATTGTACTTTTAATCCACGCAATTCTCTTTCATTTATTGTATATTGCCGGTGTTTGTTCCCATGGCCAGCGGATTTCACCACTTTGTGTGTGTCTTATTTGGAGAGTACCGAACAATTCACCGTTGTGATTTATTTCCCTGCCCTCACGTCGCAGGTTTTTCTGCTCTCCGATCGAGTGACGACCTAGTGTAACAGTAGCGGTTCTGCGGCTCACCACAGAGCCATGTTCTCAGAGAAGTCCAACAAATGGTTTCTAAAGAAACTCTTCATTATCCACAAATCAAACAACTGCAGGTGGAAAAACACTGTGGACTTGGGGAACACAGGCGTTTATTTGAAAAAAAAAGCGAACCCTATTCTTAAAAACTAAGGACCAGGATTTAGATTAGTGAAAGAACATTGTAATAAATCCCAATGGATATCAGCTGTTTGAAGATGCGTCATTTATTTTATTCTTTTTTATTTTCACCAACATTGGTAAAAATAAATAATTGACTTTCCTATCAGTCATTTTAGAATCCTAGTTTAAAATTTTTCAAATGGCGGGTGACAATTTAGCCTTCAGAAAATACCCCTTTATCTGTTGAACAAATATGATTCGTGTCCAAGTAGTTAAAACAAGATTTTTCAACGATGTCTGTCTCAAGATCGAGCCTGGCAGTTTAACTTGTCTGAGAACCTTCTTAAATCATTATATGTAATAACGGGGAAATGGTTAATCGAAATACGTTCAAACTTTTACTTGTACAAAGCGAACGAAGTCGTCCCACCTAATGTAGAATAGAATAAGTTCATTTTACGTAGATCCTTTTGATAAGTAAAGCTGCAATGATGTAGAAAGAGTCAGTGATAAATCTTAAAATTTGTTTTATACCATATCTAATAAATTATTAAATTTTTTATTACAGTTTAATCGACCATAGGGTCAGTAGCAACTGCTCCGTAGATTTATTTTACATAATAATAATTTATAGTAACATAATTATTTTTTCTTGATTAAAATTAAGTTTTACTTTATAAAATCAAATTCATTATCATCTAAACTAAAAAATAGCTCGTACTACTAACACTAAACAAGAAAAATTTCATATTTATTAATAATTACAACTATTTTCGAATAATTCATCAACATAAATCATTATTTAAACTCATTTTGAATGTAACTTAATTGTTTGCCGGTATTGGAACGTTTGTTAAAAATTGATGTTCCTGTATTTTCCACCCATTTTTGTGCAACCGGCAGAGTCTCATAACTATTTGTAACGTTTTAAAAGGATTTTTCTTTTTCTTCAATTAATAAAGAATAAGAAAGATTACAATTTTATAATATACCTAATAAAACAACAAGTATAGCTCATTATTCATTTTAGAAAATGAATTTAAAATTAAAATTAAGTGATAACAAAATTAATTGATTCTTTTTCTTAGGGGATGTTGAACTCAAGTACCTGGTGTTTATCATTTCGAACACTAATGATGATCACTGTGGCATTTAGTTGACGGCTTTGAGGGATTTATCGTTCATTTGTACGTTACCATCGACGACACCAGAATTCGTAGATTGACCATCGGAACCTTTAAAGTCACTGAAGCGGCAAAGATTCTTGAACTGGAGTCGTCAGGCACATTTAAAAGTTAACACTACAAAATTAATGATATAAACAATAAGTTAAAAAGGTATCGGAGGACCGGAGTGAATTGCCGTTACAATGTTGCGTGATAAGATGAAATATATATTAAATGCAAACATAAAATATTTAAACTAAATAAACCATTATATTAAAGCGTCATAAATTATGTTAAGTTTTTTAATCATATTAATTTTATAATGTAGCGTTTGAAGGTGTGTCCCAAAGAAGGAGAGAAAAAGTATTACAATGTCGTATATTACAATCAATAAAGATTGTTACAATTTAATTTAATTTAAAATAAACCAACTCTTTATTAATCAACAATCAACAAAGTTTCCGCACATTTTCATCTGTAGTGTTATATCGGCACAACGGATTAATAAGATATTTGTTTGAATTATAATAAAGTCGGGTAAATGACCGTTAATATATCATTTAACAGACTTAAAAGTCATACAATTTTATCTAATACATTTAAAGACATTTTCCATGCGGCAGACAGCCACCAAATGAAAGTAGAAAGTATGCGTTGTGTGTTTCGTGTTGCATTCAGGTAGGGGCGATCATATCTTTAGACGAGGAGTATTTCACACTTCCAATATTGTAATTACTGGTTTTGTAGTTTTCACGTCATGTTTCCTCCTCGAATCACTATATTTCTTCTTCTTCTTCCTTGGCTCTACAGCCCATTAAGGCCTTGGCCTATCGGGTCGACTGCGGGCTGTCATCTTGCATGACATATTCCGAATTTGGAGTGAGACGTGGTCAGTGTATCGAGTCTTAATCCCAGTCTTCGTGAACAAGACGACACAAACATCCAAGCCCGTGCCAGGATTCGAACCCAGGACCTCTGTGTAGTGAGGCAGCGATGCTAGTCACTAGACCACTGGACGCCGGCATCCCTATATTTACTAAGCCCTATAAAAGGATAAGTGTTAACGTACCTAATTTCGTTTCTATGAAAATTGTGTTATTATACAATACACGTTTTCCATCGCTTGTGATGATCAAAAGGGTTGAACAATATTTTGAAACCAAAAGATAAAATAAATGATTTAATGTAATGTTGACAATCCAAATAGTTTTTATTGATCATAAAAACTCTTTCTGTTGTTGTGGTATTCAGTCCTAAGACTGGTCTGATGAAATCCTCGTTGCGAACCTAACTTGCGCAAGCCTTTTCATTTCCGCATAACTACCGCATCCCCGCCCTAATCTGTTAAGCGCGTTCAATCCGTCGCCTTCTTCTTCTGTTCTTACCCCACCCTCTGAGTATGTAATATAATGCTTATCTGAATTATTGATGAAATCTTTTCATTTAACTAGCTGGGTACCCGGCGTTGCTCGGGTTTTTATTTATATTATCCTAGGAGAGATTTAAATTTAACTCTTGAGGGTCACGTTCTTTTCATTTTCACGCCTCCTACTTTCTCTAAACTCACGAAACCGCCATGATGACTCATACAATTCCTTAATCGAGAAGTCTCGATAGAAGTCTATAGATCTAGGAGCCAAACGATAACAACCCAGAGGGGTTGAATTAAATACAGCAGAATTTATGACCCTGGAACAATCTTGGTCGGTTTTGCATTGTTTACATTTATTTATTCCCCAACCAGTACACGTTTTTAATATTAGGAATTGAAAGAATTGCCTTGAATAAACTGAGCGAACCCGAAAATATTTTATTCAAGGTTAATAATTGTAGTTTTTATGGGACGTAAGTAGCATGTACAAAACTCCACTCATTTAATTTTAAACGGCGAACTTTGTGTCATCTCTTTCCATCACTCTCCTATGGGTTCACTATAATTACACACAGCAACATCAATTATTACAAAATATACATCATTGTCTGATCTTTTTGCGTTAATTGTATGTAACGACCCTCCACTTTCACAACTTAGGATCTTTCCCTTAAACGGATAGGATTTAAATTATAAACAAGCAAAATTGTTTTGAGAGAAACAATATCCATCTCATTGACTCAGAAACATATTTATGCGAAGCAAATATTAACTGTTTTTTCATAGTTTGCTGTATCAACCCTGTCCCCTAGGAACTCTTCGGCAGGCCAACAGAAACCTTCCCAAGTTTGCGCACTACAAATCACCAAAGTTTCATACCAATCAAGTAAATAGTTTAGCAACGGATACGGTACAAACATGCGTCCATACAGAACATTAATAATTTGGACTTTTATAAATATTTCCAATGCTGCGCGATTTAAATATGTTAATTTAATTAAAATTTATATTTAAAAAAATAGTGATGGGTAATTTGCTCTGAGTATTTTGTTGATACATTTCTTAATTAATCTACCTGATAAAAATATGGCACTCAAAATATCTGAAACCACTTTTATGTTATTATATGGAAACTTGGGATGGGAATTGTGAATCTGTTTGTCAACTTACTGTTGAAATCAATTTATTTTCTTTATGCTTGCTTCCGGACGACAATCAAACTTCGGTCATAATTGTCACGTAGAATGGTAGTATTGTCACTTGTAATCAGAACACAAGTTTTAATTGTTTTACAATACCACGGTTATGGTAACGTTAAGAATCGTCTTAAAGCAGGAAGTGTAGTCAGGTTTGTACCTCGAAACAATTTCTCTCATTCCAACAAGGACTCATAGACGCAGAAGGATTTATTACCACCATAAATAACAGGACACCGCCCACTTCCCACATAACAGGCAGCTGAGTGCTCTCCCATATAATCTTGTTGAGACTTTTAACAGTGGCTCGGCACGTGACACGAAAATTGAAAAATGAAAGGTTTCTTTATTAATAATTTGGGAACTGCGTACAAACTTAGAATCGAATTTACTCTCCTTTACTTAGAATTCTTAATACTTAAAACTGAATGAAACTAAATTATAATCTGTTGGTATGTATATTATTAATTTGTAATAATACAGCAAGAAATTATTTAAAAATAAAAATGTATTAGTTGTTTAAGTAAATGTGTATTACTCTTCTCATGCAGTTAGATATATATTTCATAAATTAATCCACAATAGTACTATATTTTATTCCTCAAGTAAAGCATAACTTATTTCTATTTTTTCGCCTTATTAATAACTGTTTAATAATTTTATGAAAAATTCAACACAATTTTCAAAATATTTTTTATTTTAATTTCGACTCAAGCTTTCACACGTAGGCATGATAGTGGGACTATAAAGACTTTTGTAGATGATTATAATAAAGAAGATTGAAAGCTATAAAACAAACAACTAATTACTAAAGTCTTAAAATTGGTTTCTTTGTCAATAACGTAATAGGGGTAACAGTTACTGATTTAATTTAATAAAGAAAAGGAAGTATTTGTTCCTCATCATTGTTAACGTTTAATGCACTGATTTTTTAATGAACGTTATTTTTAACATAGATTACATTTTTCTTTAAATCTAATTCCTTTTTTATTACTATGACGTTCCTTTATGCACGGGTATAAAGATACATAATGAAAATTAGGAATAGGAACTGTATTGTAGCGCAGTAGGACCCCCTGTTTAATTTTTATTCACAATTTTTGGTTTTAAAAATTCAGTAATAATATTCAGAGACATGAAGGCAAGAAAAGTTCGCGCATGAATCGTGTCTGCTTGGGAGGGACGTTCACCCTGAAAATTTTCATCATGACATTCTTTCTTCGTCTGCGCAAAAACCCGCGCTTGGCGAAAGGATAGGATAAGACTTGTCACGTGGGGTTTGCCTTCCCTTGGAGAAGGGGAAAAGAAGAGTTTAACTGGGAGGTGAGAAGACGAAAAATTAGCAGTGTTGATCAAGAAGTTGAAAGGACGAAGAAGTGGAGTAGGTGAGATGTGAGACTTCGTCGAAAGTTGAAGGGAGGTGAGAAGTTCAGTCTTGCTTCGAAGTTAAAGGGTGGTAGGAAGCATGAGAAAAAAATAAAATGGACAGTTAAATAAGTCAGTGCTTGTAGGAAGTTGAAGCGAGGAGGAAGTAAGAGACGAGAGAAAGAACAGTGTGTGCTAGATTCTAGAGTAACGAAGGAGAAAAGTGATTTTTCCCAAAACATCCGATAGTACCAGATCCATTGACTTTACCGTAGCCCGAGGGCACTTTCACAACTCGACCAGAAAGTTCCAGAATCGGCTAGTAGTTACATTCAGGATCGTAATCGCATAGAAGATGAAACAGGTACGTCACGAACGGAAAATTCTCTTTAATAAGCATTATTGTAATAGTGCACAGGACTGAATAAGAAATTGTTTTGAAATAAAAATAATTTTTTTAAAGCGCAAGTAAATTTTGATAATTAGTTTGAAATAGTTACCCACCATTATTCATTTACAATATCCTGCATTAACGTACAATTTCTTGAGAATATTTTCAATTTTATGAAATGTAAAAATTAATTTCAGTATATCTATTAATCAAAATTAGAATATATTTCTCTTCGCCCTCTATATTTTTAATAAATGAGACGCGATAGTAGAAAAAAGGGTAATATAATGAGATATCTATTCCTATTAGCAAGTCTCACGAAATATTGTTACAGTAGTTAAATGATCATTCGGAAAGTCTTTTGCCGTCCAATATAAGTGAAATGGCGTAAATTAAATGATGATTCAGAAAGTCTTTTACCATTCAATAGAAGTGAAACGGCGTAAATTTTCCACAGAGAATATCTCTAACCTTTCAAAAATACCAAAACCATTATTCAGAATACCTATTATCAACGACATTTAAAATACTTGACGTTTTTTAATATCAACGAACGTGTCCCTTCCTACTGAAGTTTATTTTCCCACAAACAGTTGAAGAGCTGTTTCTTTGTTTCTAATACTCGCTAAATTCCATTATTCACACACAAAAGCATTAAATTGGTAGAAGATTGTTATTGTGGTCTATAGAAAAAAGGTTCCTTGTATGATATTGATTTATTTCTGCCTCGAAAAGCTCAGAAAGGTCAAACTTATTAATTTTTGAGCAATATATCATTATCGTTTAAACAGAATGACAAAAAAATCCTATTGAAATGTACATTGTGCCAACCTATCCCTGTCATATCATACGGTGAATTATTCTTGCGAAACGAGTTCCCAATCCGGAATGTATATAGAATATATTTAATTAATATCTGATTTATTAGCAATTTATTACAATTACAAATTTACTTTTCCAATTAAAAATAAAAGAATTATGAAATATTTTTAGTAAGGTAAAATTTTGTAGGGAGATATTCTGGCAAGTCTAAGTTTGATGGTAAATAAGGGAACAAATTATGTAGCATAAGGAATATTTAATTTATTAACTAGATTTTCCTGAATATAATTTTGTTTCTGATTTCTCTTCGCCTTTCAATGATCAGTTTTACATAATCTGCATTTTATTAACTTATTATCGACGTTACTTATATTTTCTTGTCTGCCGTCGCCCCGATTCTGTCGTTCCGCCTTTACTTGTAACTGCATATTTTCTACCCATAGTACCCCGTGAAAATGTATTTTCATGATGAAATTACTATTTGACTCCTTCGAAATCCTAAACCAACACATTTCTCAATCCCTCCTCACCCAGGTAAGCTCCGTTAAGAACTGATATAATATTCTATTCAGCCAAGTCTTGAAATTTTAAATTTATTTTTAAGTATTCTAAATGTCAGTATTCTTACTTTTCTTCAAATGTTAATAAGTGCATCAGAAATTAGCTGAAAGCAGAGATTTAATGAATAGTCGAAAGAGCACGGGACCTTTAAAAGATGATTGTCACCATAATTATACCTACTTTCACAGAAATCAGCTCATAAATTTTCCGCTAGAGATCGGTACGTGTAGGATTTTTAGTGACACGTCTTTTCCACTTTTAAGAAAAATAAACAGTGAAAGCGGCGAGCGATCATTCCCGAGAAATGTCGCACCAAGTGTCCAAGGCAAAACGTCCCACACTGAGTAACATTTCTGTGTCGGCAACCTTTTACAGCGCATTGTGTAAACGGTGTATGTGCAGTTCTCTGCGCAGTTGAAGTTAAAAGATCATAAACGGACCCCTCTTAAAGGATTTTTCACCGCTATTCCATCAGAATTCCTCTTGTGAAATCCTACTGTGAATATTATGACTCTACACGAGTATCAAGGTGGTGCTCGCTACTCATTTTTTTATTTCTAAGGTGCGGTTGTGTGACAACTGTAATACTTCTGTATCAAACGGTTTCCCGACTTAATGACTTCCCAACGGACGAAATTCCTGAGCTACATAATGTTATCATTTTTCATTGCTGAATTATATGTTAATCATATTGCAGAGAACTGAAAGTTTCGTGAAACTGCATCACGGCTTGTCGTTGAGCGAGAAAACAAACTAACCGATCCCCAGGTTTGTTTCTCGTGATAAAGATAACGTTTTCCCGCGATACTCTGGTTTCGAGCAGACTGTAAACTATTGTCAAAGACAGGTGCTGTTCTATAGCCATCACACGTCTACGCAGAGAGGAGCCTGTGTTCTCGTGGACAAACATTATTCCACCAGCATAAACATTATTCAAAGGCGACCGTTGACGAATCCCATCCCATTTCTAACCAAAACACTACTTTGCCAACAAACAGGTAATTTCCAAACGAACAAAGATCTCCTTTACCTGTCAGATTTTAAATAATTGTTTGGAATCGTAAGGCGATATTAGCATCACGTTTGCAAAGATATCTGACTGCAAATTAAAATGTCACGGTTGCGAATACGAAGAAGATTAGAAAGAAATATGAGGTTTCGATAACGAAGTAACGAACTTCATAACTCTGAGTTGATTCGAAAACAGATATCCAGCAATTAAAAAATAATGCTAAAGTAGTATATTATCATCTGTACATCCTTAAGTGGCCAAATTATTGTGACCACTTGACAACATCACAGTGTTTCCGCTAGAGGACGAGATAGCTAGAAAATGAGAATGCAGGAGGAATGAATAATCAGCTGTAACGTGTTGTTTGCGAAGATTTGGGCAATAGTTGGAACGAGGGATGATCGTTGGCGCTCGAAGCGCCGTAACCAGTATCTGAAAAACTTCTGCACCTGTAGCAGTTATTTGAGTGAACCACCAAGTAAAAACCGGGTGTCAACGGCAGGCTTGTAGTCGTCACAGGCTACCCAATGCTCAGGCTGCCCAGTGCAACAGAAGAGTACTTTGCGTCAAATATTGAAGAATCTTAATCAAGGACTAACTACTCTGAACTAAGTGTTCGTCGCACATTATACCATAAGAGCAATGGAAGCCGACGACCTGTTCGAAAGCCTCTACTGTCTGCCATGAACCAGAGCAGACGTCTTCAGTTCCGATTTTGGTGTTTAAAAATCTGATGACTTGTATTACAAGACAGAATGTTTAATTTTTAAAGGTTGTAGTAACTTTGCTGTCTTCAAACATTCATTCGATAAAATAAATTTGATACTTCATTTGAAGTGCGATGATTTTCAAGGGATGGAAAATTGTATAGTCTCTATGAATTACGAAATGAAATGGAAGTATTTAAAATAAATCCGAACTTGTTATATTGCTTTGTTCCGACTCATGGATTAGTAAACTGTTGTATCGCAGTAGAACCCGCGTCCAATTTTTTATTATTATTTACGGAAACTTAAATAACAAATATTCCGGCATGAGCAAGTCGCTTGCCAGGAAGAAGGGGTTTTTCTACTCGCCGTCTTGGCGGCTCGGAATAATAACAAAGGGACTGTGGCTGACACCTGGACCATAAAGCTCGGACACCTCGTCGTCGGTTCCGGAATGTCTTAATCTGCCTGGGAATTTGGTGACCGGGTGGCGTGTGTTCCCCAAATGAAACAAGGGAGATGATTGGAGAATATCCATCCCTGCCCCCTTAGTGATAGGTGTCGGATAAGTGGGGACAAGGTTTTAAAGAGGATGGAGCAGACAATTTGAGACAGATTTTTGCAGGTGATACAAGGTGATGGCGAGAGGATATAGAAGGAGAGTGGTGGAGAAAGAGATTGCTGGTGATACAAGGTGGTGGCGAAAGGAGATTGGCAGCAGAGAAGTTAGGGCGAGAGCAGATTTTGTGAGGTGGCAGCGGAGAGGTGGACCATGCTTTGTCAGTCCAGGAAGCAGGGAAGAAAGGTCTTAACAACAAGAGAAGAAAGAGGAAAAAGCGGAGTTTCCTCAATTTGGTAGCACGACTTCGTGCTATTGTCGACCCAAAGCATTAATACCCTGAGATCTTTAATACAATCCCATTTTAATTAATTGTTTTTGTACATAATATATACACGCACTACCCATATTAAAATTATTGTTTACAATTAATAAATGTATCTATTTAAACCCAATTATTAAATTCATTAATTTATATACCCCCCATCATTTACACTGTCTTGTATATTGGGCATAATTTCGCTATTCTGCGAATGGAAGTTTGGTCCCCAAGGTTTTAGTATTACTATTTCTAATTTATGGGATAAAATCAATGCTTTCAAGAAAAAATAGAACTATGACGCAAGCATTTTGAAGAAACGAACCGTTTTGATGAATTTATAAATATAAAGGACGTGGATACTGACGTTTCGTCAAATATTATTACTGAACATGTATCTGGGATTTCCTCTACACTCGAAGACTATTATTCACAAGACGATAATGCGCAACAGGGAAATTTGTGGATTGTAAACCCATTTGTCGAACATAAGAACAGAAATTTAGTCGATTCCTGGTTGCTGTTGTATTCACTCCTTAGACTGGTCTGATACAACCTTCCATACTAACATATTCTGTGCTAGCCTTTTCATGTATAAATATCTACCACATCCTACAACCTTCATAACGTTCTTAGCGTATTCCATCCTTGGCCTCCCTCTTCTGTTTCTACTCCACACACTTCCCTCCAACAGGAAGATTAGACGCTGCATTAAAATTACAATTAAACCCGCAATATATATATATATATATATATATATATATATATATATGAAATGACGCATGTTGTGGTACGCGATTACGAATCACTTCTTATTTTAATACAGTTTTCATATTAAATGTATATAACGTTTATAGCTTTATACGTAATACGTATGTAACAAAAATAATGCATCCATACTAGAATGCTAGACGGAGTCGGGACCATGAATGAACGCGAATGGTTCATCACATATGAATTACGTGTTTGCGACCTATTTCATTGAATGTGGCTAAAAAGTCCAGAACGTTTGTTGACGGAAGACGACAGAAAGAAATACTGAACATCGATCTTGTTAGTCTCGATCGAAAACAATAGATCTGACGTCAATGACCAGCTGTCTGTCCGGCGTCCTTAACTTGAAGACAGATGCCTTTGTCCATGAATTCAGAAGCTGACACGTGTCTTTTCAAAATGAAAGATCTTAAAGTAGTAGTTCCGCTGGCGAATCTTCAGCCATCAGTAAAACAGTACCTGCTGAGACTGGCGAAAAGATTTCACATTCGAGACTCAGAAAAAATTATTCATCATCTTCCCTGTTCCGTAAGGAGGATAGGTTTTAAATCAAACGCAGGGGGTGAAATATTTAGTTATATTTTGTATGGTATTGTTTATTATAAATGATATGTATCTTGTTAAGTTTCTATAACATTATAGAAATGCTATAAATTAACAGAATTTTTGTATAATTTTACTGTTATACTTGAGTTTTACTTCTTTATTTAAATGTTTTTTATTAAAAATTTTGCGTTGACTCAGCTCTAGGGGCATGCGTCTTTTTGTTTTATGCACATTTTATGGGAATAATTCAATTTTTCATGTTTTCTGTTCCTTTCTTGTGATGTTTGACTAATAAATGCATGCAATAGTCCATTCAATATATTTATTTCATTTTAAAATATAAACCAATAATTGGTACTTGTGGTCCGCGATGAAAAATTATATATAGTTGGTCGTCCGCTGCGCCATTTTGGTTCTATGAAAGGATTTTGTGAACATAAAATAACAACCGCCATCTTGAGATAAAACACATCGCAATTTCAAAATTATTTTCCAACTACTTAGTTAGAAATTTTGTTCATTAAAAATGAAAATGATAAATAAAGTGTTTATAGAATCAACAGTTTTAGAGTCTGATTGAATTTACCAGAATACAGCATGTGCACAGCCACGAATATTCGAGTGTACGCCGCTCATTATAAATGTTAAATTGATAAGTTGATCAACAGTTGACGGTTTCTGATCAGATAAAGAGAAGAGTTAGTAAAGAACGTGAAATTAAACATGGTAAACATTAACAGATGAAGGAAAAATAGATTCCCGTACAGATCAATATAATAAAAATATATATTACTGATAATAGCTAACAAAACGTTACAACATAAAGTTACATAACGTTATATTGACGTTACAGTTAAAATTTGCTAAATACAGGCGACAGGTACGCTAGAAAACACTGGCATTTGTGAAATAACTCTTCTAAGAATTTTTTCGTGCAACAATGCGTACCTGCTCTGCTGTATGACATGTTGCAACGGCTTGTTGTTTATGTTCTAATTTCTCTGTTGATACCTATTATGTCAGAAATGTCTGTCATGCCGAATACACATTTCAATTTACGTGTGTTACTGAATACTATGTGACGCGTATAAACTTTCGTGGTATTTTTATTTTATTTATCTAAATTAATTTATAATATAAAGAATTATGTTCTAAGTTTGCATAGGGAACAGATCTTGAGATATTCGCAAGGCACGCTTCCGGGGTAAACCCGGGAAACAAACATAGTCTTATCGCAGATCAGACTGGACGAAAAACTCAGGTCAGCCAAGGACAGCAAGGCGTTGATCCGAAAGATGGCTAGGAATGACCATTCCAAAATTTTGGAGATGAAGTATAGGGCGCCAACCCCATCGGAGGACCTGGGGAAGATAGAAAAAAGCGGGGAGACCAATGAGTTAGAGGAGGAGAGAACCTCAAAATAGGGCATTCGGAAAAAAGAGTTGGAGATGAGAGGACAGGAAGGATCTAGCGAAATGGAAAGACAGACGAGCTGACTTCAAGGAGTCAGAGAGTAGAAACGATCTAGCTCAGGTGTCACCAAGAAACAAAACTGGAGAGTAGGAAACGCATCAGAGGCCTGCGTGCTTCACAATGCCGACCGCGAAACTGCCTTTGCGTTGAATCCAGGATTGCCGGTCAACCACGAAACTTGGAGAGGATGAATGAAAAGTAAGAAAGAAAATCTCTCGCTCTGCTATGCATATAAACAAGCCATACAAGCCTAAGTAAAGTAGATTAAATTAACTTAATTCTTTTGCTATGTTATTTCTTTGACTAGGGTGCAGCTGGGTAAATAAAATTCATTAAAATTAATTGATTTCGAAATATTGTTATTTTTTGACTCTTTTACTTTTTATAATAATAAAACTATTTTAAATGTCAAAGTTGATATTTATTGGCGCCCATCCATTTAAATTTTTTAATATATTTATAAAATTATAAAAACCATGTCACACCTGCATCTGTGCAAGATTTTTCCTACTCTATTGAGCATGTCTGGTGATGTTATGAGCTAATATTTCAAGAAATACTGCCAATGTGATGGGTGTTGGGCCATACGGAAA
This sequence comes from Eucriotettix oculatus, assembly GCA_034510155.1. Classification (NCBI taxonomy): domain Eukaryota; kingdom Metazoa; phylum Arthropoda; class Insecta; order Orthoptera; family Tetrigidae; genus Eucriotettix; species Eucriotettix oculatus. Next base: position 158,294,381 of record CM067377.1, read on the forward strand.
GAATAACTCAACAGTAAGAATCGGTAATAATCACAGCGTCTAACGATTTATTAGACTCATTGCTTTTATTAAACATAAGAAAAACATACAAAATGAAATTTATCCAGCAGTAAAATTAAGACTTGCGCGCATTATATGAACTACGAAATAAATTGCTTGATTACAAGTTCCTTTCCTTTTTTATGAGTACCAGGAAAATGTTGATTAAAATCAGGGGGAGACGCTGACTTCTCATATTTGAATAAATGTTAATAGAAAATAAAAAAAGCATTAAATAGCCACCATTTTTATCTCCTTAGAACAATAGAATCGTCCATTCAATAGTCCACTATCCTATCAATTGTTCTCAACTCTCTTTTACACAAGTTAAATGTTTCATCTTATAACTAATATTTTCAGCTTTTTTTTACACATTCTCATGGTGGATTTCCACTTGTGGGCCAACGGGGATGTTGCGTAAGCGAGATATCCTGTCTCGAGACGCTCTCAAGCATGTTCCCCTAACTCATTGGTATTGTAACGTCCTTCAAGAATTTATTAACTATAAAATCCACTCAAGTTATTTTTTGTACTGAAATCGACGTTCATGGCCTCGTCGAAGACCATAATTTGTCTCACTTGTCGGTTACTGATTGGCGATTGTATTTTATATCCCCTATCGGGTTGTTCTACAGCCTTTACCGGAAAAAAAGAGGCTACTTTGCGGCCGCATAGTGGAAAGGACATCTGCTGATAAAGCGCTAATTAGATGCATTTCTTCACTAATCTGGCACATCTTACAACTTTTCAAATTTCACATAATGCATGCATGTTATTATAAAGACACTAAGATTATTAAACGGATATGCAAGGCTTATCTTATTAATCGGTGAACGTAACAGGGCATTCGAGTTTTCATTTTCTACAGTGCATAATGGCAGTAAATTATCAGAGAGCTAATTTCTTGTTTTCGACTTTACATATTGCTGATAAGCTTTCTCGGGGATCTTTAGTTCAATCAAATCAATATCAAGATGTGTGCAACGTTACAATAAATTCAGGAGTTTTTAAAATACAGGTAATCTATATATAATAAATATATTAAATATTATATGTTTAAATTTTATATTAAAAATTATTGACAAACAGGTTTGATTAAAAGAGTGAATATACAGCCTTAATTGATCCGTCAAATATGAAACTGTCACTAAAGATTATTCGTCCGTTACATTAGACAAACTATCGTCCAACATTGGACGACAACTGTGGATATTTTAAATTCTAAATAAATATTGCCCTCCAACATTTCACAGATGACTATGTCAAATGTGGGACGAAACGTTCTGTAATCTAATGAGCGAATAATGATTTGTAGCATTCTTGTATTTGACAAGTCAATAAAGACCGCATTATGAATAACCGTCTTGTTTGCCAATTATTTTAAACAAGATGAAAGGGCAAGCCGATAAGCCTTATTCGAGAGGACGTGAGAATGTGGAACGAACAAATAACTGGAAGAGATCTCAGTCCGAATGTATACGAGTGTGATGGTTCACAATTCACTCGGTAAGTACAATGACTATTAGAGTTGATCGAATGTACAAGTCGTAGACCAGTCTGCGTTTAAACACGTAAATATTTGATTGGATGTTGCGCTCAATTATTTCACAGGTGAATGCGATCGTGTATAGTGATTTTAACACTTAACCTTGTTTTCGGCAGGGTTAGCATATACTTATGTCCAATGCTGACATAATCTTCTGTAATCTGATTCCTGACAGTTTGACGTGTCAGTTAATGAAATTCTATTTTAGAATTTCTAAAAATAAAATAAATTTAATTATCAGAACTGGAAAAAGTTTAATATACAATTAATATTGACACAAATAAATATAAACTGTTTGGGCTGACTGATAATATACTTCGATATTGAAAGGTCTGGTAATATAATTTACTGAAATATTTTCAACTTTTTTCCAAATCTAGCAACCGTTTTTAATGAATGGTACCGACAATACAAAATTGTTATGCAACTATTTTCTCATTTAATTAATTACCCATTTGGTCTAGTTGACATTTAATTGTTGTTGTAGTGATCAGTCTTAAGACTGGGCTGATGCAACCCTCCATGTTAACCTATTTTGCGTAAACCCTAACCTCCTATTCCATACTTGTTCTCCTTCTTCTGTTTTACCCCACACACTTCCCTCTAATGCTAATTTTACAAGGTCCTTATATCTTTGTCAAAGTCGTCCATAATGTTCACTCTACTCTTATTCTTCCAACAACTTCCTGGTTAGTAACTCTATCCACCCATCTGATGTTCAGCATTATTCTATAGCACCACATTTCAAAGGCTTCTATTATTTTCCTTTATGCAACTCCTACCGTCCGCGTTTCGCACCCACATAACGCCACAATCCATACGAAATGCATGATTTCCTAATATTCATACTTATTTTAAAAGCCTTTGTGTTTAAATTATCCTACCCTTTATGTCAACTATTTCTACCATCCCTAGTTATTATGTTGCTCAAGTAGCAGAATTCCTTAACTTCCTTCAAAATATCCATTCATAATGTAAGACCCATTGAAGTATTTGTATTATAATATTCGTTAGTGTTTGTAACACTAAGTTAACTATTCTCTAAAACATAGGTTATTTAATATATATTTTATTGACCTGTCTATTTAACGGTATCTTGGTAATTGTGTGAGCACCACGACGAGTGTTCGTGCGTTGTGTGACACCGTCATTGAACAGCTTTTTCGATGTTTCAGTAGAAAGCTATATTACGCGTAGCTGATAGACAGAAATGGAAGGCTCCGATCAGAATGGACATGGTCTAAGACTTCGTCCTAAGGCTTGATGGAGGAAGACTCTTCGTTAAATGAAGCAGAACGTTTCCAGAACTTCTGATTGAGTGCAATTAGCAGTAAGGAAAAGATAATCAAGATTTTCTGCGCCGAGATATCATGGAAAACACTGCTAAGCGAGGTCGCATTTCGTTCGAGCAAACCAGAATCAACTGGCTATCTCTGTTCCTGGGGAAGACCGGGCTACGTGTGTTCGTGGGTTGGAACGAAGTACGCAAAATAGGCTATCCTGGTTCTTCAAAAAAATCTTAAGGGAGCGGGTTTACATTCGGAGTGTGCTACTAAACCCCCATTTCAGCGGAGCGGTTGTGCTCAAACGTCTAAATTGTGCAGGCGTTGGCCAAGTAAAAACCACAAGGAAAACGCATATCGTCATATTCTTCTTCTTACCATTGGCTCAACAGCTCTCTTGAGGGCCTAGGCCTACCGAGGCGGCTGCATACTGTCATCTGGCGTGACACATTCCGAATTTGGGATGTATCAATTTCCCATCAGCCTTAATCCCGGTTCTCACGACCATGACGCATATCGTCATATATTGCTGTAAAACTAATTCACTTCTTACCAAAATTATCTCTGTTTTCCAAAAGTGCTTCAAACCCAACAATACCTGGGAATAAAGGTGTCTCATAAACGTTAAAGTTGCAATTAAGTCATTTTAATCTTTGTATGAATTGCAGATTTAACTTACTGATAACCAATAAAAAATTCTAGTCAACATTAACTGTGTTTTGAGAATGATAAAACTATATTAATAAAGAATAATGGACGTTTTCCCGTATGCGTTCCTACAGCATTCATATGCGTTTGCCATTAAATTTTTCTGAGGTTTACCGCTCACCTAAGAGATGGTTTCTGTCGATCACTCGTAAATAATTAAGGTCCATTCTTCCCCTCCCCCACTTTCAGGTCTAACAAGGTCCCACTCTCAAGACACTTTCAAAAACTCTCAATAAATGATTAGGGTTTTTTATGATGAAACTAATATTCCGACAGTTATCGCAGGATAGGATGTAATAAAAGGTAAATGCTAAAAACTGTGATCGTTTAGCTGATGGTTTCGATTAATATCGAGTTAAATACTGTATAGGGACAGTATAAAATATATTCCTAGGCAAACCCGGACACTCAGCTAATAATAAATATTCTACGTTGTTTAATTAAATGTTATGTACGAAAAATCCTCAATTATTAACTTTATCTTTACGGTGAATTGATTTTGACGCACGTGATTGACGAGAGAACGAATCAGCTGACCCTTCGGAAATTATTATGACGTTTTTATCTATGTCCATATTAAAATTTTGCTTATTAAAGTTTGCAATACATTAAAAGTATGCGAAGGGAAAGTCTGAACGGCTGCTACACTTTTCTTTTGTGTGGGCAGCGCTTACACACTTTCTTTCGCACAATGGCGTAAAAGTCCTTTCACGTGCAATATGCTCATGTCACGCCGGAAGCAATGCGTAGATCATTAAAAACGGCCACTGGACTGAAATAATACAAAACATGTGCAATAACACTTATTTACTTCTTACAATAAAAAATTTCTTATTCACAGAAATTTTTCAAATACCAGTAATTGGGTGCTGTTCGAAGTAGCAGCCGTTTGATTACGGAAAAGAGAGGAGAAAAATTCGAAACCTGCCTAAGTTATGTCGAGAGAGATTTTGAGCCGGAGTGATCACAAAATTTCGAGCCGCTGACAAGAAATCATTGAAGCTGGATTAAGCTCTTAACACTTCGAATTTCTTAGGAGAAGTCTTCACTATTTTTGGACAAGGCGTCATCCAGGTAAGAAGATCATCCGCTGCAGCCAGCAAGGGTTGACTTCAGGGGTAACCAAATCAGCAGACTGAGGCAAATACCGCCAGAGAATGCAGCTTCAGTCTTCGTTGGTACTGTCGACTTTGATTCTAAAGAGTTCATATTTCCAGGCCTATGGGTCATAGAAAACATTGCTTCTTTTGGTTCACCCCATAGGTGACCCTGATTTTAATAAGAATCATTTAAATTTTAAATTTATCTTTGCTTTACCTTTTCATATAAACTTATATTTCTTTTTCGGATTATGATTATAATGTTTTTAAACTTGCTCTTATAAAATAAATGTCTGCCCATACATAATTTTATTGATTTACGAATATTGTCCTCTTGCCTAAAATATTTATTTTACGTCATTTCTTCATTGATCGTCACAGGAGCTTTTACCCTCTTGGGCCATATCCATCATTATCTAGACAATACGTTTTGTATATTGTATATGGCCAATGAATTATTCAATATCTTTATTCATTTTATAAAAATCTAAAATACTATAAAAATATTTTTTACGCCTTGTGGTTCTCGTCTCGATATAATAAACGTCTAATTTATTTGTTAATATTATTATTTTTCCTCCATATTATAATTTCCCAATTTTAAATAATAGCATAATTAATTAGTCATAATAATCCATAATATTTACAATTGGCGCCCAACCGTTGAACATAATAATAAGTAAATAATTAATAAATGATCCCCATCTCCTATTTTTTATTGCATATTATTTTTATTTACTTGGATCACTTGGAAACCAATACCATCACATCAATAAAAGTATATAACAATATTTATTTGCTTGTATGATCTGCTATCGAAGTGAAAAATTATATTTATCTGACTTCATTGAATTTTATGTTTAATAAAATAAATTGATATTTACAGCGTGCAAGTTTATTAATATATTTTTATTTTATTAAAATACCGCTTGTTAAATTTGTCTGGGTTGTTCATTTAGATATGAATAATTACTTATGAAGCCACCTTGTGCTTCCAATCTTGTTGACCCCGCAAGAGCATCTTCTGCCATGATTCTTTTTCTTTTTGTGTGTTAAATTTAAAAATAATTATTCACTCAAATTAAAGAAAGTTTACTAGGTTGATTAAAAAGATACGGAACCCTGGAACAACATTTTATTTGATGCTTCGAAATAACGAAATAAAATCTAATATATGCATTTCCACACGCGTCTGGTTTTTATCTTCGGAAATACTAACGAGTAAATTATGACACGATTTTGTGTGGAGGCGCTAAAACAGTATGCAAATGTTCAACGATTTTGCCAGCCATGGTAATCACAGATGCAGGCACATTTATGAAAGTTGCGTATGCAAAATAGGGACCGAAGTGATCGATTACTTAATGTGTTTGGAAATCTACTTTACTATTACTCTACTATTACTCAGACGAATGTTAATGTCTTATTAAATGGGCGTTATTGTAGCGCAAAAGAATTTTTTAAAAAAACAGTAATTTAATTTACGAGAGGGTGAATATAGAAAGATAAATTTTGAAACTTTTTAAGATTTCTTTTCAAGTTAAAGTTTCTTTTTAATTTGCCAGATTAAGATCCATGTTCGGAGGCAGGCCGAGAAGATGCTGAAAATTAAGGATTAAATGGCGCCAGACTGTTTGAAAAAACATGCTGGGGATTAAAGATATTTGCCTACCACGGGACAATGACTCCTGGAAGTGCACAAGACTTACCCCTTCATTGAAAAGTACGGATCCCGCCCTTTGCGATACATTAATGACGATTGATGATGATACGTCACGCGGGGTGGCCTTTTACCACAGCGAAGGGGAAAGGAGAGATAGGCTGCGAGGTAATATAGTGTTGAAATAGTCAGTGTGTGTTCGAAGTTGAAAGGAAGAGAATGTAAGAGAGGAGAGAATAAACAGTGCTGCACGGAAGTTTAAAGGATAAGATTTGAGGAAGTGTGCGTTTGAAGTTGAAAGAAAGAAGAAGTAGGATAGGAGAGAAGAAGCATGCATGGGATACTAAACTAATTGTCCTGTGCTGTTCGCATCTATCAGCCCCAGTCTTCTTTGGTATCTTATTATATTTATAAAAGTATAAATGATCAGCATAAGCTATTATTTGATATTAGTTAAAAATACGTATATAGTATAGTTGAAGTATAATAAATGCATTTTATTCAATTATATATTACGTGCTTAATGTCTATTTAAAGTTATAAGCTATATAGAGTCGCTGCCTGACAACCCAGAAGTCCCGGGGTCGAAACCTGGCATGGAGTTGGATGTTTGTGTCGTCATGGTCACGGAGACTGAGATTAAGACGGGTGGAGAATCGATAAGCTGACCAAGTATCACTCCAAATGTGTTATATAAGATGACTCTCCGCAGTCGACGTGCATTTCATAATCATCGTGTAGATGACTATCAAAAATATATTATTATATCAACTTCCTGCAGAGCTAAGGAAAAAAACGAATAAATGGATTGGAATACAAAGACACTCCAAATATTGGAACTGTCTCATTGTTGAAGTCTTATTTCTGCATAATATATGCAGTAAAACGGAAAATCGAAGTGAGAACTTTTTCGAGCAGTTACATTAATGTGCCAATTAGTTTTAAATTTTTGAATATGATTCTGCATTGCTTATTGGAAAACTATTTAAACGTTTGGAAGGTTTTGATTAGACTTACATCTTGAGAATTTCTATGTTTTTCTATTTCAAGAAGTTTACTTTTAATTATTGAATAGTCAATACTGATCTCAAACTAATAGGATGTTCTGGATAGTGTCCACCAGTGTATCAGTAACATTCCCCGTTAGTCAGAAAACAGTATTTACTTTCATAAAAAGGTTTAATATCTCCCATTATTTATGCTCATGCCGATTTTATTAGTTCCCATTTATTTTAAGAAACACCCATATAAACATTTTTTTCATTGGGGTTATTTCACAGTGAGATCTTTAGTCTACCGGGACGACTGCCATACAGTCATCCTCAATGACACATTCTAGAATTATTAAACAGTCGCGTGGTCCGCGTAGCGATCACCAATTTAAACCCCAGTTATCGTGACTTAACGGCACAAACATCCATTCACATGCTGAAATTGTAACTAGGATTACGGTGACAATGACAACAGCAAGTCGACCCCTACTCAATAAAACGTTAGCTATTCCGGTTCGTGGTGTTATGAGCTGATTTTATTGCGATCGCAGTCTAAGTGAAAAAGAAATTAATCCAAGTTAACACATCAATTTGTAAAGTACATAATTATTATTAGGTGCAACGGGGAATAATCTTGTCGTATTGTTGATTCATTGTAATATATTTGATAATTAGAATTATAACTGTCAACAAAACCGACAGTGTGGTTTTAATTTGCTATTCATCTTTGAAAGGGACTGTGTTGTGGTAATTAAATACTAAGAAAATTAAATTTTGTTTTACAAACCATTTATTTAATTATATATGTGAATATGGAAACAGAATCAAATTACAAGGAGAAGAAATAATAAACCCTAAAATTAGCTCATGATATTGAAGTAATAGGGGACTCATAAGAAGACTTGTAAGAAATAATATATGACTTGAACGTAATCCTGGAGGAAGGATACAAAATAAGGATTAATAGGGGAAAAACCGAGGTTATGGAGTGTAGTATGGGAAACAGTGGAATAACAAAGGATGTTATAATGGGAAGTGATATTTTGACGGAAGTTAATGGAATTCTGCTTCTTGGGAAGAGTAATAACTAGGAATGGTAGACATTAAGAGTAGGATAGCTGGGAGGCTATCGCAAAAAAAGCAGAATTTACTTACGGGTAATATTAGTATCAATAATAGGAAATCATTACTAAAAATACTCATGGAGTGTGGCGTTGCATGTGTGCGAAACGTAGACGGTAGGAGTTGCAGATAGGAAAATAATAGAAGCTTTAGAAATGTGGTGCTATAGAAGAATTCTGAAATTGAGATGGGTGGGTACATTAACTAAGTTGTAATCAGAATAAGAGAAGAGAGAACAATTTGGAGGAGTTTGACAAAGAGAAGGGATAGTTAAATAAGCCACGTTTTGAGACACGAGGATTTTGTAAAATTAGCATTAGATGGAAGTGTGTGGGGTAGGAACAAAAGAGTTAGGCGAAGGATATAATATCTTAATCAGATTTGGGAGGATTTTGAATGTGGTAGTTATGTATAAATGGAAAGGCTCACGCAGAATAGGTTAGCATTGAGGGTTGCATCGGATTAGTCTTAGGACTGAATACCACAACAGGATCTACTCGATGGTTATCATTTGTACTAACTAATTATTTTAATCACAAGTCATTTCAGTAATAAGGCCTTGTGTTGTCTAGTATATTGACCCGATAAGATAATGTCATAGATAATATTAAATGAAAAAAGTCGTGTAAAGTAGTAGATTTCAGAGGTTTTTTTTGTACCGGCAATATAATTATTTTCACTCTATACGATGCTGAGTTAAATTTACTGGTTAGAACATTGATGCATGCTTTCCAAGTTTATTTACTGTTCAAATCAGATTCGTTGGTAATTTATACTTCTTTCTTCACGCATTATACCTTCAAAGTGTTAAATGAGAATTACACTCCAATTTATGGAAAAACGTAGGTATGCTTGAGTTAGGTAGAATTTAATTACCACGGTAGATAAATTTTAGAAATCAAGGATATCTCTCTGGAATTTGTGGTATCTTAACCTTACTTAAAAACGAAGATATCGTCGTTGTTTTTGGTTTCATTCAACAACAAAGAGCTTGCATTGAAGACGTGTTGTGAATATGTACTGAGATCAATATGATGTTTAAAGTGATTGGAGCATATCTCCAATGTTATTAAAAATTTTGATTATTTATTTAATTAATTTACTACTAATGTTGTGATATGTTTTAATTTTTTGTGCTGTCTATTAGGCTCGTTGTGAGACGATGTTTCGTTTAGAAATAGGCTTTATTCGTTGTTGGTTGTCGGCGTGTTTGGGTAATGCTCCACGCGGATGTCGGGTCGTGTGTAGCTATTGTGATGTGATGTTTGAGTCGGGGCTGCCGCTATAAAGCACTGGGAGTCGAGCGCAGCTGTTCGTTTCCCGGAACACTTAAAATTAATATGACGGCCGTGCCACCGACAGAGAAAAAGTTGTAGCGGTCAGAGGAGAAGGGGGAATTGGACGCGCTGCGGCATCGTGCAGGTCTTTTTGAGATTAATCTCAGTGCGGCAGTTTCTTCTTTTTGCACGTGCGTGCATGTGTGTGAGTGCCGCTGCGCAACAGGTGTGAAGGCGACGCGGAAGAGCCGAGCCACCAGCACCCCGGAAGAGAACACTATCTTCACAAAGAAAATTACCACAGTTTCATCAAATACCTTTTTAATACTACGATTCTACTGTTTCTATAGAAGCCAACACTGCACGTCACATTGACGGTTTGGTGGACTTGGTGAGCACAAGTTTCGCAGTTTTTGATATATATTGTCCTACATTCGAGGAAGAACAGTACATGAGAATATAATTATATATATATATATATATATAAGAGAGAAAGAAAAAAATAAATACATCTTCATTTGTACGATAATAGAGAGTTGAAGGTCATTAAATCCTCGTGAGCTCAAGTTACGACTCGCTGTTATCTTAGCAACAGTCATAAATTATCGCAAGCTCTAATGAGGCCCCTTTATGTTCCTACTTCAACAACAGAGAAATCTCAGGAGAAATTAAATTTGTGCGAAAACCGTTACTTAGATGAAGATTCGCGACTTTATCGTACGAATACGCGGTTGTCATAATCGATAGATCGCTCTCACGTCCACTAGCAAAACTAAAGTTAGACATTGTTATCGTTGGAAGTAGCTACTTTAACACGATTAAAATTATATGGGGGCAGCGTTGATGCCACATAGCAATGGATGTTTACAGCTCACAGAAAAACTGCGATTGTTTGGCAATGCTGCTTGTCCCGTCCTGCATTTTTAGCGTTAGGATTGGTGGATTAATTTTTTATCAGACTATTATTCCCTGAACCGTCATAGTCTTACTTCTTTTCCAAAATACCTGTACTGTCGTAGTATATATATATAGTACGATATTAATTTGCAGTGCCTTTGAAACTCATATCCAAATTGAACAGGACTATATATTATTAAATAAATACTTTTGTGTATTTATTATAAGTGAAGACTAAAAAATAGGAGCAGGGGTATGCTTTAAATTGTGTAACTATTTAAACTGCCTTTTTTGTAAGGTATTTTACCTATTTTCTTAGGTCACCAACTGCGTCACACTGTCTCAAACCGTTGGCCGTTTTTTTATAGTAACGTGCTAACTTTCAATAATAATACACCAAATCGACATGCATTGATTCATTACAAACGTAAAGACAACAATTGTTTTATACTCAAAAACTTATTTTGGACGACATTACACTATTACACTTTGTAAGTGGCTTTAAATTGTAAATAATATAGAGGGGGGTTTATTATTTTAAATATATTTAACAAATTATTAGTACTTAAAAAAAAATTATTTATTTCAAAAATGTTTCTTTTGTGGGTCCTGTGTACTATTTACAATTTTATATATTGACAATCAATTTTTAGAGGAGGTGATTGTTTAAATTTCAAAGGGTTTCTCATAGTTAATTATTGGGGTATCATCGTGCAGCAGAGCTTTTACGTTCGTGACGAAACCTGTTATATCTTCTCAGCAATTCTGAAACTTCTACGTAGTAGATTTTCCTTCATACACTCTTACACTTCCTTTGTCTTCCAGGTTGGTTTGTTGTTTTGCCCTCTGTTGACGGAAAAGTCTATGGACCTGTTACTGCCCGGCGATTGAGAAATACCAAGTTTTGATCCTTCTTCACCCCAAACTCCAACACACAGTTACATCCATTTCCTTTCAACTTACAAGTATATCCTAAGTTCTGGCCTTCATTGCCCGCTCTTCCTTCTAACTCAAGATCAACAATGCTCACTTCTTCTGCTCGCCTCCCTTTCAACTCTCAATCAACACTGACTTATAAATTGTTCATTTCTTCTTCTCTCCTACAACCTCTGCTTCATTTTCCCTTCAACTTCCGAACAACACTGACTGCCTCCCTGCTTCCTCGTCCTTTCAACGTCTTGAAGATCTCCGGCTATTTTTAATCTTCTTATACTCTTCTTTTCCCTTTCTCCAAGGGAAAAGGCAACCCCACGTGAGGTGTCTTCACTTATATTTATGCGTCCATGGGAAATTTTGCGGGGTGAACGTCCCTTTAGCAAAACAATTCTAATCTTTTGTAGTTGCAGGCGGACACGTTTTCCACCCGAAACCTTGGCGCCTGGAATTTCCATGGCTGTCCTGCCTGTCTTCGAGTTTGAATATTCCTGCTGAATTTCGATCGCTTAAAAACTAAAAAATGTGAATAAAATTAGGGAGGGACCCTACTGCGCTACAAAATATTGTTACACCGATTTTTGCATATGAGATTCTTTTCGTCCAAGAGCCTGGTGGATTCGGGTTGACTATTAAAACAAAAACGGACGGTTTCTTTGAAAGAAAAGTGGTTAAATGACAAAGCAAATATATTTCAAAGAATATTTTTTTAAAAACCGCCATGAAAGAAACGTTTTGGAAAAAAAGTATTTATCTCTGAATCCTTCGGTATTCTCTGATTTTCTGTACAGCTCACAGCCAACTGCAGAGCTTTTTTTACCACGCCTAACGTCTTCTGATGTCCCTATGTAAAACACACATTTCTCATATTAAGAAATTGAATTATTCCATGAATTAAGCCTAATGACATTTTATTAATGACAAAGACTTGGGTTTTAGGAAGCAATCACTAGAAGAATATTAGGAAAAAAACGGTTGGTAAATGTATAACATGCAACGTTTTAAATTAAATAAAATAAATAATAAGAAATACTAAAATTTTATAATATATTTAACAAAAAACAATAAAAAACTTAGCTTCCTACTCTTAATAAAATACATTTTCGAAAATGAATTCACAATTAAAATTCATAAATGACAAATCAAATTGATTCTTTAACTCAGGGGATATTGGGCTCAAATACTTGGTCTGTACATTGCGAACACTAATTGTTGATGGCAATGGCTACTGTGGCATTTAGTTGATGCCTTTGTGGGATTTACGGTTTCATTTACTTCTTTACCAACAATGACACTATAAGTTGTAGGTAGATCTGACCTTTGAAGTTATTGAAGTGGCCAAGCTTCTGGAACTCGCTGGCTGAGCCTCGTCCCTCCTAGAATCAGGGTTTCACGTCCACTCAACAATTTAATTAACTTTTTTAAGTCTTGTTAATCGCTGACCTGCCTAAATTCTTTATCCCAACTCCAACAAATGCTATCTTTAAAATTACCTTAGTCACTTAAAATGTTAACCATAATTCGGAAACTGCTCTTTCTGAATTCTTCCTCCTAATTTCTAAACATCCACCATTTTTCACAACTACTTAACAACTTATTCCTCAACCTTCTTCGACCGACCTCGAAACTTTTGATCTTCCCCTCTCTCGGCGACATACCCACGATTTTAGCCAACAGGAATTCATTTTATATTTTCGAATTCCCAATACGGGACTCAGATTTCTTGATTCAATGACATGAAACCTCATATACCAGGGGTTATTGAAATTTCTGTCTGAAATTTTCATACGTGACAAAATGTTTAGATAGAAGCTAATCCACTCGACTGAATTTTTCGCTCTGCTGGTCTGTGGCTTCTAATCCCTTACACAGGCGGCCTCTTTATAAGTAAATTGTTCGGCCCTTTTTCATTTTGATCGCCACGAGTTCCGAAGCCAAAGAATTTGGTTCAATACATTTATTAAAATCAAAATGAAATAAAATAACACCGTAATAGTTTAGTAAATATGTGCCCACTACAAATAACAATTAAAATTAAAGTTGAATATTTTTACGTAGTTTAATTTTTGTAATTACTATTTAATTGTTTAATAATAAGAAATTAAATCAGTCAAAATGCTGAACTCTGCCGATGCATGGATGAGCGTTGTGTCTTCCAAATACACAAAAAATACCATTATTAAGAGAAGCAACAATATTCAATTAAAGTTACAATTTTAATAATCCTATAATACTTCATCTCTGCAAAATAAAACACACAGGGCGTTCGTTACAATATATATGTAACGTGCATCTGTGACGACAGATATTTACATAAATGTACTGTCGTGAGACATGGTCTGCCAGTTTCATGGTCATGATTAATTCGATTTGACCCACCAATAAATTATATTCATGTTAATATCTGAGGACCCCAAAATAAATACGTGTATTATTGAATAACAAAAATGCAAGTAATAAGATTTTACATTGTACTAAAGATGATTTAATGTACCTGAAACGTATTTACTTGTTATTCTGAAAGCTTCTGAAACATTAGAGCTGTGTTTTATTTTACCATGTAGGTATCAACCGGCCGGCTTGTAGGTCAAATTTATCGCCCCGTTATTTAGACATTTAAAGCCAGAAGGCTCCAAATTTTACAGAACTTCTACACAATGTTTCGGATAAATTTTTTTTTATTCACTATTGCACAGCCCAAGATTTTTAGTTAAATTAGTTTTTGTTATCACGCTGCCTCTGACCATCACAGTATGTTACAACTACGAAGAATTTGTAACTAAATTATTAATACGCTGTTACGAGCTGAAAATTACTGGCATTGATCATATTCCACATCAATAATCACAATATTAATGTATAATAGTAACTTTGCAACTTGAGAAGAATTATAAAAATATATCTTTATTTCTCTGAGTTACCTTAAATATTTAAAGCAAACATTGCATGCTGAGGTTTCTTTCAAGTGTTACCTTCCACTTCATCGAAGGAATGCAAATTGTATTTAAATACGAGAAATGCCCATACATTTGAAAAGTACGTTAACATTCAAAAGCATCTTCTTCTGTAAAACAAATCAAATTGAGGCAAATGGAAGTATCAGGAATTTTAAGGAGATAACTATTCAGCGAATAAATTCAGAAGTCTAAATAAGTTAATATTATGGGGCGTATTTATCCAATAAGTCAATGAAAAATTATACGCATTCCTCCCGAATCGCACACACTGCAAAGACGAAAACCTTTTTTATTGTGTTGCATTGGTGTTCTATTACAGCAACAAATCTTTCCACTCTGCTAACGAGCACAGTCGACTGATTTACTCCACAAAATCCACAGACGTGCAAATAATTTCAAACGGACTTTGTGCATAAAAACTGGTTAGTGCAGCTGCTATACGCTCAAAACTAAATCTACGAAACGGCCTGCAAGAGCTGAGTGCTGATCGTATTCCGCTAATACCATTGGAAAGTAAAACTTTCCACTATATTACCTTTGATGCAATCGTAATCTCTTTTATTTTGTTGGAAGCCTATCACTTCTCGAACCGGCTGTGCGAATAAAAGCACTGGGATAGTGTGTGAAACTTGAACGATTTGATGAGATGTTTCGCGAAACATGGGTAGACTAAAAAAGGAAACACGAAAACTACAATATCAATTGGAATCGGAATTTAAATAAAAATTTAAAGCAGCAAGAGATGACAAATATATCTTAGTGTAAGATGGACCTGATGTATGATAGCAGCTAAAAAATTATGGAATGTTCTCATTTTTGGAAGTGTTTGGAATTTTTAGGAAACTATAGAATAATACAAGCCAAAGCCAACATATGAACAATATTAATCTTATCGGCAAAAGTTGTCCACTAATTTGATTTTATCATGTAGTTAAAAGCTATTTCAAGGACACTGAAATTCTTGTTTCGAAGGACAGTTATAGATGATTAATATTATTAAAGAAAACAAAAGTCCATTTTCTGTGGTATATAAAGATTTTTAATACCACGTCAACTTCCATATTAGTTTTCAGCGACAAGTGCCATTAGTCGTCTATAAAGAACCATGAAATAAACGTATATCTAAACTATCTTATGTATCCAATGTGTACATTAATATCTATGCTACGCTTTTCTATAATTTGTAACATTTTCTTTTAAATTATATATACGTATTCATAATATAAAACTTTATATACAATTCCATAATTTCCGTGACAATGAGGATCACAAACAGCCATGTTATTGCCGGAATATGAACCCGGGACCCCAGTGATATGAGGCGGAGTCGCTGACCGCTACACCACAGCAGGCTGACATATATCGTATTACATATAAGGGTTTGATGTCTAAGAAAAAGTAAAAAAATTACATTTAAAAAAAAACCTTACTTAATTTTTTGACATAGTAACTGTCCTTGACTATACACTTTGCCCATTTCTTTCCACCAAGTCAAATTTTCAATTTCGGAAACGAGAAGAAGTTACTTAGTGTTAGGTCTGGTGAATAGGGTGGATGAGAAAAACTTCGAATTATAACTCTTACACTTTCACCATTGAGACAGTTGCTTTTCTTCGCGTCAATCTTGGTCGTTTCTCAATCAGCACCCGTTTCAAACGATCCAACAGAACAGTATAATAGAGCCCATTTATAGTGGTGCCCCTTTCCAATAAAGCTATGAATGTTTATACCCTGAGAATCCCAAAAGACAGTGACCGTCATCTTTTCAGTTGACAAAAAGATCTTAACCTTTTTCGGTGCAATTTCACCAGTTTTCGTCCATTGTTTTTTGGTCTCTGGAGTGTATTGATGGATACAAATTTCATCGACGGTTACTAATGTGGGCAAAAGATCTATGGGATTACACCTAGGTGTGGCTGGATTCACGTTTTTGGTCCAACGTCAACAATCGCGGCATCTTTCGCGAAAATAGCTTTTCATGCAGGGTGAAATGAACTCGTTCATGTATGAAGACTGCATCATCAACTTCATCACGCACGTCTTGTCTCCGAACTTCAATTTCGATGTCGTGAATTTTTCCGATGTTTTCCTGAGTGGTGACCTGAATTGGGCGGCCGGAGCGAGTTTCAACTTCTGTGCTTCTGAAACCACGTTTAAACTCGTTAGTTGGTCTTCAATGCTGAGTCCGGATGAACTTAATCAAATTTGGCTTTAACTTCTGCCGCTATTCAACCCTTCAAATGAAAATGTTTAAGACAGCGCGAAATTAGTTTATTTTTTTCATTGTCTCCACCTGACTATACATCTAACAGTACAGAAGGCTGCCAACAATGAACTACGAATGGCGTATGTTTAAACTTTTAATAATATCCATGAAAGTATCATGCCGCGAAAGTGAAAAATTTCCGTCTCTTTCATGAATATTACTAGACTTTTCGAAAACCCCTATTATCTATAAGTACGCGCAATGTAATACAGAACAATTATCATGCTATTTTATACTATATTACATTCCATAATTTCTTTGTGTTTTGATATATTCCTATTTTCTAATTTGTATAAAAATTGGCATAATCTTTTCCATTACATTAATTGTTTTGCCAAAAGCTGATACCTGTCAGCTCTACAGAAATAAAAGCTGGTGTGTCTGTTAGTGGCTATGTTTAACTTTCACAGGGGCTTTCCGGTAAATTAGTTGTTGGAAGAACTCCATCCGGTTGGCTAAGTTAATCCTCATAGGAGCTAGTGGACATGTTGGATGCATATATGTTTTAATTCGTGGTTGTATTACAGACGACTCCTCTTGAAGGTGTCTTCGCCTTATCGTGGCACTGGGGTTTCCATGTTTCAATGATTCTGGGATCCACGTCGGTGGTGGCGTAGCTACTGGTAGAACCTTCCTTGCCGGACGGGTCTCGGATGAGGTTACAGACAATGAGAGACATCCTGGTCCTCCAGGTTGAGGTTTGAGCATACGGCTGACAACCCAATCTCGAAAAAAGCAATATGATGCGAAACCTAAAATTAATAAGCCGGACTGATCAACCGAAGGCGAAATAATGCACAAAAACGGATCAGGAGTCTGAAAATCAAGAATTGGTGGACGTTTGACAAGGATAGAAACGTCTGAAGGAGGCTACGGCTGTTGCGCCAGTTATAATAATAATAACAGATGATTATCGACGTGGTATTTGAAGTGATATTTTGGTGATTGAAATTAAAACATCTGGCTTTTAGCTATTTATATTTTTCAGAACAGTATGGATCTCAAAAACAAAATAGTTTTAAAAGAATTCAGGACTAAATATAAATCCAAGATGACTGTAAATAATGAAAAATTCCAGATATCAGAACGCGCCACTGGAGGTTATTCCTCGGTCGTCTGTGGTCGTTGGCGTCGTCTCATCATGTGACGTATTTTTGCTCCATGCCATGAGAGATAACGGGCCTCTTTTTATCTGTTGTCTGCAATACGTGGTAACAGATGGCTCCTACTGTGGACGACAGACTTTTTATATCGAATAAATAATGAAGGTTAATGCTTACCATGGAACTATAATCTATAAATTATACCCAACCTTAACTAGCCATAGAAAAGTTCAAGATTCCTGATTTGTCAACAAATTGGGAATCTTAAAATCCTAATTTATTGTCAAATACTAAGAAATAAATATGAAATTGAGACGAGACAATCGTTTTTAAATTATTTTTCTTCAAATTTTTATTATTTAATTATCAGAAAAAAGACTTTTATATGTTTATTACCATTATTTCTTGCACAGAGTTCTGTTTCCTTTACAAATCAAAGTATCCTGTATTTTTGAAGTATAATATATAAATAGGAAAAATTATGGATGGTGTTTCAAGTATATTCCATAAATACGGAGGCTGCGATTGAATTATTGAAAACCATGATCTACAGTAGGCCAATTACAATGTACTATTTAATTTTATGCATTATGCGGTGCTTAACTGTTTTAGTGGACAATGAACTGGAGGTCTGCTGTTCATTCACAAGGATTTGTTCACTAGCTTGATAGTTTTCATATTTAAATGTTTTTAATGGGGGGTTTCGGACGAATTCAGGGAGTCATTCGTGCGACACACCTGCTAAAATTTATCAATATGGGGTGAACTGTGTCGTGCATAAATCTCCCTCTCCCCCAGGTGAAAGAACATTACTCGTAACAAATCGAATATTAGTAACTTTGGAACAGTTTCGATGTTCACTGAGAGTGTTCCATTGGACTCCGTACAGACGGCATCTTACCATTGTGCTTTTTCTGACTCGTCAATTCCTGAATAAGCCATTACCAAATCAGAAGTTATTAATTTGCTATTGTTGCTAAAATATTAGAATTTACCTTAATTCACTTCTTTCTTCCAATCTATTTTTAATCAATACCTATCGTTTCTATCTTTCTTCTCTTATCTTCCTCGTCTATAATCTACTATTCACTTATATATTCTTTGTCATGCCCGTGTTAATCGTTTGAACTGTTCTTCTGCTTCTAATGTTTCTGATACCTAATATTATTAATTATTAATATTATTGATCCTTGATCAATAATCTACCGTTCACTTAAATGTTCTTTGTCATACCCGTGTTAAACGTTTGAACTATTCTTCTGCTTCTAATTTTTCTACTACCTCAAATTTGACGATAGATCATCAGTTCGAGATCTGACATGAGGCTGGCAGGTTTCTCATTTGGAGATATTTATATTGTTCTTAAATCTTTTTTAATAAATTTAATTCTACAGAATTACCCAAATGATGCAAAAATTTTGTACCGATTAAAACACGTATTGATGCAAAAAATTATTAGCAACAATTTTTGGGGACGAATAATTTAATTCTGTAAACGAAAATCTGGGAACCAGAATGCAAAATGTTAATTCTCTGAAGTGACCACCCTAGGGTATAAAGAATGTGTGTGTGTAGTGTGAAGAATATTCAGTAGCCGTCATGAGTAAATCAGAAATATACCGGTTGGATTTCATGGACGAAAAAGTACGTTTCCATGGAATTTTGCAAGAAAGAGTGCAATTATAGCTTGGCCACCCACGTAAAGGTAAGTAAATAAAGTACCGAAACACAGAAACTAAGAGAGCAGAAAGAAAACAAAATGCGGGCGAATTAATATTCAGAACAGGGCTTGAAAGGGGCGTGCCCTCTGATCGTATAGCAGGATTTGATGTTCCGTTACGTAAATGAGCAGCGACTGCGCACCGCACTCCTCCTCTGCTGACGACTTAATTGTTACGGCAGCTGCAAGAGCCGCTACAGTAGCCGGGATTCTTTGTGCAAATATTTGCCAGACAATGGTACGCTCTTCTCGGCCAATTACTACTCCGTTGTTGGTTTTATTGTGGCATCTCGCGGCCCGGGAAGCCGGTTGGCCAGCGAGACACGTCACCTCGCTCGTAGCGCAGGAACCTGTACCAACCCGATTTATGTGTAATGAGAATTAACAGCCGTTTATCGCAGATGGTATCAAAAACCCGCTCCTAATCCAGAGATTATATTTCACTTATTTGAGCTGGTGGGAGAGCGGTGGTTCTATTTTAGAAGGAAGGCCGTGACGAAAGACGCTGCTCCTGATATGAGAGTAATATTTCCCCGATGCTCGGCTTTCTGCAATACGCCATAAACACTGCACTTAATATTCGGCCATGTGATGTCTAATAAACGAATACCTTCGGTAATTACCGATACATAGTCTGTGAACAGCGTGCATGGTCTAGCACTTACGAGTTCCGGAGAAACGGGTTCGCTTCCCGTTCATTCCAGATTTTTTTCTTCAGCAGAATGAAGCGCTCCGTCTACTTTTACATTGCTTTTAAAATTAATACAGAATAGATAACCTCAAATAATAACATCGTAAATTTTGAGACCAACTTTGTGTTCTGCTAGACAGTAATCGCAATTCGTAGGATCTCATTGCTTAGTGATAAATAATTAACAAGTGCGAGACTTATAATCCTGGATGGAATCCGTCAAGTGAAAGTATTTCTCATTCTAATGTAATATATATTATTTATTGCTGTAAAAATTATTTCTATACCATTAAGGCCTCTGCCTACTAGAACGTACCATACCAGGAACGAAAACGACCATTCCGGTCACTACTGAGCCGTTCTATACCCGTAGAGGATTTTGGATTTAGCCCCATATTTAACATCATACCTAAATAAACTTTCATTTCAATAAATTAAACTGGTTCCCATTTATTACAAATAGAATTCCTCTAAAGTGTTCTAAGTGACAATTTCACTGTTGCATATCTATTTGTTTAATTTACAGTAGTCCGTAAAATAATATCGTCTTCGCTTTTAGATATGTTAATTATACTTCACTAACTTCAGTTTCAGACAATTTCATTCATTTATTATTATAAGATGCCATCCGTGCTAATTGTACAGCACAATATAAACTGTAATTATAACAGAAAAATAATGTGTCAACTAGCGCCAAATATTTCTGTAAGAAAGTGAGGAAATTTTGAAATAATTGGAATTTACGGAGAGGAAATAGCTATAACAAGGAAAGTCCTGTGCTTCTTCCGTAGAACTGTGTTGGTGTTGTGTTGAAGAATCTGTAAGCCTCTAGATATGGGATGATTTATCAGGAAACACTTGTCCTTTAAATGTCGTTAGTTAAAAAGAGAGGGGGGAAGGAGAAAGTGAGTGAGAGAGAGAGACCGGAAAAGATTGTAGTCTGTTAACAATCCAGTGCAGCAGGCGCCTTTGTGGATATACCGTCCGTAGATAGTGGAGTAACAATGAGGGATTACAACAGGAAACCCCCTTTTAAAAAGAAACGTCGCACATGTCCTATTTTCTCCGGGAAAAGTTTTTTTTTTCAAAATCTATGCATGTGTATAATTTTATTTTATAATTTATGTATTACATAAGTAATATTACATTATTGTATGCTATATTATTTATGTATTATGTATACTATAAAGCAAAAAATATGTGATGTTCCATCATATATATAATTATAATAGCATTTCATAAATTATAAATTTTATAAAGTATATGAATTTAAATAAATCAAAATTTCAGGGTTTATAACAAATTAATTTGCTTTACTTTCAAAATTTACTTTAAAATCAAACAATAAAAGGAATATTAAAGCACATGAGTACTCAAAAGTAGAACAATACTAAATATATAGGGTATTTCATTCTTATATAATAAGTAATTACTGTAGTTCTTTGAAAGACCAAACTTTTCCGCTTACTGTTTTAGAAATACAAAAAAATAATTCTGTTTTCTTCAAGGTTCTCACAAGACGAGGCACCTTCATCTATTTTAAGAGATGTATATACTGGAGTGGCAGACCTTGGGAATACCGTAAGAGTTGTCATCTGCTCCCATTGGATCAGTCGGCCTACTGTCTATTGAAACTGACGGAGGCACGGAAAAGGGAATGCTGTGACCCCACAGAAAACTCCTTCCCCGTTATTCGGAAGGACGTGAGAATAGTACCCAAAAGCCAGACATACCTGATGCAGATATTCTAGGTTTTTTTCCTGCATCTGCTTTGGGTCAAACAGGGGTAGGATCCTTAAACTGTAGCTCTGGGACCCTAGTCAACCCTTGGATACCTTGCTCTACCTTCTACATCCTCCGTTTTCATTTCGTTTCCTATACCTGTTTCAGAAATCTACCTCATGTAGCCTGTTACCTCGAAATAAAAAATGGGTCTGAATTGTTAAGTTTTCTATAGTTGACACTCCACACTAATTAACCTTAAATATGACCAACAGTAAAGTACCAAACAGAAGTAAACAATTGAATAAAAAAAGAAAAGTCTTCACAATGTAGGGTATCAATCGAAAGAAGATCGGCACTGACTTTAATGACCTGTCTGTGCCTTTTATTCACACTTTCCGTTATTTTTAACATTATTACCAACCTTGGATGGCCTATTGGTGAAGAAAACTGATCTTGACATTTGGAATAATTGGCACTATTTAGCGGAATGATCAACATTTCAATCAGCTGTTATACCTCCTGTCAACAGGTCCTCTGGTGCCCTTGGTGTTTGTTCTTGTTTCTAAGAGATCTAAAAACGTTTATTTTGCATTTTTATTTCAAAATTATATACATGTATTTATAATGGACAAGAAGAGATATGATATCTAGCAGGATATGAGGCAAATTTTAGAAGGTGAATTGTGGCGAAAAACGTGATGGCCTGGGGGAATATGTCAAAATTATAAGGCAGGTAGATTTGAGTTAATATTTATAACCCCCTCGTTGTTTGTAGTCAAATTTTCGCATACAATTATTTTTATTTACTTTATTATTCCTCATTGAGCGGTTAGTCGAATTCAATGTATTTTATTCACAAAAATTTCTTCTTTCTTAAACTTAATTAATATTACTTGATTATGGGAGGCATTCGGCTTATGTGAAGATTAATACGCAATTCACATTTATTTTGGAATTTCCAACAAAATCACCAAGACATGACATAATACATATGCTTGAAATTATTAATTATTTGACGCTAATAATTAAAATGTTCATGGCTTAGCATACAATATGAGACTTCCACAATATATATTGTGAGATGCCATATACGTATATATAGTTGTTAGATTAAAACTATAGATATAAAGTTTTCAATTGGAACGGATCGATGTTGGAAACCTGTGGCGGTCATGTTGTTTGGGTGGCGTCTGTCTAATCTGTTGTTTATTATTCAGTCGCTGATGCCACATCACCATGGCAAGATACACGATTGAGCAGGAAGTCCAAATGACAAAACCTTATTAATAAATTCAAATATTCGTTAGTGCAAACGTTGCGCCCATTGTACGGCAGACAGCGGTGACCTTCCAACTTTTAGTGGCCAAATTCAAAACGGTAAACAGTTTGCTAATACAAATACGTCAAAGGAATAGCAGATGGTCCGAGAACATCGCCGCGGTCCGTGAAAGTGTGCAGGAGAACCCGAGACAGTCAATATATCGCAATGCACAATAACTCGGCCTTTCGCAGACTTCAATTAGACGAATTTTGTGTTGGACTTGGGCCTACATCCGTACAAGATCCAATTGATCTAGGAGCTCAAAGTTAATGACCATAGACAATGCCGTTTGTTCGCTGCCTGGGCTTCAGAGAGTTTGGAAGAGAATCCCAATTTTGGCCGAACAATCATCTTCAGCGACTGTGTGCACTTTTGGATTAATGGCTATGTTAAAAAGCTCAATTGCCGTATATGGGACGACACCAGCCCACACGGAGTTAAATAGGTGGCAATATACCCACAAAATGTTACTATTTTGATCCAGCGGCGTCGTTGGTCCCTATTTTTTTAATAACGACGTTGTGAGGCCATAACCGTCAATATATCCGCTAGAAAGTTATTATGACCGATTTCTTTTGGCCCAAATTGAACAGTATAGACGTAGACGAAATGTGATTCCAGCAGGGTGAAGCTACGTGCCACACAGCGGACGTCACGATGGACATTCTGTATATAAGTGAGGGTATGGTTATCTCTCGCAGAGGTGACGTGAATTGGTTACCAAGATCATGGGATTTGACCCCGTTTCCTGACGTCACAGGTCTATGCCAATAAGCCCAATCGACCGATGTCTGAGTCAATACAACCCAGGCCATCGCTCAAATTCAGCAAATTCCACAGAACATAGAATAGAGTAGAGTAGAAGCGGCAGCCTCACCCGAAGCACCCATCCACCCCTACTCCAATACCACCAAACGCTAGCCACTGCTGTGCTCTAGACCAGTGATGGGCAAACTTTTTGAAGAGAAGGCCACAGGTTAACATGGAGGGTTGCATCAGGCCATATGAATCTGAATAAAACAAGCTGAGTGTGAGGAATCAACGAAATAATTGTTTTATTTGAAAGACTTATGAAAACCCTTCTTTTTGGGATATTATCTCGTACAATTGTTTGGTTCCTTTTTTTTCAGCGCATTAAAATTTCAACCGACTTCTGCAATAATATATTTCAGACACTCATGCTCCCGATTTGACAACGAAAAATATGCGTGCTCACTTCAATTTGTGTGTTCCGCACTTGTTCAGTCTGATGGATGTATTCTTCAATGATCAACTAAACTCACGGAAAATGCAGTATAATATCATAACTAGTAGGTTACACGTTATGAAACGAGAAACTTAATTTGAAGCTATATTCATTTTCAAAAGTGATTAACTGTGTTACAAAATAAACTTTTAAGATACTGCCCAATTTTGTATGAATTCATTTGATCAACTGAGAGATTTTAAATTACATTCTGTGCTGAGGGAGTGCGAAGCCGTTGATATTAAAATACTCCAAGTAATCAAGATTGGTGTCAAATCCTTAGTTGTGTATGATGCTAATCTGATTCGTGATAGGGGATACGAGATTTAAGCACAATTTGAGTCAAGTATGTAAATAAGACGCACGGCAATGTAATCGATGTCGCGATCTTAACGCAAAAACAAGAGGATGAAGTAGGTTTGTAATCCCTCTGATACCGCACATTTAGATGTATCTCCCGTTCATTAATGTATTTCCCACTTTACCTATGGTAGCCCGAGTTCTTTAATGTTGTGTCCTACAATAATCCAAATAACAATATTTCACGAGAATAGCTATGTAAACTATTATTAATACTACAAAATGGATAGTATTTAACAACACTCCGTGGCAAAGAGCCCGATCCGTAATGATTGGCTATAAAACATGTAATAGTGCTAATTTTTGAAAGCGAAAAAATATAAACTACCTGTGCAGAAATTTAGGACTAAATAGTCCTGTCCTTTATCCACATTTTAAATAAAGAATGTGAGATTTCAGTGTTTCAGTGTTATATGTAAAATCGCCTAGCAGTTTTTTCAGGACGATTTAAGAGTTCCGAATATTTTTATATTTAAAATAACTTTTGATTTGTTCAAATATACCACAAGAAGTCCACAAACTGTAATATTATTATTATCTCGTTAAATAAATATCAAAACAGTAACCCGATGTGGCCGTCCATCTATGTCTCAGCACAGAACGACATACTTTTTACGTTCTGTTTCATCTATTATAAAAAATATGGTTTTTTTATTTACATTGTTTAATGAAATTACTTGCGCTATAGGATATGATATAATTATTCTATTTATTTAAAAACAATCACTTTAAAATGGATCATGCGCACTATTACAAATAAATAAATAAATTCAAGGGGACGATTTTTAAACATCAGTGTTAATTACTCAATGGGGTAACTACGTGCAGCAGAGATTTCGTTCACTTGATGAACCTGTTTTATCTTCATTTGAGTCATGCTGCATGTTACTAGGTGACTGGAACTTCCTTATTTCTTCCTTCGGGTTGAATTGTAGATTTTCCCTCTTCCCGTAGGAAGTGGGATGAACTTAGTACTATCGGTGATTCAGGAAAACCCAGTTTTTCCTCCCATTCCCTCTGGCCTTCTATGTCCTCAATATCGTCTCACTAAAAAGCAACAATTCATACCACACTTTCAACTCTTGTTGCACTCTCCACCTTCCTCCTCCCTTTCAACATCCGTTCCATTCTCAGCTTTCTCCTCCCTTCCACGTCCTGATCAACTCTCTTCCCTTCCACCTCGCCTTTCAACGTCTGAAACCACTATGAATATTTTTCGGCTTCTCACCTCCCAGCTAAACTCGTATATCCCTTTTCCAAAGGAAAACGCTATCCCACGTTATGTTTGTTCCGCCAATCCTCATGAGTCCTTCGTCCATCGCGGGAAATTTTCCATGACACAGGGAACAGTTTCCTTCGGAAATATTGAAGGGTGAATGTTCCTTCAGCAAAACAAGCTTAGTATTATAAATGTGCTGACAGGCGTGTACCCCGTCACGCGGCCAGGTGCCTGGAAAAAACACATCTTACAATCATTGTTGAACCTTTAGATTATTTCAAATTCGAATAAAATTAGGGAGGGGTCTACTCCGATACAGTATAGCACCGAAAAGACGGAGTTTTCTGAGCTTTACGGGTGGTGCAGGAGCATGATATTGAATACTGCACATGCGCAATTCTCTTTTCAGACCGAAATCGTGTGCCAAATATTTGATTAGTGCAGACATAACCAAGTTGACTATTAGCGGGGATTGAGAATGCCTCTAGTTTAAAGTCTTCGAAATCGAAGTGCTAATTCACGCCGTTGAAAAACAATCATAGTAATGGTTCTCAAAATTAAGAACCAAATTATTTTATGTGCTGCTGCACTCCATTTTACGTTAGTACGACAATAATTGTTGAACCCAAAAATAAACAAGTTACAGTTCTACGGACTGGATACATAATTCTGTGTTTTTTTATTCTTGTTTGAGTTCACTCATAAATTATTTACTCGTATTTCTGGGGTAGAAAGTAAAATATTGCTTGTCTTCAACTGCCAAGGTTATTTCTATTATATCGAGTCAGTAAATATATTAATTTATAATTTGTATGTAAATGAAAATATTTTTATTTCTCCATACAGACTAAATTTACTGCTTTTATTGCCTAATACGTGGTTGGGATGAATAAATACCAGATAATCAGTACGGTATTAGATGGATTAGACACGTCTCTTGGAATGGTTGAGTGCTGTTTCCTTTTACAACATTTTGTATATCACATGGCAGGGATTATTATTTACTTAGGGGTAATATATAAAGAAAATAAATGTAATTATTTGTAAAGTAGGAGCTACTTGGAACAACCATAGATTTAAACTCAACGGATGAATAACACATATATGGCAAATTCCATTCTCTCTATGTTGTTCCGTGGATTTTTTTGGTTGCTATAAAATTTAATGAAGCCCGTAAATCGATAGCAATAATATAGTGAAAAGTTCAAATTTTTGCGTCCCTGTTTTGAGAGGTTTATGTACTGGGGTCGAAGACCTTGGGCATAAGAGTTATTCGTTGATCCCATTGGATCAGTGACCATCTGCCTCCTAAAACTTGTCGAGTCACGGAGAAGGGAATGCTGTTACCCCACAGCAAACTCGTCTCCCGTCATTCTGAAGGGCGTGAGAATAATACCCAATGCTCTAACTACCTGATGCAAGTTTTCTAGGGTTTTCCCTGCATCTAAACTATAGCCCGGGGGCCCTACTTAACTAAACCTTGGCTATCTTGCTCTACCTTCCGCAGCCCCCTTTTCAATTCCCTTCCTATGCTATTAAAGGGGAGTTGCCTGTTTCAGGATCACCCTCATGTAGCCTGTTAACCCCCCTCCCCAAAAAAAGTATCGTTCTGTGTGTGTCTGCTGACAGTATGATCGATCGGTAATAATGGCTGAACAAATGAAAATAGAGACATGTAATGGATTATTAATTTTCGTTTTAATAATAAAAGGCAAGAGCTTAAGAAAAACAAAATTTGAAGAATAAGATGCAATCAATGACAAAATAGATTTAAAAGAGCCATTCGTTTCGGAGCTGCATAGCGGATTTGACATCGAAATCACGTGAACTGGAAATTAAATTTTCTTTGTGACCCGATGAACATTAGAAAAAACATGTTTCATGAAACCAATACATAAGATAGCACAGGTACTTGCAACTTTATTTAATGATTCGCCTCTTTTTCGTAGGTTCGGGAATTAATATTTCAGCAATATTTCCATACATGACCTAGAAAAATATTTTCCGTTATTAAGTTTTTCCATAAAAAGATTATTTTGTAAAAAGTTGTTAATAATCCAGATTTTACTTTTCTTATAACCATTCACAGTGAGATCTAGGTAAAAATATTCCATTATATAGTTCTCTTATTGTGGAGAAGAAATAAAAACCCTAAGCTTTGTCGACGATATGGTAGTATTTGGATAGTCAGAAGAAACCATAATAAATCGCATGAACGGGGGTCCTGGAGAAAGAGTTCAATATGAGGATTAATAGAGGGAAAACTTAGGTAATGGAGTGTACTATGGGAAACAGTGGAAGAATAAACGGTGTTAGATTGGGAGGAATATTTTAAAGGAATTAAGGAATTCTCCTACTTTGGAAGTGTAGTAATTAGATATAAAGAGTAGGATGGTACAGGCGACGAAGACTTTTGAGAAAAGGAGGAATTTACTTACGGGTAATATAGGTGTGAATATTTGGAAATTCTTGCTAAAATTTTAGTATGGAGCGTGGCGTTATATGGTTGAGAAACATGAACGTAGGAGTTGTGGAAAGGAATAGAAGCCTTTGAAATGTGTGGCTGTAGGAGAGTGCTGTAAATCAGATGGGTGTATGAAATCAGTAACGAGGATGTTCCAAACAAAAGGGGAAGAGCGAACAACATGAAGAACATCGACCAAGTGAAGTGATAGATTAATATTTCGCGTTTTTGAGACATGAGGGTCTTGTAAAATTAGCATTAGAGGGATGTGTGTGGGGTAAGAACAGAAGAGGGAGGCCAAGGATGGAAACGCTAAGTAGATTAGGGAGGATGTGGTAGTTATGCGGGTAGGAAAGGACTTGCGCATAATAGGTTAGCATGGAGGTTTGTATAAGACCAGTATAGGACGGAATAACACAACAACAACAACAACATTATGGCATTAGAGAGTGTGGATGTGTATTGTTTCATGAAACACTTCTCATCTGTGCGCATGCCCAATGAAACATGTTTCATGAAACAAAGATTGACTGCTTTTAAAGCCACTTTATATTATATATTTTCACAGACGTTAAATTATATTGTAGGTTTTGTCTTTAGTTACCTATATGAGTATTTTATAATAACAAGCCAGTATATAAGTCGAAGGTCTTTTCCCGGTTAGTAGTTATAAATGACGCAAATCTGATCATAAATTGTTAGAGTAGTAGTAAAGAAATATGTTTCATGAAATGTTTCACTTAGCTTGTAGAATAAAACATTGGGCAAGTAGCTCATCTTAAATGAGGAACAAGTTATTTTTACTGGGAAGTAAGGACAATTTACGTTTGGCATTTAAAGAAAAAAAGACTCGTATAGTAACACAGTTAAAGGTTAATACTTACGTTGACCTA
This sequence comes from Eucriotettix oculatus, assembly GCA_034510155.1. Lineage (NCBI taxonomy): Eukaryota > Metazoa > Arthropoda > Insecta > Orthoptera > Tetrigidae > Eucriotettix > Eucriotettix oculatus. Next base: position 158,323,903 of record CM067377.1, read on the forward strand.
AAGTCAACAGGAAACAATTTTCTGTTGTATATGTAGCCATATTTAAGTATGTACTGTTAGTCCATAGCAACAGGTTGTAACATCATATTTTCAAGATATTCCGCGGCGAGGTATTTAAATTTCAAACCTGTTCAGAAGCATAATATTTGATTGCATGATTTTCTTGGAATTTTGTCAAGAATTAAATAATCTTAACCTTACTTCCGACCATTATCAATGTTAATTTATAAGCCTCAAGAACAGAGCTGGTTAACGACTTAAATGTTTGTTTACATATTTAGAATGGCGGAAATAAATTTCGAAGTGGCATTACGGACTTGTCGTTGAAATACGTCTGACGGGGATGAAGTTAAATTATTGTAATTTGAATCGACGTAAATCAGATCAATATATGAAGTGTTGTATCAGGTTTGCACACCATCACTTAATGATTATGCGAAAGTTCTAATTTTGTCATTAGAGAGCTGCTGTTGTGGTTGAAGTAATCATTTCTTAGACTGGTGCGATGCAACCCTCCATGCTAACCTATTCTGCGCAAGCCTGTTCATTTCTTCCTATCACATCCCAAATCCGCCATAGTCTGCCTTCCTCTTCTCTAATTAACCTTACACTTTCCTCTAGTGCTAACTTTACAAGACCCTCATGTCTCAAAACGTGGTCTATTAATCTATACTTTCTCTTGGTGAACATCTTACAAATTGTTCTCTCTTCTCTTATTCGGCTTAGAACTTCCTCGTTTGAGGTTCTATCCACCAACCTAATTTTCAGTATTCTCCTATAGCACCACACTTCAAAAGCTTCTATCGTTTTCCTTTCTGCAACTGCTACCGTCCACGTTTCGCACCTATATAACACTCAACTCCATACGAAGCCGTTATTTAATTCATTATTGCTACTTGACTGTATTTTATGCTGTTTGGGTGTGCAACCTTACTTCTTGTCTTATCTAAAAAAAAGGAGTTGAAAGTAGTTTAAAATGGTGATTTATCTCACACTTAGGAGCACGAGATGAATTTGTAAACAGAGTAATGTTGTACCCCAATGTTAGCAATTATCGAATGTGTCACGTAATCCACTCCAATAAAATCACTACGGTTTTAATACTTTATAAAAGAATTTCGAGTATTTCTGTTTGGTAGTATTACGTAAGCAGTAGAGATAGGTCAACAAGGGTTGTATGGATTGACTGTTTTATATTTATTTAGCGACGCAAGGTTTATGCGACTTAAAATAAATTAATATTTATGAAGTAAATAGCTATATTCATCTGACTATTGAAAATAAATGAACCAACAGTCTAGTCAGACCTAAAATTTCAGTTTACGGGTTCATCATTTAGAATTAGTGTAAGAAATAAGTTCATTTTAAATAACGTAGAAAAAAATGAATCGGTAAGAGCACATTAGGATAATAATTAAACTAAGAGGTCTTGTATCCGTTTAGGTATTGCGGTATTTATTTGAAAATTCTACTCTTTTGTAGTTAGAGGGTATTTTCGGAATTCAATATGTAGTGACTCATGACCCCTACATTGAAGCGGTAAAGCAAAAATAATTTAGTTTTTGGTATTCGCGTACAACAGGACGAAAAGCGAGGGTGGTTTGGCCAAGGCCGAGTAGGCGGGAAACGTCGCCGTTTACAACATTATTTATTGCCTGGAGTGCATTGTATTTGGACAGTTGGTCCCGGGAGCTGTCCTGAGAAAGACGGGGATGAGAGAGCATTGGCTGAAGAAGCAACATGCGTAAAAGTTAAATTCGGCATGTTTCGAGAAAGAAGATTCATTTGATGGGAGTACGGAAACAAAAAGATAACATGTGATGGAGATTTAATCTGAAGAAGAGGCGCTAGAGGATCTAGAAGACGTGATCCAGCAAAGGAACCTCCGGCAACGGCAAACCAAGAACGACGTCACCACGCAGAACATCTGGTAACGGCATTTTTACCCGGTTTCCACTTAAACCATTCTCGTTGATTCGCGATTGTTTTTATTTCAATTATATCGTTCGTCACCCGCGTTCCCAGTAGCAGCCTTTTAGAAGCTGCATAGATTCTTTTTGCTTTACCGACTGAGCCAAATTGATAATACATTTTACTCGTAAATTAATACTTTTACTAAAACTTAATTTTAGTTAATTTCTTTTGGAAATTTTATATTGTAATACCACGATTTCGAATATTATTATCATCATAATTAAATGCAATATATTCAAATTAAATATACTCTTTATTATTTAAAAATTCCTTGTTATGATAATATAATTTGTTGGTGTAAACAAAGAGTAAACACCACAAATAATTTGAAACAGATGACGTCCACAGCCGCCTCGGTAGGCCTAGGCCCTCAAGAGGGCTGTTGAGCCATTGGAAGAAGAAGAAGAATTTGAAAAGTAAATAAAGTAATAAATTATGTGGGTGTTACCAACTGAAGATAAAAGCTTAACTCTCATCAAAATGAACTGGAGAACATATAAGTTTGAATAACGATGTATCCTGTATTAGGGCGAAACTAATAGAAAGGATATGACATATGCTACTTATATTTTGTGTGAATGCGCACAGAAATAATTTAATGTACGGTGTTCTAGCATTTCAAAGTATGACAGGCTTTTAAGTAAATAGTCTTGTTATCTGTTTTGTCAATTTGTCAACATTTTTTCTCGTGAAAAGACGAATACATGCTAATTGTAGCTAAAACATAAGATTTTCTTTACATTTAGAAACGGGTCATATTCAAATGAGTTTCTTTCATCACTCGCATCATTACGGAATGCCTTCCAGGATTTCCTCAGGAGGATTAGGAATAAATAGCATCGATTAGGTGTCGGATGCTTATAACTGGTTTCGAATTGTTGCGTTTGTTTCGGTAACACCTTATCGCATGGCGAGGCATTCTCGAAAGTGAAAACACGGCGTTCTTATAATGGCAATTACTGTTGATGGAGATGCTTTTAGCTGAATGCTGGAGCCCGGAGCCGCAGGCGGTTCGCTAACAGGTTCTGCTCGCAGCTACCTCCATTAGTAGCGTGGGAACGCAAGGCCTCGTTAGCTAAATGACGTTTTGATGGCGACTCACTCACCCTTCTTAGCTGCGGCGCGGGGCATCTCTTGGGCGGCAGTCAACGTCGCGACGCAGCCGCTCAGCACCAGCAGGGTCAGCATCATCGGCGCCATCCTGAAACAGCGGCGTTGGCGTCAGGAATCACAGAAAACATACCACCAGCGGTGGGAGACGTTACGCACATTTTAAACTCTTTAAAATTATAGCTGGAATATCAGGGAGAAATTGGTACGCTGAGAATCAGCAGCTTCATCACAATCGGTGAAGTATGAGATCGGAAAGGGTTATTAGAGCATCAGCTGCCTATATTTATTCTGATAAAACAGCGAAATATGCTACCATCAACGACGCCTTCGTATGACAGCTAAGCCAGATGGTTAACCACAACCTGATAATTAAGAATGCTAAATGAGTTTAATATAGATTTTTGTTGTTGTCGTGGTATTCAGTCCTACGACTGGACTGACGCAACCCTCCAAGCTAACCTATCTTGTGCAATCCTTTTCATTTCCTCATAACTAGAACAACCCACATCCACCCTCATCTGCTTAGCGTATTCTATCCTTAGCCTCCTTCTTCTGTTCATATCCCACACACTTCCCTCTAATGCTAATTTTACAAGACTCTCATGCCTTGGCCAACGTGCTCAATATTGTTCGCTTTTCACCTATTCTGTTTATAATTTCATCGTTAGTTCCTCTATCCACCCATCTGATTTTCGGCATTCGCCTATAGCATCACATTTCAGAGGCTTATATTCTGTACATTTCCGGAGCTCCTAACGTCCACGTTTCGCACCAATATAACACTACGCTCCATATGAACATTTTTAGCAAAGATTTCCTAATATTCACACTTATATTATCCGTAAGTAAATTGCTTTTTTTTCGCGAAAGCCCTCCTTGCCTGTGCTATCCTACTCTTTATGTCTACTATACTTCTACCATCCCTGGTTATTACGCTTCCCAAGTAGTAGAATTCCTTAAATTGCCTTAACTTCCATCAAAATATCCTTTTCCCAATCTAACACCCTTTTATATTCCACTATTTCTCATACTACACTCCATTACCTTCGTTTTCCCTCTATTAATCCTCATATTGAACTCTTTCTGTAGGACACCGTTCATGCAATTTTTTGATTTCCAAGTCTTCTTCTGATTCCCTTAATACTACAATATCGTCGGCAAAGCGTAAGGGTTTTATTTCTTCTACTTGCAGTATGATCCCTTTTCCACATTCCGTTTTAACATTCTTCATCGTCTGTTCTATAAATAAGTTAAAGAGAATGGGTGACAGACTGCAACCTTGTCTTGATAGTCTATTCTAATTACTGCAGCCTGCCTTCTGTAGAGGGTATGTATAAGCCTCCTTTCTCGGAATTTTATTACAGATTCATAGATTTTTATCTGACAAATTCTTTTAAATTATACTTGGAAGTAAATATTTTAAAAACTTGAACGCATTCATGCACCAAAATGCTTAACATCATTGAAGAAATTTTAGATTATAACCCACTTATAGTCGGATTCGGATCAGTTCCTTAATTACTAACATCCACAATATTATTGCGCCCCCTGAATACGCCATAACCACCTCGATGACTCAGTATCTTAATCGGGTCAATAAATAGAGAAGCAAGCAGAGAACGCATGCGCTGAATCATTATAGGAATAAATATTGATTACATATAAAAATGATGCAATTTCTTAAATTGCGAAGTTTAAATTGAGAATCATTACAGGTGTCCTAACAATTCACGTCTCGAATTACCCTCTTCCCCCAACCCCATCTTCCTCATTCCTTTTTTCAACTATAGTTCACTTGATAGAGTCATAATATTTTTCCTAACTTCATTCTGAATTATTAAAAATTTCCTAACTTTTTGACTATTATATTAATTTACGAAGCTAAAAAGAGTGTCTCATGTAAAACAGAATGCATGTTCTGCATGGACGTCGTAGTGCAATAGTTTATGCGCCAGTCTAATCAGGAAGTAGCTCAGGTGGTTGCGTACCACTTGCGGACAGTTTCAATTGCGAAAAAACCTGGCAATTCAGCAAGTAGTTTCTAACCGCATTAACTAGTAGACATGCTTCAATCGTTGATCGATTTATTTTACTGGACATTTTATTTTAAAATATTCAATATATTTGAATTCTACGTACCAAAAAAAGAATAATATTAACAAATAAACTAAACTTTTTCGAATTTATCAACATGTGATAATACATTTTTGACAATTTAAATTTTTACGCCCCCTGAATACGCCATAACTACCTTGATGACTCAGTATCTTAATTGGGTCAATAAATAGATTGGTACCTTAAATAAGCAATAATAATAATTTTTAAAAAAATTTCAGTTTTATTTAAGATATATATCCGTTTGGCTTGACAGACTACGTGAGGACATAACATATAGTTCTATAGGGTATTTAGGGTAGGAGCTTTCGTGGTCTGAAATAGGAACCTAAATCATTGAAAGTTCGAAAGAAGCCTTCGAACGGGGTGATCAACGCTAAACACCAAAATCCATGGCAATCGGATATGAATGGTATAGGAACGCATAAGGGACAAACATTAAAAGCCGCATTGCGTTCGAACGAGGTCCAGGGCGCACAGCATACATTGCAGCATCATACATAAAGGCGAAATTGGAAGACCATAAGGGCTAAATTTCTACTACTGGTTTCTCCTCCCCCTTAATCGTGGCTAAGTATTGTAAATTAAGTCTCCCACAATACGAGACGTTTTTGGTCAGCTTTTAGGGGTGTCGCAGACACTAGGCGTACGGTAATAGTTATTTATTAATATCCCCATTGTACCAGTTGGCCAGCTGCCCCCCTCCCCTAAATACTGCCAAGGCATGAAGTCAAGTTTGCAAGTTTTATGCGCCCCCCCCCCCAACAAATTCTGTCTCTCAATATCGGAAGGGCGTGGGAGTAGTAACTACCCAATGCAGACTTATATAGGCTGCAACAATAGATTAAGTGATAATACTCGCTCTCTCGCTCTTTTATATTGCCAAAATTAAATACAGTAAATGGGCTGAATGGTATAGGAACGCCTAATAAGACAACTGGCAGATGGTTTTCACGCCGCCTTTCGAGCGGCAATTCAATGAATTAAAAAATATTTACATTTATATCTTCTAAACTCTGCAAGATATCGAAGTGAAACACACACGAAAATTTAAGCTGAAATTCCTGTTTCAATCCCTGAAATTTTCATTGAAATCCGTTTAGCCGTTTCGGAGCATAAACAGATCAGGGGCACAGGGAGACTCGAATCGGAAGAAATATTACCGCAGAATTTATATTCACAGTTATATTTACATTATATTATATTAATATCTTCTACAATATATTGAATTGAAATATTCACGAATATTTAAGTTTAATCCCTCAAATTGTCATTGAAATCCGTTGGACCGTTTCGGAGCCTATTCGAGACAAACATACAGACAGACAGAGAGACAGTCAGACACTTCAATTTTATTTATTGGTATAGATTTCCCCGCCTGTACACGAAAGAAAAGTTATCTTATGTGGCATCGTTCGTTACAAAAATGAATTTTTCATCATCGCCTTTTCCTCCCACTGCTTTACACTCGTTGAAATCTGAACTCGAAGTCGGATAATAATAATCGCATCGTATTTATTTGAATATAACTTGTAGCGTAGGTAGTTCACTGTATACAATTACTCTTGACTGTCTTTTATCACACACGAAATCGAATTTCAATCGCTGCTAAAACAGTTAAACGACAAATAGGATTGGAAGTGTCCATTAAAACACTAATGAAGCACGACACTCTAAAGCTTTTTTTTTGTTAAGTAATGAAAAGCACAATTCTTTTCTAGAGGCAGGGCCTACAAAATATCGGGACAGCGATTGACTTGATCTGCTCTCTCGAGATGAGCCAGAAGATAGAGAGAGGTTCGGAGGACTCGCGACATCCGGTCCATTGGGCTCCTCAATGCAATCTTCAATCTAACGGCCTGCAGCGCATCCGGCTTCGAGTCCAGTCATATTTTACCCATGTAAGTTCTACGTCGTTATTGGGCAACAAGTGCATCTGGGGTACCTTAAGAAAGTTGATGTCTCTTTTCAAGAGAGAGTAACAACTGTCGTTATCAACTGTAAACCCGACGATCTCTTTAACACGACATGTGAAAATAACCTGTTCAGTGTTTACAGTAGGGGACCGCATGAATATATATTAAATATTTCGTCTCATCCCTATCAAAACGTTAGATAGTTCTGCAAATAGCAAAAACTCCGTAAAACTTTCAAGTCTCGCACAACCAATAACAAATCTGAGATAAAATATTGTTACAATCAATAAATAAAAAGACGGCCAAAAGGTCAGCATTAAAAATGTCACTATTTATTAACAAAAACGACGTTTCATATGCATTATGAGACTTCCTCAGGCTTACTAAAAACATAATATTACAATAAATTAAATATGAGTTCTATATTACAATTTTTAATTTATATATAGAAGACGTGCATGCAAAAAATTAACGAAAATAATATATAGGAGGATAAAACGTCAAATAGAGTGAGAGTGAGGAGAAGATCTGCTTGGTTTTAGGAATCATGTTGGGACAAGAGCAATATTAACTTTGCGTCTAATTTTAGAAGGCAGAATAAGAAAATACCAGCCCACGTTTATGGCATTTGTAGATTTAAAAAAAGCTTTTAATAACGTGAACTGGAAAACACTATTAAGATTTTGAAGAGCACTGGAATAAAATATCGAGAAATATCGATGATAAGCAGTAGTAATTATAATAAATCAATACGCTGTATTGCGTAAAACGTTGATATATACTACTATTCCTGTGATTGGGCAAAAACCGACCTTCATTCATTAAATTTTAAAATTTGAACGTCATTGCAAAACCCACATCCATAACATCCTCAATGACAAGCATCAAAAATTCTTAGAATGACATTCATTGCGCATTTATATGTATTCCCCAAAATAATTTCATCCGTTTGTATACTATTGAAATTTAAATTCGGCCTATTATAATGCGTACGCGTAAAAATACTGTCAACGTTCAATGACGAGGCATACTGAAAGTAAGTGCTAACATCTGAATTAACGCCCATATTTTAAAAATCCACTAATAAATAATAAGAAAACTGGATTTCACTAGTATATAAAGCACAAATATAAAATGAATGCATGTTTTATTTAATTTAGTTTAATGTACTTGTAATACAGTGCGACTCTTTGACCAGAGACATTTACGTTTTGCCATTCGGTAAGAACGTAAACAATGAACTTTTTTGTTTAATTTAAAATATTTATAACACACATTATTAACAAATATTATCGTTCTGCACTCCTCCTGTCATATGAAGTTTAAGTATGGCAAGTATCGAACTCCTCCGTGCGCACATTGTGCTTAAAATGGATATAAAGTTTTGCCCACACGTAATAGTATATAGATAATACGCTGATGCATTGCTGTCGGCGTCTCCTGTTTATGGTTAGCGGGTTACAATTCCGTGTAAACGCCAAAGATGAACAAAAAGCCATTGACGTCACGTCTTTCTCTTGGAACTGTTATGAAATCAGCGTTCTTGAGGTTGTTGACTTGTAATGTGGACGCATTACGGACCAAACTTTGTTCTTAGCGTCGCCACTTACGACCTGTGCAAACAGAGCTTTTCAAGTGGGAAAGAGTTTCGTGTTGTGTAGGCCACTTCAACGAATTAGAGGCACTACTCATGCATAAACACAAACGGTAACTCAGGGCTCCTTCATAATACTCCAGGACTCAGGGACTCAAGCCTGAATACTGAGTTGGTTAATGAGATACAACAGATATTATTCCTTATTTATAAATTTTTTACTGTGACCAGAGTAGTTTAGTTGAATAAATTGAAATGTTTAATTTTCCTCATCGAAGAGGATAAAATAACCGTCTCTGATATTATAGAAAGTTCTAGTCTTCCTCACATAGGAATACAGTTTATTTAAACGAATATGAACCACTAACTTTTGAATTTAAACAGCTCGATATAAAAGTTGCACTCGTTCAGCGAAAAGTGCACGCTTATCATTCCAATGCTTTAATATTTGTTCGTTGCTTGTTTTTTTTACAATATTAGTTCCATCATTACACAGTTAAAATTTTTTGGTTTATTGAACAGTTTTGTATTCACATTATTATTTTGGTGACTGTGCCGTGGCTGAATTTAGGCATTGATTATTTGAATTAATGGGATTGGAATTTAATTTCGACAGACATCTATTTATTAACGTTAATGTTGGCATAAAAATTCTTTTGTTATCATGTTATGACTTCAATTAATTTAAAAAAACTAGCCGAATTTGTCATAATTATACAATAATAAATTTAAAAATTATAACATATTATAAAAATAGAACTTCGCAAGACGTACCGTTGCTTTTTTTGAAACCTCTTCATGAAAAAATATAAAATTAATTGGAGTGAAGAATATATTTTATTTATTGAAATATCATTACGTAGTTAAAATTTTGTGTGAAACACACAGCCGCCGAATAGGTAATAAGTTAGATTTTTAGTTATTGCAGCCAAAAAGCTAACAATTCAATAAGAATAAAATTCGGCTGAATAATTTAAAAATTTTCTCCGCAATATTTAATTATGTATTAATATTTAGAAAAAAATATTAAATTATGACTTAAAATTTTTTCTTTTTTTATAATTTTATATATTTATTTCGTTACTCATTTGTGTCCGTAGTTATGACATTATTTAGCTTATGTATAAAGCTAATAGTTTGAGCATATTTTACGTTATTGAGATAAGCTAAATAAATATCCTAAGAAGAGAGCCAATTTGTTCATTATAGTATATTATTCAACAATTTGTTGATAAAGATTTAAGAAAATCATTAATGATTTCATTTGTAACCAAAAGTAAATAATTTATAACTTACATGAGATTCCTTTCATTTTATTCAAACATATTAAATTGATTGAATAATTGTCACCTATATACTATTTATTAGTACAGTTCCATACAAATAAAATAGCTCATGGTAACGAGTTAAAAATCATCTATTAATCTTAATTATTATGATTTATTGTATCCAATCATAAATATTATCATGACTGAAGACATATATCTGCACGCTTATTAAAGATATTTACTTATTTTTTCGTCAACAACGGATGACATTTTACAAGGTTAACGTACGGATTAAATATATTGTTATATTATAATTTAATTGGTTGAGAAGCATTCATAATTACAGCATTTATATGTGTATTTACGAAATGTGTAAATTACTTTCGTGTAGGATCAGAAGAATTTAAACATACAATTCCTTGGCATTGAAACCCAATTAGGAATATGCAACGTACTTGCGTGATTGTTACTAAAATGAGTTTGAATAATTTTCAGCAGTACAAAGTATCTCTTTCATATGATTATTATTATCTAGTATTCGTTCTTAAGACAATTTCAAGTATCCCAACCTTAGTTTCCTTGTTTTAACACAATATCATCATACTATAGATTTATAATGTTCTAATTAATTATTTAATATTTACTTTAATATTAGTAGCAGGTCCTTCGTGCACTTGTACACTTCAGTTCTCATTTTCACGAAGAACTGTTCTCGTAATAAAGCTCTTTTCGTTTAATGTTAGATCATTAGTTACTCTGACCCACCACTTAATTTATCATGAAACGTTATAAAGATTAAGCAGTCGCAATATAAGCATTCATCAAATCAAATTAATATGGATAACATTACAACCAACGTCATTCAAATATCACAGGTGAAGTAATTATTTTATAAAGTTTGATTACAGTTTAGTGAGCACTTAAAATCTACAATATTAAGTTACTTAGGATATCAAATTACGTTCCTCATCAATTTATTTCGATAAATACAGAAATAATGAGCATATAATTTGCACCTACAGTAAGGCCCATCTAAAAGTCCGAAACAGTATGTTGCTTTGTATAGTGCCTCTGAACAATTTGCATATAATAACACAGCATCAACAGCCGTATGTATCCAGGAATAGTTGTACCTGGTGACTACAATTTATATAATAACAGCTATAAGAAAATTAAGTACAAGCGGTAGGTGTCATGACAGCATTTATGAAGAAACATGCTTATATAATTAGCACATAGCCTTAAGTTGTATTTAAATGCGTATTTCTGCAGCGTTATTTACAGTGTATCAAGAAATTTCCCGTATTAAGACAACTTCAACTTCACGTCGGTACACGTTCCTGATTGTTGCTATTATAGATTTCATCCCGTAGTGCTTCTATAATTTTAGAACGACCGCGCAACATACGGCCCTGAAGTGAAGTGATTTAAGTTGAAAGTTACTTAATATGTGAAAGAAGAATCAGTTCATATGAGTTTATTACATTGAAAAGTACTACTAAAAAATTTAAAATAATTGTGACATGGAAATGAAGGTCTGTTAAAATTAATAATAAGAAATGCGAACTTATTGCAGACAAACATTAAAATAAAATTATTGGTTATCACAGTTAGAAAAAGGCGGTAACCTGGAATTTCTTGGGAATTGTATCTCAATTTAAAGTTAGTCTTCGAAAGGTCGTATTTGTTTCTATTTTCTATTTAATAAAAAAAGGCTACATATTTATATATGTCAATTAAATTCTGGGGATATTTATTTAATTTTTGATTAATATGTCACATTGCTTAGTGTTCCCATTGGCTGGCTGGTAGAGGTTAGGAATCTCCTCACTCACTTTGGCAATAAAAGTCTGGTGCTCCAGAGCTGTCAGGACCCGCACAATTGCTCTAGAACCGGGTTACCCAAACTGTGTTCCGCAAAAAAATTCGAATCATTCTATCTATACTATGGATTATAATATCCTGTTATAATATCACGTAATCAGTCCGTAAGACGAAAACTCCGTTTACATCAAACGAGAGAAAGTGGAATCATTTCTCATACCTTTCTTTGCTTCTGGCTTCTTTCGGAACCGATTCAACAACACTGCTAAAACAAAGTAACATGGGTAACAATAAACAAGTGTGGACGAGGTCAGTAAACTAGAATGCTGTTCGAGTGAGATAGATATTGCCATAGCCATGAGTTATACGGATAATATTTTATTTAAAATATATAAAACGAGGGCCGTCTTTTTATTTATTTTAAAGTTATAGTCAGAAAATTATAATTGAATTTTTTATTTAACTTGTCAATGAGAGTCTATGGCCAACAAATAAACCAACCCTATACACCTTTTTTTGTGGAATGTAATTCACCAGCGCATAATTGCAGTTTCTCTGCACCATCTAGTGCAGCGGTTCTCAACCGCAGGCCCCAGGAAAATATTAATGGTGCGCGAAAGATTATTTTTTTTGCTGACAAACTTAACACATTTAGTCATTCTTATTAAATATTGTAACATGAAAAGTTACACTTAACAATGCAGGCCAGCTTGCGAGTTGCAATTGTTGAGGAACTGACGCAACTTGGGCCAACAATGTAGTCTGGCGAGGGCAAGAGTCGTCATGGGGTAGTGGAAGGAGCAGGTTGTGTCGGCGGGACGACGAGAGAATGACCACGCCCTGCAGATATAATTTTTTCTCATGCTCTGATTGGAATTAAAACTACTAAAATCCATTTTTGGTGTTTTTTGTGAAAAATACCTGGCGCCCTAAAAATAATTACAAATCCTCGAATACGGAGGAACGCGGAATCCGATACAATATATATATATATATATATATATAATTATAAAATAAAAGGTAGCATTAGTTTGTATATTTGTTTGTTTTTATGTTTAAAATTCCATAAACGAATGGAAATATTGCAATAAAATTTGGTACACAGTAGATAGGAATATAATATTTGTAAAAATATTATTACTGCCATCTAGCTGGTACCACGACCAACATGCTATCCCAAAGCTTGCTGGAGTTGAAAATGCTCAGGGACTGTCACCTTGCCATGTCGTTCTCAACTGTCAATTTAATTTACTAATAAATACGTTAGACCAATTAAATTGCGTCCATTACTGTTGGTTGGTTATAGCGTTGATTTTGGAAAAGGTGAAGACATATAAAGAAAACCAATTTTGTTATTTAGTCTTCTCTAAGAGATAAATAAGTGTCGGTCAGAAAAAGAAGGCAAAAAAACGAATCAATGAGGAAATGAATCTGATCAAGAAATGGATTATCCTGTGGTCCAACTTCCGCATGAACGAAGTCTGGTGGTTAATAATAAGCAACGTTTGTGTAATCTGTGTAACAAAATAAAAGTTTTCGTCCCATGTCTACACAACATAACTTTTAGTTGTTCCAAGCCGTACAGTGTTATACAAAAGTTGTTGTTGCCTGGTTTGTGCCGTCATTTTGCGTGTAATAAAGGAGCGAACATTAGTTTATAAGAACGACTTTATAAACCTAATCACAACTGTAAGCAGACTATAGTCTACATTTCAGATTTTTATTCCCATGAGCGTATTTTGGGTATAAAATTTTCCAATTGTAATTCTCACTTGTAATTCAGTTTAAGTTATATATAGAACAAGCGATGAATAATGATAAAATTGAATATGAAAAAGGAATCATACTGCAAGGAGAAGAAATAAAACCTTACTCTTTGCCGACGATATTGTAGTATGAGGGGAGTGAGAAGAAGACTCGGAAACCATAATAAGTGGCATGAACGGATGTCCTGGAGAAAGACTTCAATATGAGGATTAATAGAGTGAAAACCAAAGTCATGGTGTGTAGTATGAGAAATAGTGGAATAAAAAAGGGTGTTAGATTGGGAAAGGATATTATGACAGAAGTTAAGGCAATTTAAGGAATTCTACTACTTGGAAAGCGTAATAACTAGGAATGGTAGAAGTATAGTAGACATAAAGAGTAGGATAGCACAGGCAAGGAGGGCTTTCACGAAAAAAAAAGGAATTTACTTACGGGTAATATAAGTGTGAATATTAGGAAATATTTGCTAAAAATGTTCATATGGAGCGTAGCGTTATATGGGAGCGAAACGTGGACGATAGGAGTTGGGGAAAGGAAAAGAATAGAAGGCTTTGAAATGTGGTGCTATAGGCGAATGCTGAAAATCAGATGGGTGGATAGAGTAACTAACGAGGAAGTTATAAACAGAATAGGTGAAAAGCGAACAATATGGAGGACGTTGACCATGAAAAGGGCAACGTTTTAAGGCGTGAGGGTCTTGTAATATTAGTATTATAGGGAAGTGCGTGGGGTAAGAACAGAAGGGGGAGGCCAAGGACAGAATGCAGATTAGGAAGTATGTGGGTTGTGCTAGTTATGAGGAAATGAAAAGGCTTGCGCAAGATATGTGAGCACGGAGGGTTGCATCAGACCAGTCTTAGGACTGAATACTACAACAACAATTCTCAAAATTAAAAATTAACTACGCATTTAATTTTAAAACGTCTGTTATAATACCCAAATAATATAATATTTACTTTTACCGATTTCACATACAAAAACAGTGTCGAACTAAACTATACTTGTTTCGTCTTTCCTCGTGATTTACGACTCTTATCGTTGTTTAGCGTTTCACATTATTTTTACGAGTCATTAGGTTTTACGGCAACTTCAACAAACATGTTCCCAGAGTACCAATTCTCCTATATTCCATTACACTTTATTTTCTTATTTTCACAAACTCCTGTCGAGTATAAATTGTGGTGTGTAATGTTCGTAAACATTTAAGCCTGTGTTTCTCAAATTTTTATGTGCGATATCGCCTAGTCAGTTCTATTTCCTCCTCAACCTATTCAGTATATATATATATATATATTTAAATTTTAATAATGCTCATATCTATTCGCTTTCACAGCGTGAAAAATATTATAAATAAATTACAGAAGAGTACTAAACTGATACAGTAAGGTACATTACCAAAGATAGTGAGATTTTTTCTATGCGGCACAAGTATTAGTTATAAGAAAAAGTTACGAAATAGTTTCATAAATTGTATTTTAATGACAAAGTTTTGATTTGTGATGAAGTAGTATTGAGAAAATATTCAGTTACTAAAGTCGGTCACGTTCTGATATGACTGATAAATAAAGAATTCAAAAAATTACAAGAAAAAATCGCATATTAGATTTATTGCGCAATGTAGACTCCCTGAAACCTAAAATAAAATCTACGCTACAACAATAAGTTTTTTTCAAATTAGTCAAACGGAAGTATGTACACTGTATATTCCCATACTACACTTCATTACCTTGGTTTTCACTCTATTAATCCTCATATTGAACTCTTTCTCGAGGAACCCGTCAATTTTATTTATTATCGTTTCCAAGTTTTCTTCTGATTCTCCTAATACTACAATATCGTCGGCAAAGCGTACGGTTTTTATTTCTTCTCCTTTCAGTCTGATTCCTTTACCATATTCCGTTTTATCATTCTTCATTGCCTGTTCTATATATAATTTAAACAGTATGGGTGACACTGCATCCTTGTTTGCATTCCTTTATTTATTTCTGCTTTATTTTCTACATCTTCTATTCAAATTACTGCTGCATGTCTTCTGTAGAGGTTATGTATAAGCCTCCTTTCTTGATATTTCATTCTAGTGTTCTTGAAAATCCTTAATAGTGTGTTCCAGTTACCTTTATCAAACTCTTTTTCTAAATCTACAACTGCCATTAACGTAGGCCGATTTTTTCTTTTCCTGTCTTCTATATATAAATTAAATATTGTAACATATTTTTCTTCTCGCCAAATGTTTCTTTTATTTTCCTTTAAACTGCATCTATTTTTCCTTTCACCATGAAATCTTCAACAGCTTTTCATTTCTCTTGTAGCCAAGCCTGTTTGGCTAATTTGCACTTCCTGTCTATCTCATTCTTCAAGCGTCTGTACTGCTCTTTATAAATTTGCGCGTTTTTATATTTACGCCTTTCATCAATCATTTTTATTATTTCTTGTGTTATCCATGCTTTCTTATTGGTCTGAGCTAGTCTTCCTATTTTTTCTTCTGCAGCTCTAGTCATTTCTTCCTTCAAGAGTTCCCATTTCTCTTCTATATGGTTTCTTTCTCCTTTCTCTATTAATCTAATCTTGATATCTTCTTTGAAACTCTGAAGCAACCCGTGATGTTGCAATTTTTCTAATTCCCATCTTTTTGTTCTAATTCCATTCTTGAGTTTCTTCATTTTCAGCCTGCATTTCATAGCCAGCACATTATGGTAGGAGTTTACATCTGTCCATTTTATTTAATTAATTTTTTATATATAATTACTGATTCATTACCCGGCGAGTCGAGTCCAGAATCCTTAAGGCGCTGTGCACATTAGACAAACATGTTTAATTTGCATATGCATTCACACTCCCTCCTGCCGTAATAATAGTAATCTATTATGCAATATTTCGCTATATTTCTCTATACCCAGACCTCGGTATGAATGTATATTGGAAAAATAAAATCTGAATATTTAACTATTATTATCATTGTTTTCTAAGAAGTGAATGAAACAAATTTAAAAAGACGTATTCGCAAGGTAAGTATGGAAGGTCGCCACCCTTTTTTTCTAATTATGCATAGAACCTACGTAAAACAGGTGAATCATGATTTCTGTCAGTGTGCTCGTTCCTCTGTCATCTTCCGTATCGGTTTAATGAAACAGCGTTTCATGTGTCTCCAGTGTGCTCCAGGCCTAATTGGGAGTCATTCTAAATGTGTGGCAAGATGAATCATGAACAGCTCGTGACAAATTTAGTGGTTTTTCTATTCCACCATTTGCATTTAACTTCACTTATATAAACTATAACACGTACCCGTCAGCAAGTCTCGGACGTGGGAGCGGGTATGTTGTGTTTTCCTCGAAATTGGGTAACAAAGTGATGAATCAACAATGGCACTGTGCCCGTTAACTTCTGCTTCACTTCCCTCCCGCCCCACCCACGTATGCTTTAGAAACATGTGAATGTCGCTGTTGGAGCTCAAAAGGTAAGTATTAAATGTATTATGTTTCTTACATGCGCACATTCATAAGTAATTTGCTGAAACCAATAACAATCGCGACATGAATACTCAAACACCGAGTATACTTTTCTAATAGTATTTAATTCTTCACTGATTTCCTAGCTAAAGTTGTGAAGAATGTGATTAGTAAATTGTAGGTGAGCCGACTCAGGTTTACAAGTGTGGAGGAATATGGCATCGGATCTGGCAGTTGACCTGGACTAGCTCAGATGGTTAGAGACACCGCACGGTAAGCGGGAGGTCCCGGGTTCCATTTCCAGGTCCGGTCAAAATTTTTCCATTCTTATCTTATAAATTTACTTTCATTGCCGTTGGGCTGAGCATCAGTTGAAGCATTTTTATATTTTGATTTATTTATTTGCATTGTAATTGAAGTAGCTGGGTGGTAATGACGAAAATAAATAGAAATCGTTTTATTACCCAATTAAACTATAATTATTAAAACTAGTAATGGTATTCTACTGGTCTCTGCACCTTATCCCTTGCTCTTCACTGTAATGACTAAAATATTATATTTAATATATAAAATATTCTTCATTTTCCACTTTACTCAATTTTATTAATACTAAGCCAATTAGTATTATTATATGTCATGAAGAGTTAATCTTGTTTTAATTTTTTCACGCAGCTAGCATATTTCAATCCAGAATTTTTCTATTTAGAAATGAATAGTTTCATATATCCGTTCTCTGTTTCCTTTGTATAATCTTGCACGAGTGATCCCTTTATAAAAGTAAGTGGAATGTAAAAGAAAACGGCTCATATTTCTCCTGACCTACTTGTTTATGTGTGTTCTAAATAATGCACAGAGTCTAGTCCGTTTCCTTCTATACCACTAAGTCGGTACCTCATTTTCTCCAATATAAATTTAATCTCTTTTTTTGAATTTTGACCATGTGCTTAATGCTATGCGGGTCCCAACATGCTGCCCCATAATCTACAATTGGCCGCACTAAAGTTCTATACGCAACGGCTTCGTCTTTTGGAACTTTTCTTTAAAACACCTCCTACAAAGTTAAGTGCCTTTCATCTCCTAATGGCCACTAAATTTACATGTTTACTTCATGACAAATGGTTAATGAAAAGGACAAATAATAGCTGAAATTATAACTCACCTAAAACACATGCTGTTTAACTTATATATAGAACAAGCGATGAATAATGATAAAATTGAATATGGAAAAGGAATCATACTGCAAGGAGAAGAAATAAAACCTTACTCTTTGCCGACGATGTTGTAGTATGAGGGGAGTGAGAAGAAGACTCGGAAACCATAATAAATGGCATGAACGGAGTCCTGGAGAAAGAGTTTAATATGAGGATTAATAGAGCGAAAACCAAGGTAATGGAGTGTAGTTTGGGAAACAGTGGAATAACAAAGATTGTTAGATTGGGAAAAATAGTTTTATGGAAGTTAAGAAATTCTGCTACTTGGGAAGCGTAATAACTAGGGATGGTAGAAGTATAGTAGACATAAAGAGTAGGATAGCACAGGCAAGGAGGGCTTTCGCGAAAAAAAAGGAATTTACTTACGGGTAATATAAGTGTGAATATTAGGAAATCTTTTCTAAAAATGTAGTGTTATAATGGAGCGAAATGTTGACAATAGGAGCTTCGGAAAGGTAAAGAATAGAAGCCTTTGAAATGTGGTGCTATAGGGCGAATGCTGAAAATCAGATGGGTGGATAGACTCACTAACGATGAAGTTCTAAACAGAATAGGGGAAGAGCGAACAATAGGGAGGACGTTGAGAAGGGATACATTAATAGGCCAGGTTTTGAGACATGAGTGTCTTGTAAAATTAGCAGAAGAGAGAAGTGTGTGGGGTAAGAACAGAAGAGGGAGGCCAAGGACGGAATACGCCAAGCAGATTAGGGAGGATGTGTTATGTGCTAGTTATGAGGAAATGAAAAGTCTTGAGCAAGATTGGTTAGCGTGGAGGGTTGCATCAGACCAGTCAGAACCGATTACCACAGCAACAACAACTGCCCAAACAGAAGATTCGTATAATCTCGTTTTTTTTCCGAATCATTGCATATTTTACAACAAATTTACTATAAGTGGTTACTGAACATTTAAATCGTTTGAATTATATTACCATCAAGTTTCGTTAAATACACAGAAGACGGTTCATCCGTTAGGACCCAATTTGCCAACTTTTTATTAATCACTGTATTTAATCCATGGTGTTTGATTATTTTTATAAAAGAAAACAAACTGCGATTATTGGATGTGAGACGAGAATCAAAAACAAATGTTGCGGAGCAAGAACTATCTCTTTGATGATTTGGATGTTGAAATGTTATGAATTGGAGTAAGCAAACTTTGAAGACGTCGATCAGTTTATCACCGATGTTCGAAAGGTGATAAAGCATAAATCATTTTCTGTTAGAGTGATTAAGTGAATCAACTGTCCTGTTGTCCAGGAACGTCTGCACCAGAAAGGAGGTGTGTGACCAGAAATTGTCCCGTATCCGCCGAAGCAGATGTCAGTATTTCCACATATGTAGCGGCATTAAACCTGGTGCTTCCTTATGGATGAAACCCTCGGAATCCAAAAACACCTCTCCATACTTTGGCTCTTGCCTCCAATGTTGTGACGATAGTTTTCAGGGATCGATGAGGTCTCCATAATGTAGAGCAACAGTTGGGTGCAAAACTTGCGTATACCCATACCTTGTGGGCCGTCTCACAACCAATTCCCACATCCTGTGCTATCACTGGACGATCCTGACGAAAGTTCCATCACTTTGTGCACGTTGACTGAGGTGCACGCAGTTACAGGCTGCCAGGATGGGTAACGTCTTAACACGACGTCCATTCAGTCTCAGAAGACTGTAAACCCCTGATAAACAACGCTTCAGAGTGATAACACGTTTTTCGTAAACTGTCGTCAATATTTCGTGAGCACTTTTCTCTGATTATCCAAGTTTGAAACAGAACAGCATATTCGTTCGCTAAAATATTTTGACCTTCACTCTGCAATGTACTGTGTGGTGTGTATACACACGAGAAGCACACTCGCAGCGCCAACACTCGGTTGCATGTGCAGACATGTCTTGTCCTGTCCGGCGCGGGATTTCGTAGTGACGCATTATTACCATCACGAGTAATATGACTCAATTCAACTAACTTTCGGACCTAAAGAGGACATTTATGTAGACTCAAATATAAAACATAACTCAAATATAAAATTTATATTTTTTAATACCATGATTTGAAATCCGAACCCAAAATATTTAACTAGAAATCGTCGGGTTGTAAAAACCACGTTCTCAGAAACCCTACAGATAATCAACACTTTGAGCATCACTGACCTCTCTGGTAATCGCTAATTTTGGTAATTTTACAGATTCAAGTTTCCTAGTAAATGCTCGGAGAAGGTTAAAGTTATATTCCAAAATATTTCAAGAAAAATCTGAGTACTGTGATTTCTTACATCGTGAGTTATAGTGTGTAGTTCTTCTTCGCGGCAATTTTACAGTTCACCACTGCACCGTGATGCAGCAGAGAGGAGTCTTTGAGCTGGAAGCACCTCCCGGCAAGCTTCCGCGGATGGTTGGACAGTAGTGTGTAACGTGTAGTGCAACGGTAGGCAACCCCCAAACCGTGGGCCACATCCGGACCTCGTGCAAGATTTGTCCCGTCTGTCACTAAATGTCTCTGATATATATTAATACCCCCCCTATGCATGTTTCCAAGTCTAATTAATTTTATATATGTATAATGATGTTCTACCTCGGAATTACTGATTGCTAACTATCGATACTAATTTGGAAAGTCCCTTACGTCATCACTTTTACCAAATATTTAACTTATTGCAAAAGGAATGCAATCCCAAGTTTCTCATTAGCTACAATTGTAACACCATTATTTTATTATGTGTTATACTCTTACTATGTCTACGTACATATATGAACCTTCTCTTTTTTTAAAATAAATACTATTACTATCAATTGTTTTTGTGTCGCCCGTGACTTACCATAAATTTTCTCTATACGGCCCCCACCCAGGTGTTATGACTTGATGTGTACTAGTTTTGTGAAGAATTCAGTTTTTTAAAGAGTTTGTTAAAGTTTTGAGAGTTGTTGGGCATTTTACGCTCTTAATGTACACTGCGCATCTAAAAGGATGTTTTAATGGCGTAAACACATTTAAATAGTTTGCCAGCTTAGTGACTTAATCATATATCAAATAATGGAATTATTGTAAGAGTTAAACCAACAACTTAAAATATAAATTTCGCGTCACTTTTTACGTTGAAACAATTTGGAATTCTATTACCAGAAAAGATAGGACATGCCACTGCATTTTTGGTATCACCTTCATGGTACATCAATTAGGACCTCTCAGTTTCTACACAAGTTAGAACAAACTTCCCATATCCCTTTTAATTTTATTTAATGAACCAGCATCAACTTTCGCACACGCAGTTACAAGTATTGAAATCGAAATACGAGCACATAAAGTGGGAAGTTATAATCACTGAAACCTGTATACGCCGTGCAGATTAGTTTGCGTCTAGTTGGAATAACAGTACATTTAGAGGAAATTGGGCTTGCGGACTAAGTCAACAATGTTCGTCAACATAACATGGGATATTCTATTGGAAGTTATTTAGTTGATAAGGCTGAGTAATATTTGGTAAATATATATCAGAATGCTCATAATTAAAACTAACTGTAATTACAAGAAACTGAAACAATATGTTTCAGAATTTCCTAATGATTTTACAAGGAATGCCGAAATATTCATGTGGAACGAGGACAGGCACGGAATATTGAAGTTGGAATTTGACTAATTGAACTATTTATATATTCATTATTAGATTAAATCATAAGGAGTGTATCATAGACATATGTGAATATTGGTATGGTAATGTAGTTGTTATAAATTATTGAAACGGTTACATTTTCATTAAAAATTAAATAAAATTTTGTTAAACCAAATTTTACGAGCGATGGAACTCAATGGTTTGTTCAGGTAATGACCCGAAGGTCTGGGCTCAAAACATCAAAACATCTATAGAAGTAGCACTTTGATGTGTTATGAAGCCGCTGCCCAGCCATGGAGTAATCCAATATTTTGTCACGTCTCGAAGTTTCCCACAGAAGGTTCAATAAATTCTAGGACGTGTCATTCCGTGACTTTTTGGTAGACGTGTGATCAGTGAACTCTTAATTTGTAAGAATGTTTCCTATTGGCCAAATAATGAATCGGGAAGGGGAAATCTTAGGTTTCGTGGTTAGTGAAAGATTGAGGAAAGACTAGTTGCTAAGTTCTAGTGGAAATGGAGGGGTGAGGAGTAGCTGTTCGTAAGTCATGGAGGAGAGACAGCAGTTGGAGAGTTTTTGATAATCCGGGAGAGGTGTTCAGCCAGCGGTACCAGCCCACTGAATTCCAGAAGCTACCTGTTCAAGTGTTTCAAAGGTTGCGGCCACCTAATCCTACGAGTTCCGGGGTCGGTAACATACTAAATCAACTATAAATCCAAAAATACCGTCTACTGAAAGCCACAGAAGCCATTGTTATGATCAATCACTGTTTGACCAATTATTTAAGCCCACTATCCTCATAGACAGAATCAATTTTTATTTATAAAGTAATATCATTTTTCCGAAATGTATAATTAGTTTTTAGTTTATTTCATTTGTTGTTTTCTTGTGTTAAATGCAATTTTAAATTGTAAAATATCTTATTAATTATTCTCCTTGCTATGTTTTAAATTTAAAAAATCTAAACCCTTTTAAACGTTCTAGTCAGCTCTTAAATAATTTTTTTTAAAATTTACTTGTGAACATTAAAAGCGGAGGACCTGAACCCTCTTTCTGACGTTACGGCGTCACAAACTACTCCTATACCTCACCCAAACAAACCTGATCATGTCCTTAAACCGAAAAGAACGCATTTACACCTACAAAATCAACTGGTGAAGTCTATACTTGCAATTTTTTGGCAGGAGATAATTAGTGGAAAAGCGGGAATATCAAGCCTACATGACCTCTGTAAAGAGTCACACATGAAATATTTATACAAATAAAAACACTATTTACGCATTAAAAACGGGAATACTTATACTGTTTAGTAAATAGTGTGTATTGATAAATGTTGATTAATGAATAACGTGTTTACTTTTCTGTAACAGTATTTATTTATCCTCATCGGAAATCACATCATAGCTTTTATATATACCTTTATGGTACTAAATGGTTGGTAAGATATCTTTGTTTGTTGTGGGAAATATGATCGCTGAAAAGACACATTCCACGTGACCAGCGTCATCTTCTGTTGTGCTGACAACGGCAAGACAACAACTGGCTCTTTGTTTGTTGTTTAACAGCTTCGCCTCATGATCAGCTGTACCCAAAATGAACACATAATTACTTGAGTAAACTAGGATGCAATTAGTTGCTTGCCGTTTCCTCCGTTTACATAACAGGAGGTTCGATCAAATTGATGATGAAAAATACCGGAGTCATTTTTAGCTTTCCGATGTCGACATGACAATGAGGTTTCGCACCATTATTCACAGTCAAGATTAAACAAATTATTCGGTGAAAATTTGATTTCACTGCATGTTCCAAAAAATCTTGTACTGAACCTGGGCTTCCGGAGGTCTTAGTGAGAGATCAGAAATTTTACGCAATTTTTATCTATATAAATATATACATAATTATAATAAATAGTATAGTTATTTTCAATGGGTTTTCACTGATCGTTATGATTTTAAATATAATTATAATTCATGGATTCAGTAATAAGTTTGATGAATTATGGAATACAATAGTTCAAAAATATAGATTACTTGGAAATATATTTAATACTTTCGAGATGAATATTTCTATGTTTCACAAAATTTATTTTTGCGTTACGAATTGAGACTCCCTTAAACCAAGATCCTACAGCAAGTGGATTAGGTTAGAGTGAAATAAATTACAAAAAGAAGAAGCCAAATTGCAGACAAATACAATAACATGATAACCAATAAATTATTCTAAGGAGATTCTAGTATGTATTTCTGCACTTATATTTTACTGGTGTATATAAATTCTTTCGGTTATATTTTTGAGAATTTTATGACAAACAATATCTATCCTTTATGAATAGATGTTAATATATAGCTATATATACGTATTAAAATATAATTGTGTATAAGAGGAGCATTTTTATTATTCCTAGTTTAGATATTTATCTTGTAATTTGTAAGTTGCAAATTTTGGCCATAACAGGCGCATTAATACTATACAAGCCTTGGTAAATAGTTGCCTGTTACAGTTTGACGCGGGGCGTTACGCCTGAAAGATGTAAAGTGTTTAGTTGGTTGCAACACCACTGT
The DNA here is from genome assembly GCA_034510155.1 of Eucriotettix oculatus. Taxonomy (NCBI): domain Eukaryota; kingdom Metazoa; phylum Arthropoda; class Insecta; order Orthoptera; family Tetrigidae; genus Eucriotettix; species Eucriotettix oculatus. The sequence goes on from CM067377.1 coordinate 158,348,300, forward strand.
ATAAAATAGGTAATTCCTTCTCTCCGTGATACATTCTTGATTTTATAGCTGTATAGATTGAAGATTGAGCATTAATGTGCCTGTTTTTGTCGTTTCACAGCCTCATGATGACCATAATGGTCGCAAGATAGCCTAATTTTATTCGACAATAAACTTTGAAGACTATAGAGTGGTTTCTTAATTATTTTAGTATAAGTACATTTCCCGACACGATTAAGATAAGGAATCATTGTTGTTGTTATGACGACATAAAATAGGGGACCTGTAAAGGGAAATTTACAAAACTTTGACGCTCTCGGTGTTCGTTTAATCACTTGCTGCCAAAAGATTACTTTCTAATAAAATATTGTGTCTACTTAAATAGGAAATAATAAATTCGGGAACGACTTTTCCAAATCTTATAGGCTTTATAATATTTAATGACATTTATAAAATCGTATTTCGTTTCTAAATTTTAGTTTTTTTTAGGGAGACAGGCTATATGAGGATAATTTACATGGTGACAGCTACCCATTAATAGCATGAGATGGGATTCGAAATGGGGCATGTAGATAGACGAGAGTCAGCGAAGGGTGAACTACTATAGTGATGCTAGAAAACATGCATCGGGTAGGTCGGTCTATTTAAAGCAACCTAAGGAATTTGGTTCTCCTTCTTTACTGTTCGAAGGGTTATTTTCCAGCTGATGATTCCGGTCATATTTTTATATGCATAAAACATATTGATCTAAAATATTAATATCAAAATATTTTTCAATTTCTGTAGAACCATTTTATGGTATTTCCAATTTGTTTTTGGAAAATAAGTTTAACTTACACTTCGTCTTTAACAGATAAAAGCAGAAATATACGCTTAAGATCAATAAATTCTATGTTGCACTCAATTAAACTTAATGATTTTATATTACAAAATTATCTGTCTGTTTGCTTGTCTGTTTGACAATACATGTGTGGATACTTTAATAAAAAAAAGTCTTACAATTAGACTTTAAACGACAACCTAATAAAAGTCTCTGCATATCGTAGTCTATAAATGTAATTGAAAAAATATATATAGAAACAGAAAAGAATAGCAACAACTAGATATTGAAGAAGGGCGCTGCGGGAGTTTTCTCGCAGACGCTTCAGCCCAGACTGACTGCGGGGCTTACCTGATCATGTCGGGGATGCCTCGCACTCTCTCTGGGTACTTTTTATCAAAGTTCTCACATGCCGAGACACTTTCACCTATTTTAGGAGGTATATGTACCGGGGTCAAAGACCTTGGGCATATGGCAAGAGCTGTCCGCTGATCCCATTGGATCAGTCGGCCAACTGCCTCCTGAAACTGGTGAAGACACGGAGAAGGGAATGCTGCGTCCCCACAGCAGACTCGTCTCCCGTCATTCGGAAGGGCGTGAGAATAGTACCCAATGCCCGACCTACCTGATGCAGGTTTTCTAGGGTTTTCCCTGCATCTCTTTAGGTGAAACACCGGGTAGGATCCTTAAACCATAGCCCGGGGGCCCTAGTTAACCCATGGCACCTTGCTCTACCTTCCGCATCCCCCCTAAGGTCCCCGGGCTATAGTTTAAGGATATTACCCGGTGGTTCACCTAAAGAGATGCAGGGAAAACTCTAAAAAGAATTGCATCAGGTAGGTCGGGCATTGGGTACTATTCTCACGCCCTTCCAAATTACGGAAGATGAGTTTGCTGTGGGGTCGCAGCATTCCCTTCGTGTCTCCAACTGTTTTAGGAGGCAGTTGGTCGACTGATCCAATGAGTTAAGAGGACATCTCTTGCCATAAGCCCAAGGTCTTTGAGCCCAGCACATATACCATATACCTCCCAAAATAGGTGAAGGTGTCTTGGCATATGAATACTTTGAAAAACTCCAGAGAGAGTACAAGGCATTTCCGGCGTAGTCAAGTGAGTCTTGCAGTCACTCTGGAGGAAATGGCTACGAGAGAAAACTCCCACACGTCTGGTAGTCAGTTTTTATTATTATTATTTTGGTTAATGAAATACATGAGGGTGATCCTAAAACAGGCAACTGCTCTTTTTTTTGGTTAACAGGCTACATGAGGGTGATCCTGAAACAGGCAACTCCCCTTTAATAGCATAGGAAGGGAATTGAAAAGGGGGGATGCGGAAGGTAGAGCAAGGTAGCCAAGGGTTAACTAGGGCCCCCGGGCTATGGTTTAAGGATCCTACCCGGTGTTTCACCTAAAGAGATGCAGGGAAAACCCTGGAAAACCTGCATCAGGTAGGTCGGGCATTGGGTACTATTCTCACGCCCTTCCGAATGACGGGAGACGAGTTTGCTGTGGGGACGCAGCATTCCCTTCTCCGTGTCTCCACAATTTTCAGGAGGCCGTAATCATTTATTGTATATTTAACTGTCAGATAAAATATCTTTAAGTTTCTGAGAGTCGCGTTATGCTGCCCGTGAAAAAAGGACAACATAAAATTAATTAATATGTAAATAAGTACTTCAAGAAGAGGGGAAAATGTTGGTAGTCAGTAGCCGACGAGCGGACAGCGAAACAGAGATAAAAATGTAAAGAGAAATAGTACGAGGGTTGTCTTTACATGGTTATACGACGAAAGGAGTATTTATAAGTCAGGAAATATGTGTAAAGTGAAATTAAAATTGAAAGCAAAGAAAAGTGTTTTATTGTTTTTTGCTTCTGTTTGTAAAAGTTATCTCCGAAGGCGAAGTAAAGGAAGAAATTGAGTTACAGGTAAGCCTAAATTACAATTACCTTGGGAGAAAAATTTCATTCAACTAAAAAAATATTAAATTAAATTTGTATTATTGTTAAATGAATTACTAAAGTAACTTATCAGTTTAGCCAAATTATGAAGTATTATTACAAAGGTGAAATTACAATATTTATTATATTTAAAATGCTGAAGAGGACGAATTGAACAACTCAAATAATACTATAATACAGAGCCATGATAATAATAATAATTTTCATCATTCAATTTGAGGATCTCGTCTTCTTGAGACCACAGTCGGATTGTCATCTTATTTCACACATTCTGTGGTTTTGAGTGGCACGTAAAAAATTGTTTCCTATTTTCCTTAGCCCTGAGTTTCCTTGGGCGTGGAAATGCAAGTGTTAGTATTCTAACGCCGTCCACTATTCCATTGCAGTCATAATAATGATGCATCGTTTTATAGACAGCTTAATTTCATTAATGCATTGTAGTGATCGTAATCCATTTGTCAACTTTTAAAAGTTTTTCACAATATCCTGGATAACACTATGCGAAAAGTTTACAAAAATTATAGTAAAACAAGTCGTGTTTTCCCTGCCTTTCCAAATTTTATGTACTTGAAAGCAATACGTTGATAATTTTTCCAATTATATTACATATCAAAAGAAAGAATTTACATATAATATATAATTTATTCTTTCTTAAATAATAACCATGCTAGGAAATCAATAATTTAATTTTTTTAATAATTCAAGGATATGAAAACCAGCAGAGTATTATTAATTTTAGAATAAATATGTAAGATTGTTCAGCCGGTTCCAAAGTCTTGTCCTTTTTGATTCATCGTATAAGTTGATTTTCTTCGTAGTTGGGCAACTATCGATTCCAAACTAATTGATTGTTGTGCTCGGGTTTGACAAGCAATCAGCAACACCCCTTGTTAACCTTTCATGACTTAAAAGAATTTATATCGAGTTTCGGCTGTTAAGCAGAGGGAAATTCCCAAATTAAGCATGATCTAGTGTGACATTCTTCTGAACGCACGCGCCTTCGTGAGTTGGCATGTTTCCGTGGCCAGGGAATTCCGAACCAGAAATTCGTTGGAACTAAGAAGAACGATTATAGCAATTTCCATTGTTTGGAAAGAGATGGCCTTCAAACAATTTTCAAGCGCTTTTTTGCTCTAATGAGTCTTGATTATTTATACCCTTTTTGAAGATCAGCGCCGCTGCAGTGAAATATATCTGAAGAACAAACAAAAGGCGAGCATCAATGAACCTTGCATTCTATGCAAAAATATTACCACGAGATTTAAAATTATTGTTGATAAAAGTTAATTTTTAACCAAGTAAAATATATATCATTTGGTAAAATGTTTTCCTTCATTCTATAGACTTTCCAAACTAATTAAAAATTTTATTATTCTAATAATTCAAATTTAGTAAAATATTTTATCACACAAATCCTATTTACGAAAAAATTTGCTTTAATCTTAGAAAAGTTTTTTTAATAGGATTAACGTTACTCTGCTTGTACCAAAATTCATTTACTTCCTATTTAGTTAATGCTATTTCTCTTGTTCTATTTACAATTAGTCGCTGTTCATTTTTCTTTTGAAAATTAATTTTATTATATAATCTGAGAACAAATGAATGTTATTCAATCAGTTGTATTTGTGTTGAATAATTATTGATTTTCACAATTTCCGTCGCCTTTTGAGAAATTTTAGGAACACGATGATTATTACTAGGTGCAAGTGTGAAGAGTAATGTCATATTTAAATAATAATAACAGATTTATTTACGGGACTATTTTAAAAAGGCTTTCAATTGTGATTAGTAAATGCGGTAAGGACATGAGTTATGATATGAATAAGGATAAGGATAATGAGCTAAATATTTCCAATTAGGTCAAATACTATTTCTTTAATATGAAATAGAACAGATAATTTAAACACGATATATGATTAATTATTATTGCCACCAGTTATGTCCACTGTAAATGAAAGATTCTATTCTAGTTTAGTTTAAGGCAGTTCCATTCATTTCCAAAGTGTTTGTTTAAAAATGCAAAAATACAACCTCATATCTCCAATCCCATTGCGTTATTATATCAACTTTCATGATTGACAGTCTACGCATTGTAAAATTTGTTAATCTGTTTGAACTCTGTTAATTGAAGTTTTTATGCCTCCTTGAATAAAAATTTTGGTTTTATTGTACTAAAAGGACTTATTGTAAGATTTATGGTTATTGAAATTACCATCAATATATCATTTAAATCATGAAACTGAATGTTATCTAATCTTATAAATTAATTATATTTGGCTTCAACAAGGTTGGTCCTTCTGTCGTACTCTTTATTACTTCTATCCGTTGTTTAATTACATTAAAATAGAATTATTTTGAGTTTATTTAGTTCTTTTAAAAATAATTTTATTTAATTGAGATCGACTAACTCAACAATTTAAGATAATTTTAAGTATTTCTGACACCTTAAACTTTTGATTACAATTTCGATGTTGCAATTTATTTTGACCAAATTACTAGGCTCAAAATATTCACTTATGAATTCAATATCCACTCGCCAATATTTTTATAACCTATGTTTGTTATGTATGATAACATGCATTAAAGAAGGAAGTGAGGTCTGATGGTCGTTGTTTCTTATAAAATTCTCCTGTTACTATCCTCCAGAAATCGATGAAACGGGGAAATCCCTGCTTGTTTGGATGCGGCCATCACGTTCCGTGACACTTTAATTCGTGAATGGCGTTAACGACCGGACTTACCATTAAAAAACTATCTACGGAAATGTTGTTCCCGTTGGCGAGAAATCATATACTTCCATTGTTATCTAATACTTGTTTCTTATTGTACGCTCAGTGGGAAAAACTATCAAGGGTGAATATTAGTTATGCTACCTAACTGGAATATTCAGGTTTCCCAATTGCTCCAGAGTTTTTGAAAGAACATGGTGTACTGTGACTTTGGACTCACCCTGTATTACTATTAGTCCTTTTTGCAGTTATTCCCTAATTTAATTCTACGATGGATCTATTAAGAAACGGAAATTTTCCTACCTCTGTGAATTGCTTTCGGCCTTTAATTTTGTGTATATGATCCCCTTTACGGAAATATGTAGTTTTTTCTAATTTTAATATAATATCATCCCAAAGTTGATGACACATATATGCCTTGCACGTTACGCTAAGTTGTGCACTTTGATGCCTTTTCTCTAGTGTCTCGCAACGCAGTTTGCAAACTGTCTCACTATACCTGCGGTAGTTTAATATGAGCGTTGACTGAGAAACCATGATCTTTAATTCATTCCTTTAGATCAATTAATAATGACAACACTTTGATATATTTTTATTTTTTATTCATATAAAAAACTTTTATCATAATGATTATCATTTATGTACAATAATTAATTCAGTATATAAAATATAAAAATAATTAATACAAAATTAAAATATTGTATACAATTAACATGTAGAGATGGAGGTAGGTTAATTCATTGATTAACCTACTTTAGCAGATTGATTAGGTTTTTTAGTGTTTTTTGGACCCGACGGAAGCGTGGAGATGGAGGAGGATTGTCATGGAATTGTTGGATCGTGGGGTTTTGGTGGTTTAGGGCTCTTATAATTAGGGAAGTTTAATGTTATGGTTGATGACGGAATTTCTAAGGTGCCAGGGAGAGTTTATAATTGTATGTAGGATTATGTTTTGTTTAAATGGATTTTGGCTGCTTTTTCCCATATGGACGAGGCATAGGACCAGGTGGGTTGTATTATGGAAAGGTATAGGAGGCGTTTTGTGCTGATTGTAACATTGGGTTTCTGGTTAAGAGGGGATATACGGTTCAGAATTTATGGTTGATTTTGGAGAGGAGAAGATTAATATAAGGTTTCCACGAAACTTTTGAATCAAACATGATTCCTAGGTAGGTGGTTTTGTAGGGATTAATGAATTGTTTAGGGGAGGAGGGTTTTTTGTTAGTGTGAATGGGACGGTTATTGATTTTACAGTTTGTTATCCTGTATTTGGTGAAAAATAATTTCGTTAATACCTTTCACACAGATTTCTTTATGTAATTTCAACATCGACCCGCCATCGTTGTAAAACCCTTTACACAAATGGGCTTACTTCTGTATAATACCTACAAGAGTATAGAAGTATAATAGACATAAAGAGTAGGATAGCACTGGCAAGGAAGGCTTTTGCGAAACAGAGGAATTTACTTACGAGTAATATAAGTGTATATATTAGGAAATAGTTACTAAAAATGTTCGTATGGAGTGTGGCGATATATGGGTGCGAAACGTGGACGGTAGGAGTTACAGAAAGAAAAAGAATAGAAGCCTTTTAAATGTGGTGCTATAGGAGAATGCTGAATATCAGATGAGTGGATAGAATCACTAACGAGGAAGTTTTAAACAGAATATGGGAAGAGCGGACAATATTAAGAAGGGATAGATTAATAGAACACGTTTTAAGTCACGAGGGTTTTTTAAAATTAGCACTAGAGGGAAACGTATGGGGTAAGAACAGAGGAAGAAGGCAAAGGAAGGAATACGCTAAATAGACTATGAGGAATGTGGGATGTGGTAATTATGCGGAAACGTAAAGGCTTGGGCACGATAGGTTAGTATGGAGGGTTGCATCAGACCAGTCTTAGGACTGAATACCACAATAACAATACCTAAAAGTATATAAAATAAAAAATAAAGCGCTGAAGGAATTATTAAGAAAAAATATTATGTAACTCATATTAAAAAATCATAAAAATACTCATTGGTTAGTCTAGATCGGTGTTTCCCCTCGCACCACACGGGGCAGTACGAAAATGAGTTTGCCTAGAATATAAAACCATCAATGATTGTGCTTATACAAAAGGAATAATTGTGGGTATCGCCATTTTACATGAACGTTCCTTAAGAGTTTAACTTTGTACATAGCCACATTTGACAGTTTCAAGTAATATAAACTACTATTTACTCGGATATTAATGTTTGCTATGTTGAGCGAATAAGGGAGGGAAATAGTGCGGGCTTGAGAATGAAGCCGAATAATATCACATCACTGCATTAAGTACTAGCTAGGGTCTCACTAAATTTAGTACGCTAATACGGAAAAGCCCTCATATTTAATGTCGAAATTATTAAAGAATTACATTATTTAATATAAATTATTTTTACTTGAATTTTAGTTGTTCATTACACATTCTGAAATTTACTTACTTCTAAACAGGAACTTTTTGTCCAGAAAAAGTAGTATTTAGACTTCATTTAGAGAAGATTTAATTTCTACACAAAAATATATAAGTTAATAGGTGATGGATCCAAGAAGGATGGTTTTGTATGACTACAAGTGAAAAATATCTTTGGAAAAATGTAAAGAAAAGATAACATCTTTGGTAGAGGTGTGTCGTCTCTGGATCAGGTTAGGGATATTGTATACGAATTTTTCCTGATTTGAAACAAGAATATGAGGAGAGAGACGATTCATCTATTGATACAAGTTCTTTGGTTGGGAAGGTTAATAAGAGAAAAAATTAAATAACGATCACTTCACTTTTGATTTGTAAATTATATCGACTGTGTAGTTTCATCAAAGTTTTTTAGTATACTGAGAAAATAAATCTCACATAATTTTATCGACTACTCCGATTGCTTTTCTTAATAACGAGCCTGGCATATTTAATGGTAAATTAATTTTGAATTTGGGATAGGAATTGCAGGGGACAGGCGGAATTTACGACCCTCCCTCACTAAGGGAGGCAATGTAATTTTACAAGTCAATTGTTGGACAATAATTCAATCAATTTATATGTAACGTATCATTCCTTCGTTGAAGATACAAAAATTGATAACTGAACAATAGCATAATATGTGGGTCATTGTTTTATATTATAGCTAAACGGATAACCTTTTGCTTCTTAATTCATGAAAATTATAAATCTTACAGATATGAAATCTCTCATCCAGTCAAAGAATTGCCCTTTCTTCTTCTTCTTCTTCCTTGGCTCTGCAGCCATGATACATTCCAAATTTGGAGTGTTTCAAAAATCATGATTAACTATTAAATATGTAATACAAAATAAGGTGAATAAAATCGACTGAAACGATATAGTTTCATTAATTATTATTATGATCAAATATAAATTTTCCAAAATTGACCCCTCCCTCTCTTGATTCGGTAATGGTTACATGAGTTCATCAGAAGACTTAGGTTGAAAAATGCCGATCAGGATCATTACTTTACTTTTATTAAACGCAAGTTAAAAATAAAAAAGGTTTTATTTTATATGCTGCTAATTTATAATCAATATACTAGCACACTTATATAATGTGCGTAGCGACGCTTGAGATAGAATTAGGCTTCCCTCAATTAAACAATACTCAGATACATTGGAGTGATCCTTTTTACTTACTGTTCAGAAGTGTTTTATTTATTTTTCGGGGCAATTAACAACGACTTACTACTTACGTCATGTTTTACTCTATATTTAGTATTTATGTAATTTTAGATAAGCTGCCACCGAGATCCATCCCAATCGCAGTTAAATAATATTATAAATAATTGTTAGTAGCACAATTTGTGTATTTTCAAGAAAATAATTCATTTAAATGTGTTCACCGGAAACTATTATGATTGCGTCAGGTAGTTATGACTTGGTCCGAGACCTTTTACTCTTTTGTTAAAAAGTTATACAACACCGGGATCTTGGAATAACCCGAGCGTTAACCGATTGTTTACAGTCGTTCTCATGCTCCTTTTATGTTAGTTAGAACAGAAGTGTGTTTCTCTCGCAGTTCTCGGAAAGATGAAGTATCACGAATGGCCTGGCAAGCAGTGAGCTGGAATAAGAGGTCTGGTCTTGACGTAAACGCGGGACAGTCTGAGTGATGGAGGCCTTGGTGCCAGAGGACGGCGGACCATGCGTCATCGCCGGCTCGGACAATGCACGAGGAAGATGTTTCTCAAAATGAACCCAAATTCAAGGACTGCGGGAGACAAGCAGATGTAGGTGTTTTCTCAGGTCGTATTGTAAAGCTCACGGACAACCAGCTAACCTCCGAGCTGTCCACATTTCTCACTCCGCTCCGTAGTCGACCAGATGAACAAGTAGGTGTGTTAGATGAGACAGGAGAGGATGTGATAAGCTGCTCTGACGTCAGGTCGCTGCTCAGTCGAGATTTGTTGTCTACATTTGCTGCGACAACTCCTTTCCGGGTAAGCAGAACTAACATCAAACAACCAAATTACGTTCATTACGTTCAAATATTAATTCGTCTCTTACCTATGGACTCAATTATGGAACCATTAATACAGTTCAAATGCTCCAAAAATTACTATTAGTATGAATTATCCCGGCATACAGCTGATTATTTACTGTAGGGCCATAAAAATGATTTTAAGAATTATTTAAATTCCCACCTCTTACAACTTGAGTTCTCAAAGAAACACAGCTTATTAACAGAAGTGTTCTAAAAGCTACAATAATATTATCTAAAACAATAGACGAGACAGGAAGTTATTATAGAAATCATCATGTTCCTCAATATTAAGTAATTCTTTTATCTCAGAGTACGACTATTGTTATAACACAATTGATGACTCTTCTACAGTTAATACATTTCTAAGAAATTTGACATTACATTCTACTTTATCTCTACTTCTCAGTACCTTAATTCAAAAATATTTAATCTGTGATCTGAATAGTCACGTTTCATACGTACCTTCCACTTACACGGAACTGAGTTCTTCGTAAATCGGATTCTTGAATTAATTGAATGGAGTAAATGATATTATTTAACTATTAAATACTGAATTTAACAGAATGAAATATTTGCGGTTATAACTGTAGTTCTAGAAAACGTCACAACGATCATCAAATGCAGATGATAAGAGTTGAACGAACGCACAAAACAAATGGTGCGTCAAGTACTGTTATTTTGAAAAATCGAAAACAAATTATATTACGGTTCTGGTTCAATGAATAGCTGACAAACACAATTTATGAAACTGTATGTAGGTTCCTCACCTAAAGAGGTAAATAAGATGTCAAAGAATACATGTTACTTCCAACGTCTAATCAAAGTGCCTAATTTTTTCGACATACGCAAATCTAAAAATTGCCGCTCGCAATCTTCGAAAAGGCTTTAAAAATTAATATTTTCAGCAAACTATGTAGCACAGAAAAATTTCACCATTGATAATAAAATAATACTTATAAAAATTTACGGAAAATTGTTCTATTGAAAATAAAAAAATTAAATTGTTAATGAACTAACAACAATCAAATTACAAACTAAATTTAGTACCTACTATTTTAAAAATAATTACAATAATAAAAAAACGTAATTGAATAACAATCGAAATTAACCTCTTTCAGTTCTAATTTATTATTAATTAATGTTTATTAATCTACATGGCTATCCCATTAAGACTATTTCGAGCAGATATGGTTCGTAAGTATGGCTTTATTATTTTTAATTTAGAAAATATTCTTTCGCCAGAAGCAATAGTTATTGACGTTAGAAAAATTCTTAAATAAATATCAATTTTGGTCCAATTTTAAGGGAAGTAATGAATTTAAGATTTCAATTTTTGTTGAAAGTGATAAAACCCTGCCTACTTCGTCAGACAATTCCGAATCGTTAAGATGGTAGAAATCACCATCTTTCATAACGTTTTCGATACTTTTTAAGTTTTAGCTCGAGTTATTTGTCCAGTCTCAAATTTTACCACCGTAAGCAGTCTCTTACCCTGCCTACCAGCTAGGTATGGTATTATCAATAACTACTGTCTAATACAAAGATACTCCACGCTTATATTTCGTCAGTCCGTCATAAAATTACGTGAACAACTTAACGGAAATACTTATTAATGTCCACTCACTTCTGTACATCGTTAAAAACAAAAATTTATTCGCACAAAATTATGTCATAAATTCAAAATTCATTTAACAAACCCGCATGTCGTCAACTATACGGGTCCTGCTCACAAAAGTGGTTGAAATGTTTAGTGTCCGCGTCACAGACAATGACATCTATATAAATAAAAGAAAATTTACGCTTTTTTTAGTCAAGAGGTTTTAAGACTTCGTGCCGTTTATCCGCTTTGGTGACTCTACCCTATAATAGCATAGGTAGGGATGGAAAAGAGGGGGAGTGAAAGGTAAAGCAAGATAGCCGAAGGTTTGACTAAGGCCGATGATTCACATAAAAGTGATTCAAGGAAATCCCTGGAGAAATCTGCATCACGTAGATCGGAAATTTAATATTGCTCTCACACCCTTCGGATAACGAGAGATTTTATTGTTGCGGGAATTCAAAAAACCCGACTGCATGACTTGGAAAGCAACAAGTTAGCGTTTTCTGGTATGTACTTTATCACTTTATTTAATCTGTTTATTTAGTAACTTCCTTGACAGTTTTTAAATCTGGAACCAATACAGACGTTTATATATACAGGAGGATGGGAGATCAATTTGGTTTTAGGAAGAATGTAGGAACAAGAGAAGAAATATTGAATTTGCGTCTTATTTAAGACGACAGGATAAGAAAGAAACGGTCTGCGTTCATGGCATTTCTACATTTTGAAGAGCACAGGATAAAACATCGAGAAAGAATGCTTATACATAACCTCTGTAATTGAAATTGAACATCAAGAAAAGAGAGCAGAAATCAAGTAAGGAGTAAGACAAGGGTGCGGTCTGTCACCTATATATCTATATATTGAACAGGCGATGAAGAATGTTAAAACGGAATTTAGAAAGCGAATATATTGAAAGGAGAAGAAATAAAAACCCTACACTTTTCTGATGATATTATAGTATTTGGGTAGTCAGAAGAAGACTTAGAAACCATAATAAGTGGTCCGAGAGAAAGAGTTCAATATGACGATGAATAGAGGGAAACCCAAGGAAATGGAGTGTAGTGTGGGAAACAGAGGATTAACAAAGGGTGTTAGATTGGGAAGGGATATTTTGACGGAAGTTAAGGAATTCTGCTACTTTGGAAGCGTAATAACTAGGGATGGTAGAAATATAGTAGACATAAGGAGTAGGATAACACAGGCAAGGAAGGCTTTCGCGAAAAGAAGAATTTACTTACGGGTAATATAAGTGTGAATATTAGAAAATCGTTGCTAAAAATGTTCGTATGGAGCGTGGCGTTATATGGGTGCGAAACGTGGACGATAGAAGTTGGGGAAAGGAAAAGAATAGAAGCCTTTGAAATGTGGTGCTATAGGAGAATGCTGAAAATCAGATGGATGGATAGAATCAGTAACGAGGAAGTTCTAAACAGAATAGAGAAGAGCAAACAATATGGAGGCCGTTGACCAATAGAAGGGGTAGATTAATGGGCAACGTTTTAAGTTTTGAGAATCTTGTAAAATTAGCATTAGAATGAAGTTTATGGGGTAAGAATGGAAGAGGGAGGCAGGGGATGGAATTCGCTAAGCATATTAGGGAGTTTGTGGGGTGTGGTAGTTATGCGGAAATGAAAAGGATTGCGATTGATAATTTAGCAAGTAGTCTTGCATGAGACCAGTCTTAGGACTGAATACGACAAAACAACAGACGTTTATAAACTTCTAGAAAATATTATAGATGCTCGCAAATGTGGCCCACTAAGCACTCTTATATTTTATTTTCTATCTTGTATGTTTGGCTCTATTCCACTGCATATTCTGTTCCCGTCTATTCTCTCACTTCTTCTACATTAAATTTATACTTCTGCGCCAAGTGCAGTCTCGTTTACTTCATTCCGCCCATAGACAGTGTTACATAGTAAGCATACGATTCCGATATAAAAACGTCATTAACTGTTACATAACAAGTTTCTCTAATTATTTTTACGCGAGTAGAGAAACCGTTTCAAATTATACGTGGTGTAATTGCGTGTTATGCATGGCTAATAGTAAATGAGTGGATGCGGCGAGTGCGCCTGCGACTTACACATCCCGCCAGTCAAGCTGCGTCGCGACCGACGCCTCGCTATTATCTTCAGCGGGAGAAATACAGCCACAAGACATTATCAGTTATGCATTTCATATGCTCAAAACACTATGAGACAACACAAGAAACAATCACATATGAAATGATTTTTTTTGCAGACCAAATACACTTTCTGCAGATAAGTTTTACTACTTTGTGTCTGACTGCTGATCAGAATTTCGATTAGTTCTATTATATTAAAAAGTAATATGCAACAGCCATGTTTGTCAAAAATATAACTCTGCCACATATTGCGTTTCATTTCCTCGTTGTTAATCAACGGGTCTGAAGATAGAATAACTCTCCCGTTTCTTCTTTATAATCCATGGGTTCGGACGAATATTAAAAAGAACATAACGGATTTTTTGGGGGGGAAGGGAAGGGCAACAGGCAACACATTTTTAATACTATAGCTTAGGAAGGGAATTGGATCTGGAAGGAAAAGCAACGTAGCCATGGGCTGACTAGGGCCCCCGAGCTATACATTAGGGATCCTACCCAGGAGTGTAACTAAAAATTTCAGGAATATGGCTTTCCGACTCCCTTTACTATTGATACTATTCCTATTAAAAATGGAACGACGAATTGGTTATAAAATATTTAATACCGGATAGCCTGAAAGTACATGAAACTAAAATTTAGTCAAATTAATTAAATAGAAAAATTAAAAATTAAATTCTTCCAATGGTTCCTTTCTTTTATAATTTTTTTTTCACAAAGTTCAGGTATTTTATGATAATAACAGCATTATAAGTGCCACTGACAATTTTCAACTCGAAACATTATTTTCCTATTGTCAAAGCGTCTCAGTCAATGAGTTTATTTCAGGGTCAGAATTAAAAACTATTGTTAACTTGGTTATTTTTGTTATAGGTCGACCCCATTGTAAAAAAACGTGTTGTTTTCTTCCGCAGTCAAGTTCTTTTTATCATTAACAATATGGAATATATAATATATATAATGACTAATTTTTTAAAGTCGTGCACCAGGGAACATAGAAGTACACAAATTAATCGATTTTAGAGGAACGATATCAGTAACTGTCATATATCTTAAATTATTTCCCAAGAATGACAAAACATCGCCGTTTTCTTATAAATGTCGTCAACTAAGTGATGGCATCAAATTCGCTTTAGAGCAAATGGGTGTAATTATCTAAAAAGGATTAACAATGAATCCATGGTAAAAGCACCGGAAAGATATTTTTTAATGTCGCCACGGGTTAAATATGGACGGTTTGATAAACAGAAAATATTGAAAAGACCTTAAATTTTTGGCAGAGAATCAGTGACAGATATTTTTCCCAAAAAGCAAGAATTTGAATTAAGGGGTGGAGGGGTAGTTTCCACTATTAGAATAATTTAAATCTAAGATTTATTAAATATGAAAACGAATATTTAAAATTTATGTTAGAACTGTTTTCAATTTAATTAAGTGAAGTGACAAGCAATACTTTCCCAATTTTTTGAAAATATTTCATGAAAGTAACCGTGGTAGTTTCGAAAAACGTATACGTATACTCAATTGTGCCTTTGTCCGAATATTAGACCAGGTAATGTTTTGTATGAAAGTTTCTTAACATTTTTTTAATGTAATAATTTGCAGTAGGTTTTTTCCTCAGCAAAAATTATCCAATTGTCGTGCGGTGACACGAGAGAGAGAGAACGAGAGAGAAAGAGAGATGATGAGGAGGGAGGGGTGAGGGGAGTATTATATTGACCCCTTCATCACTTTGTCCTAGTAAGTTGGCGATGTCGTGGGCCGAGAGACAAGACACGTGGTTTGCCCAGTACGATGCAATAGTTACGCTGTATTATGTAGCCTCGGTCCCTTCCTGATTCGGTTGCCGTTGTTCTACGTTTACTGAAACAATTTGATTTTTCGACTAGATGACGATTTCAAAATTGGGAGAACGAAACCTATGGTCTGACTTTTAAATGAACCAGAAAATTAGCGGAGACGCGTACGTTATTTGTTTTCAGCTAGCCGAAATCATCCGTAACGTAAAATTATTCTCTTATTTTCGGTAGAACAAACTTCAAATCTAACAAATTCTGAATCTTCGTTTTCATATTTCAAAAATCTTAGATTGAAATTATTTCAATAGTGGAAACTACCCCTCTACCCCTTAATTCAAATTCTTGCTACTAGGGAAAAATATCTGTCGCTGATTCTCTGCCAAAATTTTAAGGTCTTTTCAATTTTTTCTCTTTATCTAACCCTCGATATTAAACCTTTTTGTAGGGCGACATTAAAAAATATCTTCTCGGTGCTTTTACCATGGATTCAATGTTAATCCTTTTTAGATAATTATACCCATTAGCTCTAAAGCGAATTTGATGCCATCACTTAGTTGATGACATTTATAAGAAAACGGCAATGTTTTGTTATTCTTGGGAAATAATTTAAGATATATGACAGTTACTGATATCGTTCCTCTACAACGACTTGTGACTTTATCAAAAATAAAGCATTTTATTAATTACTTTTTCCTTTTAATTTGACATCACTTTTGATGTCGTCCAGAAATATTTCTTAACAATGAGGAGTAAAGAACAAATTAATAACTTTTTAACAGACTCAGATTACCATACGTTTTTAAATAAACTGACCCAGATTAACGATTGAAATATATTCATATTTTTTTATGCTTAAAGTTGAACGTTAAAATCAGTTTATACAGACCTTTCTCAAACACTAGTTGAATACATGTCACAATTTCAATTATTCTCATTAATTTAAATTTCGATATTGTTACATTTAATTTCACCACTGACGACAGCAAAGTCCAAATACAGCCGCACACCTAATTAAAATATGAATTTGTTCATAATACCCTTCGGTTAGTTACCTGCCGTGTTTATTATTATTTTACGAGGGAGTGGCGCTACTTTATTTCCATTTTTCTACCAAAATTACGGAAAATCTGGTTAAAATTTACACATTTCCCAAACGGTTACCCGGTGAAAGCTCTCGTATTAGTCATAATATCAACCCGAAAGAGAACAGTTTAAAAGAATTAATTGTAAACTATGAGTCATGTTTTCATAACATTGAGTTAATAAATTTGTTGCCGATCATTTCACAACCGTCCCATATTTTCTACTTGAGGGAAACGGTAGAGATATCCGAGACTGCATTATTGACGGCACGACGAGCACATTGTGCAATAATACAATTGTCTATTTTTATAGGACTTTTCAACAAGGGCTGGTCGATGTTGAATTCGAATATAACAAGCTGCGTGTAATTTCAATTAAAAAAAGAATTTCGTTAATACCTAACACACAGCTTGTTTTATTACATTTCAGCATCCACCCGCCCTTATTGATAAAGCCAATGTAAGGTTATTGGTACAGGTTAGGGAAATTTGATGCGCGTAGCGAAATTCAGGAAACAGAGATGAGTAAAATTATAAATCTAGTGAAATATGTATTTTAAGTAAAGAAAAAATAAAATTAGATGTCAACTTACACCGAAATATAGTTTCCGGGTGCTGAGATTTTTTAGGACACGTTACAAAAAAATTGATCTCATACTCGAGTAGGTGCTTTTATATCTTTAATTATTTTTTTGATATTAAATTTTAACTATAAAGTTTTCACGTGAGAAAAACTGCACGCGTTGTAACGGGAGTGGCTCGCTCCTGCTTTGAATGAATAGGTTTGTTAACTCACGTTTCAGTAGTGTGAGTCGTGCAGCATCCCTGACAGGCAGGCAGGCACACGCACTCTCACAGGCACCAGGCACAGGCACGGGCACAGGCACGGACACAGGCACACACTTGACCGACTGCACTCCGGCTCCGCGAAGGTCTGAGTCTTGGCTCCCGACTGCGCTGCGCTTTATAACAGGCGCTAGTCGCGCTCTTACCTGCGCTGCGATGACGCACTTCTCTCTACGACGGTCCGGCCGCTCATCTCAATAAACCTAGCCCCAACTAATTACCTATCAACAGAGGGTTGCAACCGTACTGTTCGGCTGCTTCCACGTCTGCCTCAATTAGCAACGAAGGATAATAACGACGTATCGTGACACCCAGGTCTTGCTTTCATTTTCAGATATTGGAAATAATAATAATAATGCGCTGTTTTTATTATTGTTACTATCTGGGAACCCGGTGTTTCCCGGGAATTTATTTGTATTAACCCGCTAATTGAACAACACGTGATTAAAATATAAGCGAGAGCGTCACATTTTTTAAAAATCTATATTTTCATGTTCCCTACTTTATGAGAACTGAATTTTATCACAACCACCGCGATGACTAAGTATATGTATCGAGTCAAGAAATGTACTCATACCTAAAATAAGCACAAATGGAAAAATACTACATTGAATATAAAATTCAATTATATTTATATATATCCTCATTTTTAGGATTATATTGTAAATGATTATGGGTTTGTATTTGTCATTTAATAAAATTACTTGCGCTTTAAGATATAATATAATAATTTTATGTATAAATAAAAACAACAACTTAAAGGGGTTCTGCGTGTTATTACAAATAAATAAGTCAATTAAAAGGGGACGATTTTTAAATATCAGAGGGTTAATTACTTATTTGGGTAACCACGTCCAGCAGAGATTTTCTTTATTTCTTGATGAACTTGTTTTAGCTTTATTCGCCTTCATTCGTCTCTCGATGCAGGTTACTTCGGGATGAATTGTAAATTTACCCTCTGCCAACGGAAAGTGTGATGGACCTAATACTGCCGGTGATTGAGGAAACCCCAGTTTTTCCTCCGTCATCCTTCCGGCCTTCTTTCTTCTAAATTCATTCTCAATAAAGAACAACAATTCACACCTCCCTTTCAACTCTTCTTGCACTATCCAGCTTCCTCCTCCCTTTCAATGTCCGTCCCACTCTCCAGCTTTCTCCTCCCTTCCACGTTCTGATCAACTCTCCTCCTCTGCCTCCCCACCTTCTCACCCTCTTGAACAATTCTGCTCCTTTCCCTTCTCGATTTCTCACTGCCTTGAACAATTCTGACCGTCTTCCTCCTCGCCTTCTCACCGCCTTGAACCGTGCATAGTTTTTGGCTTCTCGCCTCCGATCTCAATTCGTATATCCCAACTCCAAGGAAGAGCGCTATCCCGCGTGATGTTTGTTCCACCAATCCTCATGAGTCCTTCGTCCAGCGCGAGAAATTTTCCATAACAAAGAAAACAGTTTCCTTTGGAACATTTGAAGGGTGATTGTACCTTTAGTAAAATAAGCTTAATCTTATAAACCCGCAGCAGACATGTTTTCGGCCCGGCACGCTAGCGCCGGAAAACCCCACTTCTTACGTGCCTGTCACCAGTTGCTGAATTTTTAGATCCTTTAAAATTCTCAAGTTTGAAAAAAATTGGGAGGGATCCTACAGCGCTATAATACTCTAAATAAAATTATATCACGTAAGTTGGTCTTACGATAGTTGTCCTACGTCCTTCCAATGTATGGAGTAAGGATTACGGAAAGGCGCGACAGTGTAGAAGTGGAATTAAAAAAATGTGAGGTATTAACTAAATTATTTTTCCCTAATTAATGCTTGGTTCAAAAGGGAATGTAGGCAACTATTGCGAATGTTAAACGTCCATTGTTTCCAAGTCTGATTACTTTCTAGTTATTTCGACCTCAAAAAGGTGCAGTGTAGAATTTTTCGTAATGAATCTGTTAGGGTATACAAGTAGTAGCAGGGCCGAGGTATTGCAATGTTTTATAATTGCTTGTTAGGGAATTAATTAATAGATAAATTTAAAATAGTAAAGAAATGAATTTGAATAAAATTTTAATTTATGTAACAATCAATTACAAATAAAATTAAGATTTTACTAAATTAATAAAAAAATAAATGAAATGCGTAGAATCAGCTAGTCTCAAATTCGTTGAAACATTTACACTCAGGGTCCTACTGTAGGGCAGAATCATAACATATAGTAGATAGATAGATTTATTTCTTTACAATGGGCTGAGCCAATAAAAGAATATAAGTTAAAAAAAATTATACTAATATAATACGATAGGACGGCTTAAATAACTATGGTACGATGTCAAGTTTCCAGCCATGATCTTGAAATATATTTAAACTTTTCAAGATAAAGACAGTCTAAAAATTGAGTGAAACTAAAACCGCGACTGAAGAACTTTGAATTGGTTTGCGAGTGGCTCCATTGAAGCTAGATGAACACACGAGAAAAAAATTAAATACTAAGTCACGCTATGTTTCGTTCTGTTTAAAACCTTCTTCAGGTTTAAAAGTATGAGAAAACAAAGAACCATAAGTGAATAAACTTGTCAGAAATATTTTAATAAATTAAAAATTAGCATTACGTATCCTTCCTATGGTTTGGAACTTCTTCAGGTGCAAACAAAAATACCATACAATTATTTTTACGTCTAAATAATTCATTTCTTTTAATATCAATTAATAATAAAAAAATTGGGAAGAAGTTTCTTAAGGTATCATTTTTACTCACATATTGCAACCAATATAACATGGTTTACAGTCCAACACTATATTTTATATACAGCATTTTGTTTATCAAAATTATGTACAACAAGTGTAGAATTTCTAACACAATTTGAATTATTAAATAATCTGAATATTATCTTAACACCATAATTAACAAACAAGTTAATATGATAAAAGGATATTTCTAGTATATTTTCTATAATTAATAGTGAGTGATTTATATTTATATATATTTAATCTACTTTTAATATTTTTATCACTGAAATAAATTAAAAATAGAATATTAAAAGTTTTATCCAAATTTTCCTTGTGATTTTACAGTGACAAAATTTAACACCCTTTTCGTCTGAGAACAAGACATTTTGATTTTGCATTAAATGTCTCTTTTGGACAATTATTGTATGTTATTCATTGGAACTAAATCATATTATTTTAAATATGGTTTGTTTCGTTTTTCCTGCCCCTAAAGGTCCTGGTACATACAACAGTTTTAAATGAAAAATTGTAACAAAAAACAGAGGAATATACTGGGAAGAAAAATGCAGTAGATGTCGACGAAATTTTAAAATTTAGATTTGAAAATGTGTACTGATGGTGTCGAAGTTCCGTCACCAGATTAGAAAAAAGAATTTGAATTGTAATCGAATTGTGGTAAGCAAGTAATTAATAAATATTGTTATGCTACCTTTTTATTTAAGTATTAATTTTTGGATCCCTGAATGCCATGCGGATACCGACGTTTGTTTGCCACATTTTGATGAATGGCACCACCACTTTCTTCATGCAAAGTCGAAATGTTATGACAAACAAACCTCGTGCCCCGGTAGAATCCCGAGAACTTTTCATTCAACAACTTCCCGCGGAGAAAACTGTGTTCTCTGTAGTATTGATTATTATTCATATATTTAATTTTATTAGTAACGTGTTTGGGGGACTTTAAAATATTTAATATACTCATTTATCTTACACTAAAAAGGCAAATATTTACATTTTATTTTATACAAAAAATAGGAAAATATGAATGGATTTTAAAAATAAAGGCGTCCATGCGTTTTGAGCCTCAATTGACACTAATTGTGGCACACAATCCAGATGAATAGTTAAATTACTTTAAAATGATCTGGTTTCCATACTACTGGCTCAAAGGTTGCGAATCTGCGTTGTCTGCTTGATTGTTGACCCTCGAATAGGATCCCGGCTGGTCCTCGGATGTCGCTGCAGACTGCTGGAGTGGTGATGTTGATTTAGTTTTCACCAAAGGTACATGTATCAGTGTACCTTCGCGATCTCTTCGTGACTCCTCCACGACTTATTCACGAATAACTCAACTGTCCACTAATCATCCATGATTGTTAAACGACTGTTCCAAGATTCGTCTCTCTACTCCCTTCCAAGTTATTTTCCACCACCTTTTCCAAAATTTCCACCAATTATACTTTAAGGGACACGGGGACTGAAATTTCGGCCAAAATCCGAAAGAAAAATCGATTTTCTAATTTTTTATACTAATGCACTTTAAATTCAGTTAACTGAACTGAACAAGGAAGGTGTAACATATGCTGCAGGACAATTTTAATTAATACGTATGATTCTAATTTAATAAATAATTACTGTTTTTCAGAAAAATGAGTTTTTCTCAGCTTCTTGATTTCTAGTACCAAAATCCTTCTATGCGTCACAAATACTAAGATATTGTCTTAAATATTTTTGTACATAATTTACATGAAAATACATTTAAATACAAATATTAGTTTTTTAAATGTTTTAGAGGTTTAGATGAAAAAAATTTCAATGCTGAAAAGTGCTAATTTTTAAGTAACTCTATGAAGCTCTTAGTAAAAAAATATATTTTTCTCCCCACAGTTTCATTCAATTTCAAAAATAATACTGGTAATTGATAAAAATGGTCAGTCCTACATATAAATGTAAAAAAAGCTACAATATATTCAAGTACGTAATTCAAGGAACATTATCAAAACTGCCAAATTTTTAAAATAATTTTCAAAATGTATCAACAAAAACAAAATTTTGTACATTACTACATATGTGCGTTGTTAACACACAATTAAAATTTCAGCTCAGTAGCAATTCATTTACAGGAATTTCAAATTTCAGTCACCGCGTCCCTTAAGATATTTTTCGCACGTCTGCATTATTCCGCCTGAGCGAACAATGGAATTTGGGATTTTCTGGCCCAATTGTGCCAGTCGATACTCGAGTCGTCGGACAGTCGTAAAACTCCAAACCTGTGTCGCCAAAGTTCGTTATCAAATTCCTATCAAGCTTCTGCCTGCATTAACCACGGCAGCAACTATGCTACTTATTAATAAAAAATAAAATAATAACGAGTCCAGAGTTATAGTTATCTACTGTTCAGGGCAAGGATGGTGGCAAATTTACACTTTACATGGATAACTCAAAATTATAAATTAATAACAGGGAGAGATGCTTAAGTTAAGAAAATCTGAATTCTCATTGTTCGGCGGGAAGAAAGGATAAATTTTGGAAAATGACAAACTGAATGATGAAAAATACGGATGAGAGAATCACAACGACAAGGGAAAATATAAAAATGAGAACGACTGGAAAAATAGATAATAATGTCTTTTATCGGACATTCTATTTTGTTCGTCTAATTCAATTAGTTTCCATATATCCCAGTTTCGAAATTAGGAATTCAAAAATCAAATCTTTGATATTAATTGAACATTCTAAAATTTAAAATCAGGGATTCTAAATGACTTATGCGCATTTATTTATGAAATTAAAGCAGAAGATAGCACGTTACCTGGTTACATTAACGACGGTAGACGTCAGAACGTCGGGGAATGATGATTCGAGTTTAGTCGAAGCGCTACGACTAGCGAGAAACAAGTGCTTGGCTGAGTAACCAGGGACCAGCAGCTGAAGAAGGTAAGCGGAGTTTGGAATAAATCTAGCCATTTTCATCTGTGTAACGCATAACCTTCTGCTGCCAAATTCTCAACTGCAAAAGTTCAAATTCGTCTTGTGGTGACATTGTTTCTTGCATTCAGTTGCTGCATTGAAATTATATTATTATGGTTTCTTATTTATAAATGTTTATGAACTGTAGTTTTATAATGCTGATGTTTATTTGATGTATGAAACATTATTATCCGTGGAGAGAAGGTGAAATAAATAATCATCACAGGGACTGCAGCGAGAGTTTTGGAGAGTCTTTGGCGGAACGGTTTGTAGAAGTTTGATTAAATTGTTGTCTGAGGAACGATGGAAACATAAAACATAATTCTTTTCAAAATTAAAGTTTGTGTCGTTATTGCAAATAGATATAATACGTACGTTGTTTATGCAAGTATTAAGGAATTTTGTTTACGGTTTATATAATTGGTGATTCCAAGAGGGAAGAACAGGGTGAATGCCCCTCCCCTTCCCCCGCCCATCAAGGTAAGCACTGGGAGTTTTCAAAATTAATGATTTTTGGGTGACAATTGATATTATTAAAAGAAATTAACAACTGTAGTGATTAATTTGTTTCTTTATTATTAGTCAGAACTGAAAAATGATGTATGAAGATAAGAACTTCAATCAAATGAAACATAGTTTATCGTTTCTTCGTTGAAGACACAAAAATTTATTATAAATGCATTGAAAAAGGCAATAGTATGCCACTTGTTGTTTTATTGGTATAATCCCTTCATGATAGTTGCACGAACAACCTTCTGGTTCTTCGTACATTAAATTTATAAATCTGTCACACAACAAAAGCAGAAAATTTAAAAATTTGCATTTTCGGACCGCAATAATTATATTGTTTGGAATTATTTAGCGATGTTCATTCTAATTACGTAAAACTAATTATTTTCAAATAAATATTTATTCAAATACTACTATTAAATGTGTAATACAAAGTAATAAAAAGTAAAATAGACAAAAAAGTTTTAGAGAAGGATTTTTTAACTATTATACTATTGAAGTGTAAATTTAACAATAATGTTCGCTTCCACCCTTCCCCAGAGCGCACTTCCCAGTTATTATTTTATTTTAGAGAAGGATTTTTTTAACTATTATACTATTGAAGTGTAAATTTAACAATAATGTTCGCTTCCACCCTTCCCCAGAGCGCACTTCCCAGTTATTATTTTATTTTATATAGCGCACTCCCAAGGTTATTTAATTACTATTTTATTTATTAATTTAAATTTACATTTAACGTAAATTAACGTGTTAAATATATGTTTGTTAAATGCGTCGCAAGGCATAGACGAGAAATTCCAAGAAAAAAACGTCCAGTCAAGAATAGCCACAGGGTAAACAGTTTCCCGGAGGGACCAGTAACTAGGCAGCAAATGAGGATACATGCTTGGAATGTGGTGTAGGGACCAGTTTTCCACCAATGAGGTGAACTGTAAGAAAATCTAGACAGAAATTGGCAGAGTGGCAGAGTGGCAGAGAGACACTTTTGCTTGAGAATTGAATGAGGAAGGATCGGGGAGGATGGAAAGATAAAGCATATAAGAACCCTACGTGGTGGAATGAACCGGACTGTGCTCCCAGCCTAGTAACAAAAACCTTGTCAGAAGTTTTTTCCTAGATATATTGCAACTTTAAGATTATTAATTGTTATTTTTCAAAATTTCGTTTCGAGTTTCCATACCGAAAGATGATAATCTTGGGGTACAGAGACACGTTGGAGCGGTCATAAATATTTTTCTTTAATTTTGCACATTTTTTTGTATATATTATCTTTTAATTTTTAAAAATGTAGAATTGTTAAATTTGATTTAATTTGTCTTACTACTTCGTAAGCAACAACTCCATAATATTTCACTGGATCCGCTGCAGGTTATATTGAGAAACTGAAACGGCATACAATGAGTTGAGTTTGATTACGCAATCTGGTTGTCAATTTCAGAAATTGTTTGTTTTTGTGGTAATCAGTCCCAAGACATGTTTGATACAAACCTCCATGATAACCTATCCTGCTCAAGCCTTTTCATTTCTACATAGCTACCACATCCTCCCTGATCTGTCTCCCTCTTCTGTTCTATCCCTTACAATTCACTGTAATGTTAATTTTAGAAAACACTCGTGCCCCAAAACGTGGTCTATTAATCTATCGTTCCTCTTGGTTAAAGTCTTCCAAATTGTTTTGTCTTCCTCAATTCTGTTACGAACTTCCTGGATAGTTACTCTATCCACCCATCTGAGTTTTAGTTTTTTTTATAACACCACATTTATAAAGCTTCTACTCTTTTCCTGTCTGCAACTCTTATCATCCAAGTTTTTCAGTCATATAACGCCACATTCCATACAAACTGAAATTATTCAAGATTTTATAACGAACAGAATAGAGCACTTTACGTAATAATTCGGTGATGAATTGGCATTCAATACAGAGTTGAGAACGTATGGTCATAGTTTCTTCTGAAAGTTTATATAGTACAATTGGTAAAGCCTGTTAGCATTCTGAGTTACGGACCTAAGATTAATCAAACCTGAATAAATTACAATTCTTCGCGTTCATAACTTCAAACCATAGCAACTCTGGTTAAAATGAATTTTTTTGTGTTACAGTTAAACTTTAATTAATACTATTTATTTATGACGTAAAAGCGAAAGGGAAAATCATATTACACTCTGTCTCATTGTAAAGCACTTGAATATAAACAGTTTACTTAATATTTATTTATTGCATCACAATATGTTTTCTTGTATTTACTTGTGTGTTATAATTAAATTCAATAAATGGAATTTATATTAATATTTAAAGATAATTTTGTTGATTTCTAACCTCACCAAGGTAAATATTGTAGTTAGCCAGTACAATTAATTACATTTTTTAAAAATTGGCAGTTATGCAAAGTATTTTTTGCCTTTATTACGCCACTAAGTTCAAGAAGAAATTTTTTTCTATCGTTTTAGTTCTTTTTTCACAGGGATAGAAATTATTCAGACATCACTTTAATTCCCACAATGCAAACTCAAACACGACCTAGTAGAAGGGAGCTGCGTTGGAGAAGCTAATGCGCCAGGTCCATTCCTGTCCTTCAGTGACTCACTTCCTTCTCGACGAACGGATGTGGGTCAAACATTGACCCAGACAAATGCAAAAACCTCTTTAAATCCACAGCGTCTTATTTCGACAGAACAACATGGACGACGAAAAACGGTCCAACAAATGTAGCTTTGAGAGTATTTGCCTAATTTGGGTTGTTATTGTGTATTACATAATGATTTTCCCAAATTTTAAACAGACAACTGGCTCTTGTGTGGAAGACCAAACAGAAAATTTGTAAATCGAAATTATGCCGGCCACAGTTTACTAATATGCAGGTCTATCTGAAATTCGAGTTATATGTTTCCAATACGATTTATATTACCGCCATTTCATGACGCCTTATTTCTTCATAAATGTAACAAAGTCACAATTTTTCTTGATAACATGAGGGTGATCCTGAAACAGGGAACTCCCCATTAACTTTTAATAGCATAGGAAGGGAATTGAAAAGGGGGATGTGGGAGGTAGAGAAATGTAGCCATGGCTAGACTAGGGCCCCCGGGCTGTACTTTAAGGATCCTACAAGGCGTTTCAGCTAAAAGAGATGCAGGGAAAACCGCAGAAAAGCTGCATCAGGTAGGTCGGGCTTTGGGGTATTATTCTCATGCCATTCCGAATGACAGGAGATGAGTTTTCTGTTGGGGTCGCAGCATTCCCTTTTCCGTGTCTGCACCAGTTTTAGGAGGCAGCTTTCCGACTGACCCAATGGAATCAGCGGAAAACTCTTACCGGCCCCAGTACATACACCTCCTAAAATAAATGAAGGTGCATCGGTATGTGAAAACCTTGAAAAAAACAGAGTAAGAGGCATCCGCAAAGGTGCGTCCCGCAATCAATATGAGAAGAAATACCTGTGATAGAAAACTCCCACGGGCACCATACTGCCCGAGCAAGGCTTAAACGTTGCTTCGAAAAGGATCAAAACGTTTGCTGGATTTGAAATGAGAACAAACATATTTGAGGGTAAAATCTGCAAATAATCTTACTGGAAAAATTGAAGCGCTTGCGAAAGATTAAGTAAATTGAGATGGACTACAGGTTGTGGAATCTTAATATCAGTAATTACTCGTCACTATTCAGCCTCTATAAAGTTCATTAACGATACACTGTGGAAATTATTATTAACTATTAAAAGAATATGAAGATATTACGTGCTGAACGGGAGGTTAACAGTTAACCTTCAGCGTTAAACAGCAATCGTTTCCATGGATTTTAACGGGACTTTGCGAATATATGAGTGCATAGCGTTCTTTGACCGTTTAAATGTTGATGTAATCAACAATAAAAACTCCTTTACAGCCACTGTTTTGCACGTTATTATATTTTAAAAGAGGTATCTTTCGACAGTTATACTGAAGGTGTATAATATAAAAATCAATCAATATATTGTATATAATTCAATTATTAAAAAGCTTTATACAATATCAGATCTAAAAACTCTTAAAAAGGATATAAACATTTTTACATACTTATACACTATTTTATAATATCCTTATTTTCCGTACAAAGTACGTTGTTAATATATAAAATATTTGTGAGTCGTTGTGAAAAATTTTCAGAATAATTTGTTAAATTATGTTTCTCCAATAAAATGGATTTCAAAGTCTCAACGCTTAATTGTGATTTTTCTGATGTCCACAATCAACAGCAATAATGTTTTAAGGTTTTGTTTAATGTATAAGAAAATATTATTTGTACTTCCCCTCGCTTTTCCTCCAAAATTTTGAGCTCGTGTTGTTTGCACAATATGCAGTCGTTTTATGTTTTAATTTATTTTTCAAAATGTAGATAAGGTGCCTGTGGGAGTTTTCTCTCGCAGGCATTTCCCTCCAGAGTGACTGCGGGGCTCACCTGATTATATCGGGAATTCCTCGTACTCTGTTTTTATTCCAAAGTTCTCACATGCCGAGACACCTTCACCTATTTTGGGAGGTTTATGTACTGGGGTCGAACACCTTGGGCATAAAGCAAGAATTTTCCGCTGATCCCATTGGATTTTTATCGATTAGAACCCCACCGAAATGACTCAAATCGTAGGTCAAATTGCAGTAATGTTTTCTGGATAATCCGAATCTTCAATAAAAAATGGGGGTTCCCTTTTTAAGGTTTTCAACTATTTCCGCCTCCTCCCCAGGGGGTGGGGTTGTGGGGGTTGAGTTTCGTATCATAAGACGAATCAAGACGAACATTTTTCATTCGCACTTTTCTTTATCCGGTGTGTGGTTCTCGAGATATTCCATTGTCTTCCGATAAACTGAATGCAGAATTGTTGTTATTAATTTAATTTAATTTAATAGTTTTACTCGTGATGCATGTCACTATCAAATTGATAATATTTTATTTGCTTTTGCAAACGAGCAATTACTAAATATTAAAATTTAGTTGACGCGAAAAATAAAACTATTTCATATACACATCGTATCGACGATCCAAAGATGCTTATTACTTCTCAGAGAGTTATCTCTCCAAACTATAGTTTAATTACGACTTGAAATGTTAATAACAAAAAATGTATAGTATTAAAAATCAAGTGTATAGGCAACCGCATTAACTTTAGCAGACACCAAAACATTTTTTTCTTATTAAGATATTCACAATCTGTTCAAAAGAATATTTAGCAAATTGGGTGGATGAATGGCACATGAGGGGAGAAGTGGTCCAGTGATCACGCTCCGTGATACATGAATACAATAAAATTAATCTTCACTTATCTGTTGGCCGCTTCCTCTTCAATCTGTGACGAGAGGTTAGTTCATTTGCTAGATGGCTCACCTCTTCGTTATGGTGTCCTGGGAGATTTTGACGATAGTTACTGCTGATTCTATGTATTTCCTCTTCTATAGTAGGTATGGCTAGGTCTTCATGTAGTGTTTTGTTGCTGACGAACCGGGGCACGTTTAAGATGGTACGAAGGATTTTTGACTGAAGACGTTGAATAATTTTTGAATTTGAAGTCTTGGTGCATCCCCATAGTTGGATACTATATGTCCATATGGGTTTAAGAATACATTTTATATAAGTATTTTATTTTCTGTTTTTAATTTGGAGTTTCTGCAAAGTAGCCAATGCATTTCTCGAAGCTTGCTCTTGATGTGATCCCTTTTGGATGTTAAATGCGGTTTCCACGTAAGTTTACAGTCCAATAGTAAACCAAGGTATTTGACTTCATTGCTGAAGGGTAATGGTGTATTATTTATTGAGACTCTTCCTGGTGGTAAAATTTACTTGCACTGATTTATTAGAATTTACATTTATACGCCAAAAGTTTAGCCATTCTACAAGGTTATTTAAATGATTTTGTAGAGTAGCAGCTGTAAGGGGGTCATTATCTGCAGATTAAATTGCAGTGTCATCAGCGTAGGTTGCAAGTATTGTGATGTTTTAGGTATGTCCGCTGTAAACATAGGATATAAAAGTGGTCCAAGGACACTACCCTGTGGTACTCCAGAGGTAATTGGAAAACATTTATTTAAAATGTCCTTTTTTTACATTTTTCACTTATATAACTTCAGTATAACTAAAGTATATAAAGATCATTGGCAGAATCAGGAGGAACACGTTTACCAAATTTGGACAAATTTGGTCCAGAAGTTCGGACGCCTATAGCTGTGACATGCTTACTGACGGATATAGATTTGTGAGAGTAATCCCTCAATTATGAAACAAAACATCCATAATATTACATAATTTATTTTGAATACTAAGATGTAACCAGCTCAAATGAAAAATACATTCGTTCATTTAACATGTGATTAATTTCACTGCACTGCAAACCGGATGTGAGACTGCCACTTCCATCGAGAGAAGTGGCGAATATTTGTCAAGCGGGGCTATTACATGCCATAAAACGCTAAAAGGTTTGCCCAATCAATTAAGTGGCACGAGGTTGGTCATGCGGATACTGAGTGCATTATATCTGGAGATGATAGAAAATACAGAAAGTTGTCTGGGATATCGTTGGTTTCCTCGGATTTCGTCAGCAACGGCATATGCACTGTGTCACAGACGTCCCGGGATCGTTTCCCAGCAAAGGGCTTGGGTGATTCTATGAGTCTTTGTGTTTATACCCTTAGAAGGAAGATAAGATCCGCTAAATAAAGAGTAGTCGCTAATGACCTTAGCTTTTGATGCGATTTAAAAGAAAATAAAAAAGTGCTACAGTTAATTATTCCAGACATACTGCTATTTTAATTTAAATTAGAGCTACGGGAGACTAACTTTATAAATTCAGACGTCGAACAAGTTCCTCGCTTTAAAGCATCTTGAAAGTCGCAGCTGTCTGCAACTATTTTCAACCAGAAAAGCGCTAGAAAATATATCTTAATTTCAGGACTGGATAAAATTGAACTTCTTGCACAATTCAATGTCTTTCATTTCTTGCGAGCTAGTGTAGGTTGACAATTACGAAAAAAATTGCTTCCCACTGGCAATGCCATATGTTCATAAACTCGTTGCAGAAAAGGAAAGTAATGCTCCCAATATAATATTTATTATTCATTTTAGAATTTATAGAGTATTAAGTTGGGTTCAAGAGTCAGAAGTGCTATAAGTGTAAAATTAAATTTAACTGACACGGTTTGTAATATATATTACAAAATAAAATAGACGCAGCATATAGGAAATCAAAGAAACATTCGGCGAGATGAAAAGTGTCAGCAAGAACATCAGGAGAGCAGATGGGAAGTCAATTCTGTACAAAGAAGAAAAAACAGAAAGATGGAAGGAATATCTGGAAGAGCTGTACCGTGGTGGAAATCTATATCAGTCAGTAATAGAAGAAGAGGTTCATGATAAAGAATTGGGAGACAAAATTTTAAGGGCAGAATTTGACAGGCCGCTGACAGACCTGAGTAATTGTAGAACGCCAAGAATTGATAACATTCCAGCAGATCTGATAACATAACCAGGCGAAGAAGCAATATCATGGCTGTTCAGGATAGTTTTCGAAATCTACGAAACAGGAAGAATCCCAGAAGATTTTGGCATTTGGAATAATTGTCACTATTTAGCGCTGTGATCAAAGAAAACTGGAGTTGATAGATGCGAACAGCACAGGACAATTAGTTTAGTATCCCATGCATGCAAAATATAACTAAAATAGTCAAATAGAATGCCAGTTAGGGGACCATAAATTTGGTTTTAGG
Source organism: Eucriotettix oculatus (assembly GCA_034510155.1). NCBI lineage: Eukaryota > Metazoa > Arthropoda > Insecta > Orthoptera > Tetrigidae > Eucriotettix > Eucriotettix oculatus. Next base: position 158,379,665 of record CM067377.1, read on the forward strand.
AAGAGTGTAGGGAAAAGAGAAGCAATATTAACTTTGCGACTAATTTTAGAAGACAGGATAATAAAAGACCGGCCTCAGTTTATGACAATTGTAGATTTAGAAAAACGTTTGATAATGTAAACTGGAACACACTATTAAGGATTTTGAAGAGCTCTGGAATAAAATATCTATAAAGGAGGATTATAAATAATCTCTACAGAAGTAATTAGAATTGAAGACCAAGAAAAGTAAGAAGTAAGACAAGGTTGCAGTCTGTCACCCATGCTTTTTAATATATATATATAGAACAGGCTATGAAGAAAGATAAAACGTGATTTGGGAAATGAAACATACTTCAAGGAGAAGAAATAAAATCCTTATGCTTTGTAGTATGAAGGGAATCAGAAGAAGACTTGGAAACTATAATAAATGGCATGAACGTAGTCCTGGGGAAATATTTCAATATGATGATTAATAGAGGGAAAACCGAGGTAATGCAGTGTACTATGGGAAACAGTGAAATAACAAAGGGTGTTTGATTTTGAAGGAATATTTTGACACAAGTTAAGGAATTCTGCTTCTTGGGAACCGTTATTACTAGGGACTGTAGGAGTACAGTAGACATAAAGTGTAGGATAGCACAAGCAAGAAAGGCTTTCGGAAAAGAGAGGAATTTACTGATGGGTATATAAGTGAGAATATTATGAAATCGTAGCTGAAAATTTTCGTATGGAGCGTGGCGTTATGGTGTGAAACGTGGACGATTGGACCTGAGGAAAGGAAAATAATAGAAGCCTTTGAAATGTGGTGCTATAGGCGAATGCTGAAAATCAGATGGGTGGATAGAATCACTAGCGACGAAGTTCTAAACAGAATAGGGGGAAAGCTAACAATATTGAGGACGTTGGCCATGAGAAGGGATAGATTAATAGGCCACGTTTTAAGATATGAGGGTCTTGTAAAATTGGCATTAGAAGGAAGTTAGTGGGGTAAGAACAGAAGAGGGAGGCCAAGGATGGAAGGCTTGCGCAAGATAGGTTAGCAGTCTTGGTACTGAATACCACAACAAAGGCATGTGAGATGGTGGTTGGTTGTGGAGTGGGTGTATTATTTGGAAATGGGACGGGTGGAAATAGCTCACCAAGCTGTAATGTAATTATCCGCTCATGGCGAACGCTGATCTATATAACCTTATTTTGAGCATAGCGTAAACAACTGGAAACGTACCGATTTCTTCCTGACCTTATAATGGATTAGAATATATTTACATTGTGAAGAGAACACCTTTAAAATTTCATATAATTCTATGTATGCTACCATAGGTGTGTCAAATGAAAAAAGTACTCAAAATAATTATGTACCAGTCATGAAAAGAAAAATATTAAAAATATTTTGCCTTAAACTTCCAAGCTTTAGAATTTATTTTTATTTTCATCTGACTTGTAGGTGAATAAATCAATAACATTTAAATAGATTGCCATTTAATTGTACAGTTTATTTAATTAAAAATCTGAATAAGGCACAAATATATACCAAAAAGTCGTTTTTCAATTAATTAAATAAACTGTCTAAAATTGATCATGAAATATGATTTCAAAATTTCGAACAGTTGTATGCCCTTAAAAGTGAAAGAAGAGTAAAGAACTTTAAAGTAGTTGTTCTGGTAGCTAATTCATAAGATTTAGTTTTGTTAAGTCTAGATTGAATAAATAATTCGTCATGAAAAATTTTTAAGTTAACCTTAGGGTTTTGCGAACATAATAATTAATTTAATAATTTGTGATTCTTTGAGCTAAATTTATGGAAGCGTGTAGGATTTACCAATATGACGGGAAAGGAATAGGGAATGGCTGAGGTTTTAGATGGGAAAGAATCGGGCTGTATCATTTACATATTTGAATGTGACCACAATAAACCAGGAAGGAATCAGGTTTTTGCTCCCTTACGTTTTGTATACGTATTCATTGTAAATGTTAAGAAATAAAAATGCTATGTAAACCCGATAAATTTTTCCTAATTCAGTTAAGATCGATATAACTATATTAACTATACTCGTTTACAGTCATAATATGTTGATCCTCCGTTATTACTTAATAGTTTACATGGAATAATTTTATTTCCCACATCACCTTGCTGATAGAATATAATTTATTGCACAATAATATTCGTACTTATTCGCATGAGCGCATATATATTTAGTGTTCACCAAAGACATTTAAAAATTAACCATTGTAAGGGGACAAAATACTGCTAATTACCAATTGCAATTAAGTGTAGCTTAATGCAAACAACTAATTTGCCGGCTTCATAAACAGTTTTAATGCTACACTAAATATTTTTGTGCTGTTCCTTTCAATACCGCGGCTTTTACAAGTGGTTAGTTTCTATAATCCACGTTATAGTAGATGTTAGGGAGATGTATATTTTACTGATCTCCAGAATTTTCAGAACGTTGATTAGTCTGTAATTAAATTGAAGTATAGTAGACATAAGGAATAGGATAGCACAGGCAAGGAAGGCTTTCGCGAAAAAGAGGGATTTACTTACGGGTAATATAAGTGTGAATATTAGGACATCGTTGCTAAAGATGTTCGTAGGTAGCGCGGCGTTATATGGGTGCGAAACGTGGACGATAGGAGGTCCGGAAAGGAAAAGAATAGAAGCCTTTTAAATGTGTTGCTATAGGCGAATGCTGAAAATCAGTTGGGTGGATAGAATCACAAACGAGGAAGTTCTAAACAGATTACCGGAAGAGCAAACAATATGGAGGACGTTGAATAAGAGAAGGGATAGATTAATAGGCCACGTTTTAAGGCATGACGCTCTTCTAAAATTAGGAGAGGGAGAATAAGGATGGAATACGCTAAGTAGATTAATGAGGATGTAAGTTGTAATACTTATAAGGAAATGAAAAGCTTGCGCAAGATAGTTTAGCTTGGAGTGTTGCATCAGACCAGTCTTAGGGCTGAATACCACAACAACAGGTGAAATATACAACTCTTGAACATCATATTTGTAACTTTCTCGGAAAGTCTCACTAGATTGCTATTGAGTTTAATATTTAATGTCTCATTTAACATTGATAACATGTAAAAAACCGCGAAACGAAGTTTATACAGGTTGTTCAGCAGATCTGAAGACCACACATCGATTCAAAAAAAGTGTGAATGAAAAATGTTTGTCTCCGTGGGGGACATCTAATAATAATACGAAATTAGACCACCCCACCCACCTCTTAGAGTTAAAAACTTAAATAAGATCCCCATTTTTTTATTGCAGATTCGGATTACCCAGAAAACGTTACTTCAATTTGACCTACGATTCGAGTCATTTCGGTCACAAATGGGATTGTAATCGATAAAAATCAAAATGGGTAAAATATCGTTGAGAAATGGGGATATCTCAATAAATAGGCACCAGATCAGCAAAATAAATTAAATGTGTTTGATATTCTTACAAATGCTACTTAATGACACCATTACTGTCCACCCACACCCACTCCCCATGGGTGGGGAAGCGAATTATCTCAAAATTTTCAATGGGAAACCAATTTATTTTTATAGGAAACCTTGGCGTTCTAATGTGAAATACTATTGATTTGAATTAATTATTCAAGGAAATTTTTTTGCAGATTGCGCTTTCATCGAAAGAGTTCGCAGACGTTCATTTGTTCGTTTACTGATAAGTAGTAACTACGTTCGGCGTTACCGAGGAACAACGACGAGGACGTAGTAGTTTTCATTTCCCTTAGGGTGCTTGTTTTATGTGAGTTCCCTCACAATTTATGTTGCTGGTTTTAGGTGCATTCCCTTTCGATTCATTGCTCAATTAATTACATAATTCGGTTCCCCACCCCTTGGGAAGGGGGGTGGGTGGACAGTTATGTTTTTATTTAGAAGAATTTTAACTTTATTTTGCTGATCTGGTGCCAATTTCTTGAGATTTTTCAACGATTTTTTACCCAATTTATGTTTCTTCGATTAAACGCCATCTGTGACCGAAATGATTCGAATCGTAGGTCAAATTGGATTAATGTTTCCTGGAGAATCCGAATCTGCAATAAAAATGGGGCTTCCCATTTAAGTTTTTTTCTGTATCGAGTTTCGTATAATTAGATGTCCCTTTCGAGACTAACATTTTTCATTCATATTTTTTTTTGATCCGATTTGTGGTTCTCCAGATAGTTTAATGTCTTCAGATAAACGGAACACACTTTTTATATAAGGATGGGCAATCATGTAGGAATTAGACTGACAAACGCTTCTGAAACTGTCAGGTCTCTGCATTACAGATTCATACATTTATGTTGCTCGCAACCCCACTTCACACATTGTGATCATTGCTTCATCTCTTCTAATCAGACATCGTTGATTGTGTGTTTTGAATCGCGTAAGCCTGAAATACTCAAGGAAACGGAAGTGAGAGGTTCACCTGTTAATGGCTAGTTTCAGCATATCAAATGAAGGAGCACCCATCATAAGTTGTCCACTTAAGCTTGGAATATAAATGGTGCGTGTAAACATACCTTACTTATTAATCTTCGTGTGTACTCTGAAGACAGGAACATCTTACAAAACAAGAAATAAGATAACGACACGTTTGGGAAACAAAACGTGCCTGCCTGTATTTTTTTAGAAGCTTCCTGAGTTTACGCGTACTGCGATAGCTGCGTTACATTATCTTAGTTTCATGTGTCACGTGAGTTTGTTCAGTTTCTTTAAAAATGCTTTTAAAATACCTGATACAAAACACTGTCTCGACCAAACAAGCGTATCCAAGTAAACATAGTTATAAATGGAAAATTGTTGAAATACTGCAAAAAGAGAGTAACAGTTACTCAATATTAATGAGCGAAATGATCCTGGTTAGAACCCACAATGACACACAAAATTTAAACAGTACCTATGTTTATATTCTTTTGTGATTCAAATATTTATAATTTTGATAAAAACTGCTTCATTTTACTTGGGTTATTTTTGCAACTTCATACGATACAAATGGTTCCAACTGAAAATACTGATTTTTTTTCTGTCATTTCGGCTATTGAAGTGATGAAGGTGGACTAAATTATTCTCATCTTAGGTAAATTAAAATTCCAGTTATTAAATTTTCAAGCTATTCCAACGAGTCTTAGATTTTTCTTTTCTTTGAAATTTAAATTTTACATAATATAATTTCTCAATATTTTAAGATTATTAATTTTTTAAACACCTGAAGAGGTTCCAAAAATTAGTAAGTAACGGTATTGTATTTAAATAAGCGACATGTCGACGGCAGTTCCTTGCGTCCTCTTAAAGATGATTAGTTGTATTCCAATACTTTTTGTTCACTTCATTACAAAAAAAATAGTAATTTCCCGAAACATATTCTCCATTTATTCTTTGTGAATTACTTTAAAACATAAAACTGGTTGCAATTTCACAAAGAATAAAAAAATAAGGAGCCTGTATATCATTCCTTGTATGTCTGCTTTATAAACCCGGCTATTACTGTTAATTTTCTGACTATATATGCTATTTACACAAATATTATTATTGAGTCACTTTCCAGCATTTATTTTTAAATAATTTGAGTATATAGTAGATTAAATGTATAGAGGTATAAAATTTTCAAATTTAATATTTTCAGACCATTTAAAATTATGAATAAAGGATTATTAGGCTACAATCAAAAAAGGGTCATATTAAAATTTAAAACCAACGTTTCAATGAATAACTCATTCATCTTTATCAAGTAATGATTTCGTTATTCATCCAAACGTCAGTTTTAAATTCTATTATGACCTGTGTTGTAACCCAATAACTTTTTATTCAACAAATTCACCGGGAAAATCTACGATCTTCTATTTAAAATTATGTTTGAATGAAATGGCTTATTTATGTACCACTTTTACTTTTATGAATGAAAGGTGTAGAATTTTTCAATATTCAAATAATTTTTTCGTTTGAATTTTTTATTTTATTTAGATATATTTAAAGTCTCATCTACATCAGAGGTAATTAGCGACATCTTTCATGATTGCAGCTTATGAATATATTATTTGCTTACAAAGTAATTGCAATGGAACAGGAAAACATTGAGTGTTCTTAGTATATCAAATAAATTGATGAAATGTAGGACTTTGTCTTCGATCTTGCATGATTTGTTTATTTCTTGTAGGTCGGAGTTCTGGAAGATGGAGAGTCGTTGTGCGTCGTGTCTTGCATTCGGTTAAGTATTTTTGAGTGCTGAATCTGTGTTACATAATAACAAGAAATACGGCCGTATTTAATAAACTAACCTTAAAAAGATTAGACAGACAACACATGTATTTAAATACATCATACTTTGACGGTTGCGGGGCGGGTGCGTTTTCCCGTCCCGCAGTATCCGCATGAAATGCTTCACATTAAACATTTGAATGTAAAAACGGACATGGATTTGCTCACTAGTATATATAATGTCTTACTTCATGAAATGTAATATACCACATGTATAATTATTATCGTTGCTTCAAAAAAAATTCTTTGGGTTCTTTAATTACTGGATTCTTTGACTCTACTGTAATATCTTTAGAATACTAATTTTTGTTAATTAGTTGAACCTGAAGGGGGTCAAGATCAGGAGCGAAACATGTAGTTGATTTTAAATTATAATTTGTTAAGTTTCACTAATTTTTTGTCTCTTTTGGTCTTATTTAAAGTTTAATTTAAACTTACAGACATTAATAACTATTAAATAATAAATGATATTTAACATGTTTAGTAGTCTACTTTTCTGCTCTCGGCGGCATAACATTTTCTTTAAATTCGAAACAGGTATGTCGATGAACTCGGTTGAAAATAATTAGTATAAATAGTACTCGTACGATAAATTTCATTTTACACCGTTTAAATTAGTTATGTAGTACAAAGAATAATCGCGTTATATGAAAGCACGAAGTGTTCTATTGATAACATAAATATTAAACGATAGAAGCTATTAAAGTGAACTAATTGAGAAGGTTGTATAATTTAGTGAATTACAATTTTGTTGTGGAGGAAATTATGTACTGTAATATACTAGTATTAATATTAATCTAATTTAGTTGTTTCCTCTTTCAACGAAATAAGATACTTTGAAGTGTAAGAGAGGACAAGTGGTCGTCCGTTTAAGAAAAAAAACCGATTATAATTTTTTCAACCATCTGTGCATGACGTTTGATGTGAATGTCCGTTATGTGTTTACTGTTAGTTCTCATGAACGGCTGTAAAGAATGTGGCAATGAACACGTAACCACCGGGTGCATCGTATGTGGCGAATACGGTGGAAGGGCGATCTTTCAAGCATATGATGCATTACTAATGCTCCAGTTTTTACCGCAGTCGCCTTGACTCGTACGTTTTGTTCGAGAGTGGGTTTAGCTGCTGAGGAGAAAATGGACCACCCACGTGGGGGACACGTGTGTTCCGTGGGAACGAGCAGACGTTCGCACAATAGCCACTACCACGCGTACCCTCAGTCAACATGCTCGTAGGTCATCAATTCCTTTCTGTAATGTGAAACCCCTTAGACCTGTGGTATCAGCTAACAGTCTAGCATTGTACGATCTCGCACGCACGCATAAAATATGGCCGTAAACAAAACGATTTCGGCGTAGGAAAACATTCGACGCAACGGAAGCTACAGATTAGGAATGAAGATAAAAGCTTGGAGAAATATGGTTTCCTTGTGATTTGTGAGACCCCTTCTGAACATTGTGTTTGTTTTCTCAAAATATAAAAATAAATACCTCCATTGGTTGGCATTGGCAAGATTAATTCCTGCTACCCGTTACAGGAGTTATTAAGATTTACGGGTACTTTAATAGCACTATATATTTAATGACTTGGTCCTCAGGAAAACTTTCACCTACAGTTTCTGACGCATGTATTCGTTTGCGTATTTGTAGGGTGTTCAATTATATATGAGTATTAGATAAGAACTCTCAGAGTTCTCCAATAATAAATTAGAGAGACCAAGTCATTATCAGCAAAGAAACTTTTATTATCAATCAAATCGCATACGGAGAACGAATCATATAGCAAGGAGAAGAAATAAAAATTCTACGGTTCGCCGATGTTATTGTAGTATTAGGGGAATCCGAAGAAGACATGAAATAAATGACATGAACGCTGTCCTGGGGAAAGAGTTTAATATTAGGATTAATAGTGGGAAAACAAAGGTGATAGAGTGTAGTATGGGAAACGGTGAAATAACAGTGTTAGATTGGGAAGGGATATTTTGAAGGAATTCTACTATTTGAGCAGCATAATAACTAGGGATAGTAGAAGTATAGTAGACATAAAGAGTGAGATAGCACAGGGAAGGAAGGCTTTCGCGAAAAAGAGTAATTTTACTGTGGGTAATTAAGTGTGAATGTTAGGAAATTGTTACTAAAATGTTTGTATGGAGTTTGGCATTATAAAGGGTGTGCGAAATGTGGGGAAAGGAAAAGAATAGAAGCCTTAGAAATGTGGTGCTATTGGAGAAAATCAGATGAGTGGATAGGAACAGTAATGAGGAAGTTCTAAACAGAATAGGGGAAAAGCGAACAATGTGGAGGACGTTGACCAAGAGAAGGAATAGATTAATAGGCCACGTGTTAAGACACGAGGGTCTTGAAAAATTAGCATTAGAGGGAAATGTGTGGAGTAAAAGCAAAAGAGGGAGGCCAAGGATTGAATGCGCTAATCAGATTGGGATGATGTGGGATGTTGTAGTTATGTGGAAACGAAACGGCTTGCGCAATATAGGTGGGGGTTGCTTCAAGCCGGTGTAAGGAATGTATAAGTCAACAATCAAATAGCAATGCTCGAGACTTCGTTCGCGCGGAACTTGGACAATTTTTTAAAAAATTATATTTATTTAGAGGCGCGTCAACTTCTATGGTCATTAGCGACTAAATATTTACAATTAATCAATTACGTTTACAGCTGACATAATTTAGTCATATTTATCTTAATATTTTAACATTAATATGGTTAAATTTCTGATAAAAAGTAAATACTTTCATAAATTGCAACATTTCATAGTGTAAGTTTGGAGAACTCACTATTCCGTAGATTTATTTTCCTCTTAATACCTTTCTTTTATGCTGTTCATACTTTTTACATTCCAAGAGTATGTGCTGCATTGTGATTTTTTAATTTGCCCTAAATATGAAAGAACAGATACAGAATTTTGATAAAGTTGGCTTTGGCGGGGCAATACAAGGAATTTGCAAGTAATTATATCCCTATCTTCTGTTATATATCTAAATTGGTTTCAAACACGGGGAAAGTCAATTGGTTTACAAATATTTATATTAATACTTTCTGAAGCCTGCAATATATCAAAATGAAAAATGCACGAAAATTCAAATTTTAATCCTTAAAATTTTCTTTGAAATCCGTTGAGCCGTTTCGGAACCTATTCTAAACCAACTTCCAGATAGAGAGAAACGTCAATTATATTTATTGGTGCCCGACGATGCCCTGGAATTAAATTATATTAGGCTGGCCATCCGCCCCCGTTTTCAAAACTCTGTCCCTTACTGCGAGGTGTATTCTCGGCCTTGTCCCCGGAATCCAGCCTTGACCTATTAGGACGAATATTTAGGCTACACGTAACAATCTATTATAAAACCATTAACTTTATCTGATAAGTGATTTACAAATTTTCGAGGAGCTGAAACTGAAAGCGAACACTTGCTGACAAACCAGTATCTGAAATATCAATTCTGTCTCAACAACAATGCCGTGACCACCAGTCAAAACTCCTACAATAGATGGAGTGATAATGCTCGCCCTCTATCTCATGCTGTCAAAATTAGGATTATGATACCACAGTTAGTAGACTTTTTTTTAAAAAAAAAAATTGCACTCCCCTCCCTCCCCCCGCGGTATAGTCGTCACGGAATCGGCAGGAAATAATATGGTCACTGTATTTATATTATCCCGCTACAATACTTAAGTCCACAGTAATCTCTTAGTCAACACGTGAATAAACAGTGAGAGGGTCACATTTTTAAAACTTTTCACGCCCCCTTCTTTATTAGGTCTGAATTTTATCTTAACAACTGCGATTTCTCAGCATGGTAATCGAGTTAATAAATCTACTGGTACGTTAAATAAGCACGGTAACTTAAAATTATTAAGAGAGCCACTTTCAATCTCACTTAACCGCGAAAAATATTTATTTTCACGTGCATATCTGCTGTTTATTTACGTTTTAAATCTCCACCCCCACTCTTAGGCCATTGCGTTAGAATTATTTCAATTTAATTGACAGGCTTGACACGTGAGGGCTTAATCTACCCTGTTGCAAGTTCTAAAACATCTCTTTGGGGGTAGGATCTATTTTGGCCTGACAAGTAAGAAAGTGGGAACAAATTTTCAAAGATCAGTGCTAAACACCGAAATTTCACGTCCATCGGATGAATGGTTTAGGAACGCCTAATAATAACTCGCAGTTGGTTTCAAATAGTCCAGCTTTTACCCGGAAATTAAATAGTTTTACAAATATTTACATTAAGATCTTCCGAACCCTACAAGATATCGAAATGAAAGTTGCACGAAACTTTTCATTGAAAATCGTTTGGCCGTTTCGGATCCTATTTGAGAGAAAATTCCAGACAGACACTTCAATTTTTTATTTATTGGTATATATTGATAAAGGAACTCAGCTCAGCCACAATCGCACTTTATGTCCAACTTCAAAGATTTAAAAACGAAGAGAACTAATTTACTTTGCATCTTTTAACACTGTTTCGTATCATTAAGTTTTACAGGTGTCCATAAAATGTCCCAGTTTTAATGTTACATTATAACGGTCAAATTTAGTCTATTTACAACAAATTATTTATTAAATTTAAAATAAACTAACTTAGTTTTTCTTATAAATGTTCAATAAGTGCACATTTAGTTACACGGCACACATAAAACCGAAAACATAATTTTCCTCCTCACAATTTGGCTAACAAGTCCGGAAAAATGGAGGCTATAGTCTGTTCAATTTTGTTCGAACACTGTAAATTAATTAGGTAATAGAGGAACGAAGAAACGATCTTTCATAAAAGGTATTTAATAACGCGTGGCATAACGTCAGGTGAACGTGAATATAGCTCTGCTGTTTTGACCATTTCATTATCCAACGTTTAACCACACTCGTGCATGTAAGGAAAGGGTCCCTTTTGTTGTCAAATATAGTTTTCAGGCACACGACGAAAGGCATCTTCTTACTGCAACACTTCACTTACTATGTTAAAACTTACACCATAGTCATCTGACTTTAAAACATATAGCAACAAAAAAGCAGTACTCGCACATTTGTTTATCTAAAACTCTTTGACGTCCTCTTAAACCATTAACAGCGCTTCCAGTTACTGTTAATTTTGGTACCTGGGACATTCTTTAATGGATACCCTGTTATTTCATCTGCACAATAATATTCGTTAATAGAATTAGGAACTCATTTATCAACAATTTTGAATGAGTTCCACACAAGAAACAAAACACAATCCATATAAAAAGAGTAAAGCTTTGTAAATAAGAAATATGTTTAACAAACTGAAACAAATAATGTAACAATTATCAAATAACCAAATTCAATGTAAAGCTGAACTAACTATATTTCTCCTTAACTAATAGTCATACTGAACTTTTTATCATCATCATCATGTGTTCTTGGAACAGACATCACTAATATTAAATGACTATGTAGTTCGGGAAGAGAGAACAACTTCGAGAACTTTGAGGATAGATGAATAGGCCAAGTTTTGAGATATGAGGGTTTTGTAAAATTAGCTTTAGAGGGATGCGTGGAGGAAGAAAAGAAGAGGGAGGCCATAGATGCAATTTAGGGAGGATGTGGTAGCTATGTAGAAATGAAAAGGTTTGCGCAAGTAAGATTAGCATGAGATCAGTCTTAGGACTGATTACCACAAAAATAACAACAACGAAGTCGGTTTAAAATATTCAACTAATTTTATGTTATAGCATATTATTAGTAAAAATCAAAATAATTAAAAACAGCTAGCTTGCTATATTAATAACTTAAGGGAATCTTTTATGCACTTGAGTGAAATTATTTATAAATCAAGCTGAAATAAACGTCTATGTACATCCTTACACATTCCTTACCCTTGAAGGATGGTTTCTATACAGAATGTATGGTGCATGACTATTAATTTTTTAACCGATGTAGAATTTTGCTACACAGACTTAATTCAAGGTAAAATATCAGGAAATAGTCTGATTCTATTCCCACCAGTGTTATTTGCAACCTACCAAAACTGTATTTCCTTTAGTACTACATTTAGCAAACAAAACAGTCTAATATATATATATATATATATAATGCAGTTTTCATAAGCTCTTAAAAGAGAAACGATGTTTTCATTAATTATGGTAGGTTTTATAGCCCCCTCCACACTTACAGAAAGAATTCAACCTTTTCAAAACTTAAATTTTTAAGTTTAACATGTTATCAGGATATGCTACGTGATAATAGTATAGAAAAGTAATTTAATTAACTGTGCCAGGGATTTCCTATTTCGAACCCTTGAAAAACTTGTTTTTTGGCAATAGATCTTTCCAATTTTTGTATTATAATGGAAATATAAAAAATACTACCTGGGTTCCCAGCCATGGCCGAGTACTTCTTTGTATTAGCCCCGTATATTATTTAATTCGGCACTAATGCAATTTAAACGAATCTCTCCTATTTGATATTTGTTGTTACTCATCATGATTCCAATTTTGGAGTTTTCAACTTTCATCTTGGGCCGAGCAAGCGTCAACAAATAAAATAAATTATTCCCTGACCGTCGTCCACGTGCACACACGGTGGTCCCTGTTCGGGCGCCGATGCAAAGAAACTCTTTTTTGTCGGAGTCGTCGTATTTTAGGTCTCTACACCTGTCGGATTGTCATGTGTTATAAAATAACTTTACAAAAACTAACAAAACTTTATTCACTTGAACAAAAGAAAATAAAAAATGTTTTTTGTGTTTATTGAAACCAGTACAAATATACCCCCCCTCCCCCCTGGAGGGCAGCAATGAATCCAGGACTGCTCTCTCTCTCTCTCGACCGATCTCGCCGACGTCCAAATCTAGAAGGAAGCTGTGGTCATCCATCTAACGTTACAGGGTACCTCGAACCTCTGCCACCAGATCTTTCCATCCTTATTTTGGAGCGGGCCAAGAAAAAAATTTAAATTTTTACGTGGGACTCATATAGGAGTCGTTTTCAATTAATAACTGCAATGGATGAATGCGAAATCAAAATTTGGAGGACCGCGCGACCCTTGTTTGACCCACGTTCCTCATGATAATTATAACCTAACGTTGAGTATTTTATGCTAGAAGCATTTATGTCCTTGGCTTTCATAATATTTTCGCTAAATAATAAATCGGAAGTTTTACATCACATATAAGCTAGCAAAATTAATAAATAGATAACTCTTTAAAGAAGAAACAAATATGGAAATACTATACAAAATTGCGGCAAACGATATTTATTGTGGGAAAAAGATGTAAACAAATATTTATGAAAAGTTTGATATTGTTTCTTTGCAACCTAGTAGTTTATATTGGCAGATACAGATGGCGAGCAGCTTTACAAACGCACATCATTAACCTGGTTTTCCTATCGCTGTTCACTATTTTTATTGCTGAAAACCATTTTTCGCAAACATAAGTACTAATCGTGTAAATTTTCCAATAAACATGTAAATTTTGATAAAATTTTTGTAGGTACAAAGTCTGAAATGTTCTTTCGTTTATCAATTGTCCGTTGGTTCGTTGCAGTGCAGTGACACATCTCTTTCTCTTTGGATGATATATTTGTTTTATTGTATTGCAATTTAAACATTTAATCTCAAACCTGAAATGGAAACACGTAGAATGAGTACAGTTTTTTGTACAAATGGTTTACTTTTAATTATCTTCACTTTAAGTCATTTCAACCTATGATAATTTCTGGCATCTATAAATTAATAGTTTTGTTTTTATAGGCCTATGCCTTCTACAGGCTCACGTCAGGACTGATAAATATTGTATATTCAATTGAAATTCATTTTCTTAACTGACCATTTCTCTAACTCAATTTATTTTCTTGACTATTTTGGCTTTCAGAGAGAAGTCAATCTTTAGATAAATGAATGAAGTAATCAATCGCATTATCTAAAATCATTTAATTACAACAATTCTTACTTAGCTTATTGGACCGTTCTTCAAGACTAGAAGGGCAAAAGGCGGGAAGTGGAAAGGTCGGGCTACAAGATGGGAGGTTTAAGTATTCTTAACCGCTCTGAGCAACATCGTTCATCCTACGAAACCTTTTAAACTTCTACCGACCCCCAAGTCGTTCTCCTGGACTTTGTTTGGAATCCCTAAGCTAGCCTATATGCTCTATAACATTATAAAGGACAAACGTGTCATATAAGTAACGCGAGGACAAAAAAGTGTCGTAGGATTTTACTGGAAGACCGGAGGCCGTACCTCAGCTGCAATCAGCTTATCTACAATATATTATTATATACGGTTTTAGCGTAATGTTTTAGAATAAAAATTCTGGAACTGTACTACATCAATTGAAATGCAGCAGTCTGCATGACAGTAATATTCAGCCAATGCCTGATATAAGATTCGTTAATCGTAAATATAGTTTGTTATAAAATAATTGAAAACATATTGTGGCTTGTATTAATAAAAAATTCATTTTTCTAATAAAAATAAAGTATCATGGCCAAACCATAATTTTATAAATAAAATTGACTGTTTTAATTGTAAAGCTTTCTATATCCGTCAAGCGAAGTGTGAGCTTCAAACAAAATTATAAAACTACAACAGCTTTTGTATAAACAGTATGTTTCAACAAATCATGTTTACACGAATAATCACAGGATTAATAGAAAAATTTTAGATGTTGAATGCAATTATTACACTTGATAGATAAGCGAAATGCTGTGTATAAATTTAAATTGTAAATTTGTTTTGAAACCTGGAATACCTAATACTTTGAAAGCTCCTTTACTGTTTCATAATCTCCGGTGACAACAATGTAATTGATGTGTTTGAATAATAATTTTTTCCCTTCTTTCAGACTGGGGAGTTCTTAGAATATGTAATTTTTTTTCTGTTAAATGGTTTATTTAAATTCTTAAATATTTTGATAGCAATGTAAGAAACCATACCAATACTAAATTTATTTATTTGGAAGTTAACTATTGACTCCGAGGAGCGAATAATTGCTTTAATTGAAGCTCAGCCCAACGGTCATGAAAGTAAATTTATGAGATGAGAATGGAAAAATGTCGTCCGGACCCTGGAATCCAACCTGGAACCTTCCGCTTACCGTGAGGTATCTCGAACCATCTGAGATAGTCAACTACTAGATCCGATGCCATATTACTCTACACTTGTAAACCTAAGCTCGGTTCACCTACAATTTATTAATTATATTCTTCACAACATTAGCTGGGAATGAGTGAAGAACGAACCTTGTGAAAACTGATAAAAGTGCATGGATATTGATTCTAAGAAAGAATAATTGCTTCAATTGAAGCTCAACCCAACCATTTCGTTTATTTTGGCATTTAGTCACGTGTTTTGTGACATTCAATTAAATCGACCTATGTTATCGAATTATTGGACAAATTTAGGCTCTTTGTTGGAGATTATAGGCGGTTCCTTACTGGGTTCGATAAACCTTTCTCAAAAAACTTTAGTCAACGGTGTTTGTAACTAATCCTCTGCGTCAGGCAAATAGCACGCGCGCACAGCGACCTGCGGGCCGCTAATTTTGAGGAAAATCCTGTCACCAATCCACACACACATATGTATTACACTAAAAATTATTATTTATGTTACAATGGGGCGAAATGTCTGTAGTTTTTTATAAATTTTACTTTTTATAAATTACGAGTTGTGGCCATGTTTCATTAGTTTATCATAAAGCAGAAGAAGTTTCAGCTTATACGTGATCTAATTTCAAACATTCTCAATTTTCGTAAATAATAACTGAATAATATTTCACTAATAAATCATTCACATTTTAGATTTTAATCAGATCCATTATAGTGTTTATATTTTAGGATTATAAAAATGATTACTGAATAATGTCTAATTTGTCCACAGTCACAAAACTATTACAGGTTAATTACAGTTATAAATATAATTATCACGTGTAACATAATTTAACTTGTTTAAATAACCAAATATCCTTCCTTTATTCATGAATAATGTCTACGGACAGGAACATTTCTGTTAACAATAGCTGAAGGTTGTTACTTCCTTCTTTATTGATGACATTGTCCATCTCTTTTGAAACACTTTTCTAAGTTAAAAATGCTGACAATAAGCGTAAATATAAGAGACGGTAATTTTTATATAAGAATATCTCAAAAAGTATATTACATCAAGTACAGTACCGTATGATTTTCAGGAGAAACAGTATAATTGTTACGGGTTACATTCAAGTTCTTATCTTGTACGTGCACCGATATGCATTAACGTTGGCTAATTAAAACGTCTGTTCTTTATAGACCAGACGCCTATGTTTGACATTAATGTCAGTTTAAGCACCTTAATAATACGCTCGGAAAAATTTATGGTGCAATATAAAGTTATTTCACTGGGTGAACACACAAAAAAACTATTACAGAATCATTAAATTAAAAATGCAGGGCTTGAAAATTAAATTACATCAAAACTTGACTCGTTTTTTGTATAACATTGTAGTAAACCACGCTGCAACACGAAAATAAATTTCAGAGAGCTTTGGAGTGTAGCCAATTGAATTTTAGAGTAATACGATGCAATTTATTATATTTATTTGTATAGGGACTACTAAATTATTATCAATAGTAATACTTAAACGTTCATGGTTTGATAACTACATTAGTATAGATCATGTGATCAAAATTTATTATTTTTGTTCTGAAAATAGTCCTAAAATATAGCTACGATCACAAACAGAGTTAATGTGTTAAGTAATTGCATTATTTATAAAAAAAATTACATTGTTGACCATTTGGATTTCGCGAAAACTTTGTTCAAAGGAAACGTATAACTAAAACCTGAAACAAATGAGGTCCTTATGGTTACTAGGAATATGATTAAATTAATGTATTTAATATTGGACTTTTAGTTAGATGATTAAAAACCATAACAGTCATCACAAACTTTAATTGTCGCCACAAAGCTAGCTTACGACCTTAAGGTCATCATCAGGCTGAAAACAATAACATGTTCAGTAAAAGCATAATTAATTCTATACGAACACATAATGTTATAAAAGTAATAAGTAAGTGAATCTCAGTAACTGGTAAATGTTTAACAGTTTATTATTTTACTCTTTCTAAATTTTACGATTAAAAACTGAATGTTGTTGTGGTATTCTGTCTTAAGACTGGGCTGATGGAAACCTATCGTGCGCAAGCCTTTTCATAGTGAAATATAATGCAACCTATAGATAAGGGAAGAAAAACAAAAATTATACTCGGTGACAATGCAAATCTAGCCGAAGGTCTTTTCACTGATTTTGTTTAATTATGATGTACTGAATTGAAAAAAGGAAATTCGTTTATGTAAAACCTTTATGAGTTTTGGGATTTTCGTAAATATGTGTGTATTATGGCAGGCAAATCAGTTTCCCGGGCAACATAAAAAGAAAACATTGATTCGCAAGAGGTGATTTAACGGAAGGAACAGTGCAATATTATAATCTATGAAAAACCTAGGTCTACAGTTTCGCAAGCACTTCAGTACGCAATATTGTGCAACATTGCTTAAGCATTTTGTCTCCAACTCCGACGATGATATATTTGTATTTAATGATGTTTTTCTTCAATTTTTTTCTACGCTTGAATTGAACATTTTTATGATAAATTTGAGATTTTCAATAATTAAAAGGTTTTACAAATAATACATTACGCCATTGTAAATTAGTGATTATAACTGCCTTAGATTTTTAAACATATTTGAAGTAAAAGTAATCGCAGAATAAGTATTTTTCTGCCGTCATAAATATTTCCTTCAAATAGTTTCTTCCACAAATGATGAAGTTGTAACTTGTCATTCGAACTTCGTAATTCCTCAGATAATCTGTGATTTTTTGGGGTTATCGCTATAAATATGCAATCAACATGATGCATGTGAAGTTCTGATTGTTCCACGTGAACGACTTACTGAATGCATAATATTCTATTAATAGATTTTCTAATGTCCGGAAACGGTTGATTTAGAGAACCATACCGGACAAAAGACCTTAGCAATTATTTTTGTAACAATTACAAAATATTGTTTCATTCTGTAACGTACAATTGCATGTCTCCCTAAAGTGCTTATCTTTACAATAAGTCAATAACAATAAAATTACAGGTTAAATTAAAACTTAAATTCAAAGGATGTACAACATTCTCTGTCTTATGGATATGATTATTATTGAAGTTATTTCTAGCATTTATGTCATTACCTTTCCTTTCTACTTTCATATTTTCCTCTTTTCTTTTTTGGGTTAACATGCTGCATGGGGGTGATCCTGAAGCAGGCAACTCCCCTTTAATAGCATAGGAAGGGAACTGAAAACGGGGGATGCGGAAGGTAGAGTAAGGTAGCCTAGGGGTTGACTAGGGTCCCCGAGCTATTGTTTAAGGATCCTACCCGGTGTTTAACCTAAAGAAATGCAGGGAAAACCCTATGAAACCTGCATCAGGTAGGTCGGGCATTGGATACTATTCTCACGCCCTTCCGAATGACGGGAGATGAGTTTGCTGTGGGATCGCAGCATTCCCTTCTCCGTGTCTCTATAGTTTTAGAAGTCAGTTGGCCGAATGATCCAATGGGATCAGCGGACAACTCCTGCCTTATGCCCAGTACATAGACCTCCCAAAACACGTAAATGTATCTCGGTATGTAAGAACTTTGGAACAAAAAACAGAGAGAGAGAGAGTACGAGGTACTCCAGACACAGTAAGGTGAGCCCCACAGTGACTCTGGGTAACACTGACTGCGAGAGAAAACCACCACAGGTACCTCTATCGTAATCTTTTTTTTGGTTCATCAGGCTACATGAGGGTTATCCTGAAACAGGCAACTCCCCTTTAATAGCATAGGAAGGGAATTGAAAAGGGGTTAATATTTAAACATTTTAAATATATATTTATTATTTTATAATGCGAGTGCGCGAAGCTTCCCGGTTACTTATTCATATCGTAGTGCAGAAAAAAACTCCACGAATCAATTAACAATTTTATAAGATAACTTGAGTAAAACGCATGTTTAGGTGGAGTTGAGCTGTGGATTTGCTGCAAAGTATAGCGATAAGTGTCGACATCACGGTGACGAAAGACGTCCCGACGAAATAATGCTACAAGACAAAAAAAACGCCGGATTGAGGTGGGCAGGTTGGCTACGGCGCCAAAGACCTAAGGCAATTACCACTGGACAATCCTTTTCCATCTGTAATACAGGATTGGCGGAACCACGCTACGTTGACTAGGTTTTCAGGCTTAAGTGATGATCGAAAATTTTTAGCACGACCACGACCGATGAAAGAGTTAGTTTTGATCTTTCGCTTGGCGAATAAGGAAATGAGATTAAATGAGTAGTAATAGAGATATGTTAAGTTTATTGAATAACAACACTCGCATACGGAGAAATTCTGAGAATAGAAGGAGAAAAAGAGAAATCTTGGAAATACTAATCTTCGCCAATGTGGGTTTATTTAATTGCAAACCAGAGTAATCAGACGACCTACAAAAAACAAGAGTTCACCTGCTGACCTGAGAAGATTACACCGACGAGAGACCGAGAGGGAAAATCCCGAGCATTATTCAGCCACCTGCAGATTAGAAAATTCTCCACATTTTCCCTGCCCACAGCAAAAAAACGATTGTTTTTTCCGACTGAGATAAGAACAATTGAGATTTCATCCACATGTGCACGCCTCCACAGAGGTTCCTTCTGATTATTTTTAATAACGCCCGAGTTTCATGAAACTCGTCCTGAGTTTTGCCTGTTTAATGATATAGTAATATAATTTGAGTTGTAATATGTTAAATTAAATGCCAAGTATCCCTGAATTTCTGAATTAATATAGTTATGGTCAATTTTCTTAAATTTATTACTTGAGTTGAGTAAATTTAAATAATTTATTTTATTGTAATAAATTAAATTTTCATGTCAATGTGAACCTTTTTTTAAGTTAAGCACTCGTTTATTTCATTACAGTATTATACCGAGATTGCACACTAATCTCTGTGATTAAAAAGATCCTATTCTTACCTTCTGTTAAAGGACCTGAACGTTATTTTAACCAGAATGAAGAATGCAAACACATACAATAACTTTTTTATAATTCCTTCCACCTACTACTTCCGACACCAGTAAATATTGAAATTAAACTTTAAGTTTATCGAGTGATAGTTAAATCTATATATTCCGCACTAATATCCAACGATTTCGCATTATTTTTGAATGTCATAACTTTGTACCCCATTCTCTATGCGTTCTAGGGGCGTCATTACTCATAATGTTTCTTTCTAGATCGTGAAATATATCAAGCTTATTTTGATTTTATTCATACATTTTTATTTATCAGACTATATTATTTATTTATTTAATTATGTATATCAGTACGTTACATTACTTAGTTTGAAAATATTGTCTTAGTCTACGTACGATTAAAGTGAAATCGCGGGTGTCACATTCATGAATCATTATCTTTTAATACACCCTACTCTATCAAAGCTGACGGAATGTTCATCATAACCGGTTTGATTGGCTCCGAGTACTTTAATTGAGTCAAGAAATCTACTGGCAATTTAACAGCAACTTAAAATAGTCTAAACCGCGTTGCATCTAATATTCCGTTACGTCAAAAAAATGTTACTGATGCCCCTAAAAAAGTCGCTTATTTCCCGGTATCCTGAGAGTTACACAAATATCACCGGTACTCTAATATAGAATAAAGGTCTGTTGAGTTTAATAATAGTCACGAGACGTTTTTAATAAAATTAAGAGGCGGAACGACTCCCAGTATCTTAAAGAAGTAAAAAATATCCTCGATAGTCTAAGAGAGATACAAATACACCCGCCCCATATCTGCATGTGCTAGGGGTGTTTCACCCACCCATTGTTCGACCTGAATCGTAAGTAACGTGTAAAAACTTTGATAGATAATTGTAAGCTGACGCTACTTCCATTCATTTCACCCGCACTTCTAAGGGCTGAACTGCAACTCAACCGGCATTTAGAATGCCTTTATGAAACTCAGCGACTTCTATAACCCCGGAATAGATAACTGTCTGGTGTAATATAAAATGACCCGTATCCTTAAGAGTGTTCCCTCCCATGCCGAAAGTGTTGGAAAACTACACGAAAAGAAGCAGTATCAATCTCATTAGCTCCATAAATAATTTGTTTGAAGCAAACATCTGCCAGTTTTGTGTGTTTTAAAGTTTACACTCTCGTTCGCCACTGCCCCTAATGGTGAGAGTCGTATCTTCCACGCAAAATGTTTGTTTCCGTGTCGCAAGGAACATGTGCACATAAATTGGTCGTAATTGCTCGACGCATGCTACAATGTGCGCACTACTTTCATTTACCTCCTTCCACCCCCACTCATATGAAGTAAACTATAAGTGAACAGACACTTTGAGTGTCAGAATTACTCAACAGCAATCTTATTTCTTTATACGATTCTTTTTATCTAACTTATCCTATACCAAATGGGGTTAAATTATGCACCAATATCATTGGAGAGCTCAATCAATGTAAAAGAGACACGAAAGTTTTGTACGGCGCAGATATCTTCTTCAGTGGCTTGCAGCCTTGGCCTACCGGGTCAACTGCGGAATGTCACATTCCGAATTTTGAGTGATACGTGGATGCTTACCGATTCTCAAGCTGTCTTAATTCCAGTGATCATGACGGCACAATCATTCAGGCCCATACTCTCTTTTTTGGTACGTAGAATTCAAATGTATTGAATATTTTAAAATAAAATGTCCAGTAAAATAAATCGATCAACGATTGAATCAATGCGGTTAGAAACTACCTGCTGAATTGCCAGGTTTTTTCGCAATTGAAACTGTCCGCAAGTGGTACGAAACCACCTGAACTACTTCCTGATTGGACTGGCGCATAAACTATTGCACTACGAAGTCCATGCAGAACATGCATTCTGTTATTCATGAGACACCCTTTTTAGCTTCATAAATTAATATAATAGTAAAAATTTAGGAAATTTTTAATAATTCATAATGAAGTTAGGAAAAATATTATGAGATTAGTGACTCTATCAAGTGAACTATAGTTGAAAAAAGGAATGAGGAAGATGGGGTTGAGGGAAGAGGGTAATTCGAGACGTGAATTGTCAGGACACCTGTAATGATTCTCAATTTAAACTTCGCAATTTAAGAAATTGCATCATTTTTATATGTAATCAATATTTATTCCTATAATGATTCTGAGCATGCGTTCTCTGCTTGCTTCTCTATTTATTGACCCGATTAAGATACTGAGTCAAAAGTGTTCGTAGGTGCAAAACGTGAACGATAGGAGTTGGGTAAAGGAAAAGAATAGAAGCCTGTGAAACGTGGTGCTGAAAATCAGATGGGTGGATAGAATCACAAACGAGGAAGTTCTAAACAGAAAAGGAGAAAAGCAAACAATATGGAGAGTGCTGAATAAGTGAAGAAATAGGCAACGTTTTAAGATAGGAGGGTCTTGTAAATTTAGCATTAGAGGGAAGTGTGTGGGGTAAGAACAGAAGAGGGACCAAAAGATTAGGGCCGATGTGGGTTGTGCTAGGTATGGGGTAATGAAAAGGCTTGAGCAAGATAGGATAGCATGGAGGATTGCATCAGACCAGTCTTAGGACTGAATACCACAACAACAATAATTTAGTCTGATATTCGATTTATATATTCCAGTGAACGGAACGAACGATTCAGCATTCCAAGAAATGTGAACCACTGGCGGACAGTTTTGAAGGAAATTAGAGTAAATATTTGCCTTATGAATATACGTTACATTGACGACGAAAAACTAGATAACCGAAAATAAATAAAAGGCAGCCAGAAAGTCAGCATATACATTTGTCAACGTCGTGTCGTGTCCATTTTGAGGCTTGCTCAGGCGGACTACAAACATAATTTTACCTTAAAATAAATATGTTCCTTGTTAGAATGTTTTAATTTATATATAAAAAACATGGTTCAAAACTTACAAATTTAGCAATACATCATATTTACTCATTGATTCCCTCAGCCGAAAAGATTATTGAATTTACATGTGAAGAATTTAGTGTCGCGCATGGACCATCTCCAGCGGTGGTTGTGAATAAATAGTGATAAGTTTATGTGCTGACTTTTTGGCCGTCTTTTTATTTATTGTAAATTTTTAAGTCATAAAACTATGCCGTAGATTACCGAAAGTTATATAAAAGTCCCAGTGATTCGGCTGTTGTCATTAGTTACGACTGGCGTCAAGCGTAGAGCGTTCGCAAGACTAATTTTGGTCAGAGAAGGGTTGGAGGTTATCGCCCCGTGACCTACACCAGAGGCCCACCCGTGGGAGAGGCTCTAGACGCCGCCGTCCGCCATTTTTATGTAAATACCCATGCAAATAGCCGCGATAATTCAGAAGTAACTGGAGCCCGGAGAGTGAGGGAAGAGCTGCGAGAGGCCGTACCGCCCATACCTGTCGTGCGAGACGACGTGACAAATTGTTTCACGCTAGACCGCTTCCGCTTTAATTACAGCGTGTTTCTGCGTAGCCTACTCACGCTGGGCGTCACTGCTAAATGGAGCTACACACATATCACAATTGTGTAACAACCACTCGGCCTGAGTTATACCACCGTCCAGCAATTATTTTTTCTACATTTTAAGAACCCACTCGTTCTCCGCGTCTCGCGAGTCCTCATGAAATTATTAACAATATTTCATCATATTTCAGCTATTCCATGCCTAGAAAGGATATATTATAGCTTGAGCTGAGAATGAAAGTAGATCACCTCTGTGAATCTTCTATGTCTTCGACTTTCGTCAGAGAGGAGCAGCCATTTCGGTATTAATGACGAGGGTGAAGCTGTAATACAGGAATGCCTGTATGTTCCTTCAGCAGGTTTATGAGTGACACAGGAAGATTCAACTCTAAGTAATACAATTCGTTCCCGTATTCCGCGTGTTTCCATTATGTTAACTGTCGCTGGTGTGGACCGAGTGATCCGAAAGAATCGATGGACGAAAGTCAACGAAGTCACTGTAGAATTGAATATCAGTCATTACCATTTCGTTCACGACGAACTGAGGAACCACAAAACCTCCTCTATACTCTGACCGTAATCTGCTGGTTATAAAATGCAGGCTGAAAATGAAGAAACTCAAGAAAGGAATTAGAACAAAAAGAAGGGAAATAGAAAAACTGCAACAGAGTTTCCAAGAAGATATCCAGAGTAAATTAATATATAAAGGACAAAGAAATAATATAGAAGAGAAATGGGCACTCTTGAAGGAAGAAATGACTAGAGCAGCAGAAGAATAGCTCAATCCAATAGGATAACACAATAAATAAATGATTGATGAAAGGCGTAAATATAAAAACGCGAGAGTTGCAAATGGTAAAGAGCAGTACAGACGCTTGAAGAATGAGATAGATAGGAAATTATCTAAAGAGGCTTGGCTACAAGAGAAATGTAAAGTGGTTGAAGATATCATGGCGAAAGGGAAAATAGATGCAGCTTATAGGAAAATCAAAGAAACATTCGGCGAGAAGAAAAATATTATCAAGAATATGAAAAGAGCGGATGGGAAGCCAATTATGGATAAAGAAGAAAAAGCAGAAAGAAGGAAGAAGGAAGGAATATGTAGCAGAGCTGTATCATGGTGAAAATCTAGATCAGTCAGTAATAGATAAAGAGAAGGAGATGAATGAAGAAGAGTTGGGGGACAAAATAATAAGGTCAGAGTTTGACAAGGCGCTGACAGACCTGAGCAATTGTAAAGCACCAGGAATTCATAACATTCCAGCAGATTTGATAATATCATAGGGCTAAGAAGCAGTATCACAGCTATTCAGGATAGTTTGCGAAATATACGAAACAGGAAGAATCACAGAAGATTTTAGTAAAATCATAATTATACCCATACCGAAGAAAACAAGGGGCTGATAGATACGAACAAGCATAGGACAATTAGTTTAGTATCCCATGCATGTAAAATACAAAAAATATAAAATAGGATAGAAGAACATGGACCGTCAAATAGAATACGAGTTAGGAGAAGACCAGTTTGGTTTCAGTAAGAATTTAGAAACAAGAGAAGCAATATTGACTTTGCGTCTAATTTTAGAGGACGGGATAAAAAAAGACAGGTTTACGTTTATGGCATTTGTAGATTTAGAAAAAGCGTTTGATAATGTGAACTGGAACACATTATTAAGAAGATTGAAGAGCACTGGAATAAAATATCGAGAAAGGAGGCTTATACATAACCTCTACAGAAGACAGGCAGCAGTAATTAGAATAGATCAAGAAAAGAAAGTCGTAATCAAGAAAGGAGTAAGTGAAAGATGCAGTCTGTCACCCATGCTGTTTAACTTATATATAGAACAAGCGATGAAGAAGGTTAAAACGGAATAAGGAAAAGGAATAATATTGAAAGGACAATAAATAAAAACCTTCCGCTTTGCCGACGATATTGTAGTATTAGGGAAGTCAGAAGAAGACTTGGAAACCATAATAAATGGCATGAACGTGGTCCTGGAGAAAGAGATTAAAATGAGGATCAAAAGAGGGAAAACTAAGATAATGGAGTGTAATATGGGAAACAGTGGAATAACAAATTGTGTTAGACTGGGAAGGGATATTTTGACAGAAGTTAAGGAATTGTGCTACTTGGGCAGCGTAATAACTAGGGACGGTAGAAGTATAGTAGACATAAAGAGTAGGATAGCACAAGCAAGGAAGGCTTTCGCGAAAAAGAGGAATTTACTTATGGGTATATAAATGTGAATATTGGGACCAACCAAACCACCATGGACTGGCGGAATTCATCACCGCCGAGACCGAAGAAAATCCATACAACTGTGTCTGTCAACACTGTTATGGTAATATAAAGCAGGCACTGTGTAATATGCTTGGGAAACATTTAAAGCCTGTAATCTGTCAAAACGCCGTGTTTTTTTAATAAGGTGACCCTTGCAGCATTACAACGCGAGGCCGGACTCTATTCCCACTACAGTATAAAACTTTTAGTGACTTATAGTGACTATCATGGGTTTGGACGCTTCAAGGAGGACTAGGTGACAAGAAATTTTCTCACAGACGATAAAGTGACAGACGTGGTGCTTACAGCCAGTCAAAAGAATTTTTTCTCTCGAGGAATCGAGCCATTTGTGAAACGCTGGCACAGCTCCATTGAATGTAATGGAGACTATGTTGAAAAATGATGAAGTCATTTCAATTCTACTGTAAATATTTTCTTTATAAAAATATATTAACGCTACTTTTCCACTCTGCCTTGTTTGTAGCTACATACAAATCATATGCAGTGATTTACGAGCCTTATTTACGGGAAAAATGTCAATGCATAATTAAAATATTAGAATTAACAGCGGGAAGCAAGCATAAATATGGCACCAACACCAGTCTACAGTAAGCTGTGGATTACTTAATCAATTTAACTGGTAATAGTGGACAGTGCAAAGCTGTCGTACAGTTTGTGGGCATCAACATTAACAAACCATCAATTTACCTGGCGTATATCTGTGTACATAGCGAGAGTTACAATGTAATTATAGCTGTAGTGGAGTGATGCTGAACAGATTGTGCCAACACTGAGAAACCATGAGCCGTGATCAGGTTTTCAGTTTTCTATTTAATAGAGTTATACACCCGTACTCATACTTAAAGTATTACTCATTTATTTTCTGAATATTCAAACTATATTGATATTGCTCACCTTTTGTGTGAATCAGGCGGTGATAGCGACACCTGTATTGTGTATAAGTAGATTTTGGCACAGGACAATCATTACGCTGACACTCCAAATCTGGAAGATCTTCCAGTGTAGCCATATTCTCGGCCTTTTTTATGGAATGGGATCGAAAGTAATATTACCCTCCTATCAAACCGTATTCCCAGTGTTTGCCTTAATACCTTTAGTGTAAAAGCAAAGTATCCAAAACAACGACTATTAGAAGAAGATTTCCTGTCACTTCCACTTCAAATTCCGTGTCTTCTACTTTTGTTAATAAATTATGACATGTGTATGATATGAGAATTTTAAACCAAAATGCATAATTATCAAGCTCACGTCTCCTACGAGTGCTGTATGATTAAAATTTTCCTAGTTTTGGATCCTTAACCACTGTATTCTTAGGAACCGAAATGGTTACAGAGTATTTTCATGTCTTATAAATTACATTTGAATGGCTTTTTAATGTTTTCTGGCATATATAAGTACTTGTAAACAAGCTTCTCTTTGCGAAATCTCCGAACTTGTGCTATCATTGTATCATGTTGAAAAATGGAAAATTTTATTTCAAGTATGCGCTATGATTCGATCTCTTTCTCAGGAAATAATATTTTGGATAGTGACACCTCCCAGATGAGAATTTACTCTGCCCATCTGCATGATGGAGCCGTGCGTTCCTTGAAGACATCTCGAAATTGGAAAACAACACGTTTCGAAAACAAAACGTGACTGTCAGTCATTTTGTGGAGCCCCCTGAGTTCACACGTACTAAGATTGTAGCGTTACATAACTTAAATTTTGTATGCCACAGCTGATAGTTCAGATTTTTTTTGTTTAAAGTAATGCTGCGCCTGCACAGTAAACTGGGCTCCAGACGTTCCGAAAGAAGGTTTTGTAGGTGTTTCTTTAATCTCTTTTATATGAATACCGCGTGGGACCCTTAAACTATAACCTGGGTACCCTAATTAACTATTGACTGTAATGCTCGCCCTTTCACATATCACCTTTCGAATTCCCTTAAACGGGAGGGGTTGTCATTTACTGGATCACCCTCACGAAGCCTGCCACCAGAAAAAGTGGTTTTTTGGCGGCTACCCTTCAGGATGCCTTCTCCTATCTCTGGTTTTTAACTAAGCTACCTCAAGTCATCAGTTTTGAGACGTGTACGATCCTGAATCGCAGATCTTTGGGCACGGGATAAGAGTCCGCTGTTGATATTGGAATAATCGACCTTATGCTTGCTATTCTGGTTGAGGCAAGCAGAAAAGAATGCTGTGTCCCCAGGGCAATCAACGCTCCAGTCATGGGAAGGGAATGAGATAAGTGCCAATAGCTGGACATACCTGATGCATGTTTTCTAACGCTTTCTCTGCATCACTTTTAGGAAAATTCCAGGTTAATTTTGTAATGTTATCGTAAATTCTACGAAGCATCGTTTATGTGAGCGTGGGTCAGCGAACACACTCCTCAAATTCATACGGACAATGATAATGAACCTTTTTCTGCACAATAAAATAAAGGAATCTTTTACTTACAGATATTCTTCCGAAGTCGGAAGTTCACCGTGAAAAATTAAGATTGGCCTTTGGGCACAGGACTAATAGGAAATATGTGCAATGACACTTGTTTACGTCCTGCAATTAAAATTTTCCTATTGGCTGCAATTGGTGAAATGGTGCTATTGGAAATTGCGGCCGATTGCCAACTGGAATTAAGTAGGAGGACTTTGGATTCCTATCGAGGTTATGTGTGAGTAGATTTTGAGGCGAAGAAACATAAAATGGTTAGCCACCGGCAAGAGGTGATCAAGAGAAAATTGAGAGCCGCCGGCGAGGTTGCATAAATTTGAGAGTTGCTCTTGAGGTCTCAGGAGATTCATGACTTCTTAGTAGAATTCTCCACTAATTTGACCCAAGGTGTCCACGAAACAGTGAGATAAACCCCGGTGCATCCAGCGAGGATCGACATCAGGCGCATCCAAAGCATATCGAAGAAGACCAGAGAAAAAAAGCCACCAAATAATGCAGCTGCAGTCTTTGCGGGTATAGTTAACTTTGATTTTATAGAGTTCATATTTACAGACCTATTTACCATCATTTACGTTCTTTCCTTTTCGTTCACCCTACAGGTGACCATGATTTTTAATGAGTCTCAATATAAATATATTATTGCTGACAGTTTTCAGTTGTGTATCATTTAATTTAATTCTCTTGG
Source organism: Eucriotettix oculatus (assembly GCA_034510155.1). Lineage (NCBI taxonomy): Eukaryota > Metazoa > Arthropoda > Insecta > Orthoptera > Tetrigidae > Eucriotettix > Eucriotettix oculatus. The sequence goes on from CM067377.1 coordinate 158,408,825, forward strand.
TTATATGTTGTTATTAAATTCAGAATTATAAACCAAACTTTCCTTTTCTCTTTCAAACCCTTCATAAATTTATCCTTTTATTACTTATAAATTAAATTGTCACCCAACTGTGGAGCTTAATATTAATACTATAATAATAATTAATCTTAACTAGTAAAATTAACCTTCCATACTTTTCTTTACAGATCTTTTAACTATAACAAGAAGTCCTATTTATCCATTGACTACCCATCCTTCCGCATCCCCCTTTGTATGCTATTAAAGGAAAGAATCCATCACTAGCATAATCCTGATATATACTGCTAAAATAATCAAGTTACTTATTAATCAAAATTAATGAAAGTTATTTACGGAAATGACTAGATAAACATCGTGTACAATTAATCTTCATTCCACATCCTCCCTTTCTATCACTCTACGCCATTAAAGAAGACAAACCATACTTTGGTCCTCTTGTAGCCCGTTTCTAAAACAAATGTTGTATAGTGAACAAGAAGTTCTCGGGATTTCACCCGGGTTATGTCAATCATTAGATACGACGTTTCGAAGGCTATCTCCGCCATCGTGTTGTATAATTCACCTATTTGTATTCTGCGTTCGGCGTAAAATTCGTTTCGAAGCATCTAAAATTCGAGTATCTATATTTGTGCTTACCTGAAATAAATTACTGTAATGAAACTTTGTGTGTGGACAGTAATACATACGTATATATAAATAAAAGACTCATAGTTATTATATCAGATTCATAAATTTGCATTTAAAATGTTTAGATAAAGGCAAATATTGCGAATAAAACATTTCAGATAAAGTATCAATATGAATGGTTTGTAAATAATCCCCAGGATTTAAAATGAATGGTAAGATAACGATATTACAGTTGAAACGGGTGAGTGTAATATTTTCGAAAGGTACAATAATTATGATTCGCAATCGTTTGATTGGAACAGCCGGGTAGATAAAATAATGGATTAATTGTCGCGTGATTGTAAAATATGGCCTCTTCAACTTCATGAATTATGCGTTCGTGCAACTTTTTCTACAGCGTCCATTGTTTGTCTTTCTTTGGAAAACGTTGACCACTTATCTCTAATTTTAAAAACGATATTTATGAACTTAATGAGGGTTAAACATTTTTTATACTTCGTGTCAGGTTTCTGTAATTATTAAAATTACCTCCTGATCTACATCATTGACTTCGTATATTAACTCGCTGGCTCTCATCCAGGATAGTTTTGAGGTCTCGGTTTACTCATGTTTTATTCAGTGTGCGATAGTTACTGCAGCTTTTAATCAGCGCAAACTTACATCAGCAAACTGTGTCGTGGCATGGTTTTCATTTGAGGATATAACACTGGTAAGAAAATACACTCAATAAAAATTAATTCCTTTACTTCCGCCAACGTTTAAGAACATAGATCAATTATCTAGCTCATTTTAGTTCACTGTATTCTTTCTTTCGTGATTTCAGCCTGTAGACTTAAAATACTTTTTACAAATATGAATGACGCATTTAATAGAATAAGCAAGTTCCTTCTTCACATATTTCAAAGAGAAATTAATTTTAAATCTATTATGGGATGTATTTTAGGTATCTACTAGAATATTGTAATTTATAATGAGCAACAAGTGTCTGAAATTTAGACAGTAACTAAAGGGACGAACTAAGGTTTTCAGTTATTCATTTTCTAATTTGCTCGCCTTTTGTTCACATTGAGGTTCTGTGATGTACAACACAGAAAGTCTCAACATCGTTCCCTGAGAATATGTAATTAGCTGAGAGAAACCTTCCACTCTCTAAAAATTAAATTAGTGGCTTTCCCTTTTTATTACTCTTAAATTATCACTATTGTATGTATGCATATATATTCCACGTAGCTCTGAATAAAAATAGCTTGTTATAAACGTAGGAGTGAGGGTTTGCTTATTAATTATTATTTAAAATAGTCCCACGTTGGTGGAAGCCAATTGTATAAAAAGAAAATGAGGGGGATTTGTTTACTTATTATTATTAATTAATGAATTGAATTATTATATTTAATTATTAGGTAAATAATTATTTGAAGGAAAAACAAATAATAATGACAGAGATGAATTTAAAATGAAAGTATACATTTATTTTAACAAGAATAAAATGTAATTAATGAAATTGGTAAAAATCGGAAGAAAACAAATTGAATTTACATGAAAACGGTTGAGTGTGAATGATTTACACACACCAGTGGGTAAACCAAAAAAAGAAAATTTTCTATGGCAAATAGGTCTGGAAATGTGAACTTTAGGAATACAATGTCAAAGATACCGGCAAAATATAGCAACTCTAATTAATCAGTAAACCCTCATTTGCATTTATTAGAAATGGCGCCTAACGTGGGGAATAACTTAATTAAGTAACATAAATTAAATAAAATAAATACAAAATTAATTATAGAAACTATGGTTGTTAATAGTGTAGATCAATGGATATTCAATGTTGCAGCTGCAAGGTTAATAGGGACGTGATATATTATCCTCTTTAATTTACAAAAGACGTTAAAATTATCATTATTAGGTATTTGTTCAACACTAAGCGCGATAGATTAGCTACTTATTAGGTAATAGACCTAGTTGAAACAATATCCTCAATTTAGAGGTAAAATAGAAAGGATTCGGAAGTCTCTATCTTGGCAATATTAAAATAGGTAGGCCCTCCGTTGTCTCGGAAACCGTTATAGATACAGAAATAAATTTCTTACAGCTTATTTTTAATCTTAAGGTATGTGCGTCTAAGCATTATAAATTATTAATATGTACAAAAATTTTCCATAACATTCATAAATTAATATATTAACAATGAACGCTTGTAATTAACTTAAATGAAATAGATTAGATAGTCTTTTATTAAAAATTTCAGTTCTCTTGAATAGTTTGAGTTGGAAGTTGGAGTTAATTTAATACTTAATTCTCCTTTTCTTACATTTGATAATAATATTTATCACCAAATTTCCGGTTTTCTCATAGGTTACTCCTTATCTTCGTTTTTCTTTTGTGACGAGAAACTTAAAAAGTTCTTGCCTAATAGCATATTTTAGGTATGTTGATGTTTTCTATATAAACACTTATGATAAATTTAATCATTTACTGAATTTGTTTTATGATTATTGTTTAATAAATAAATTTACATAGGAATTTTTAAAAAAAGAGTTTCACTTTCTGTTTTCCGCCATAACAATAAGTTATCTTTTAATTAGTCCCCAAATATACATATTCGGGTAAAGTCCTAAATTTTTTATCTAATCATTCAATAAATCAGAAAAATGCTATGATATTAAATCTCGTTGACGAAGCTGTATTATTGTCAGATCTTACTTTAATATAACATCTTAAATGTTTTTTAAATATTTTGTGCCAATTATTTTCCTGTGGATTTCATTGCCTTATTCAGCAATTTCAGAATACCGTATGTTAAAAAATCTATTTCAAATAATTAGACTGTCTTACATTTTTATGAACATCTTTCTACTTGTTATTGAAGAAATTCAACGTCTCGGTAATCTAATAATCTGATAATTCTTTATCTTATTTTTTTTTAAACATAAAGATGCTATTATACTTTTGATCACCGTTATGTTGTTTATATAACTACTTGTAATAATTATTCTTAGTGGTAGTGTAGCGCGATATTTATTTTATTAACTTGGAATGTAAAAATTAGCAAAGGATTGGAATGTTGAGTGGCTCCTCGAAGGCGGCAGGGATAGGAGGCTGTAATCCTATAAGATTCAGTCAGGTCACATATAAAAATGACCTGCGCTATTCTCAGAAATCAACGAAACAATGGGTAAATCGAGTGCAAAAGATTGATTTATCGAGGCGGAGGACACAGCGGAGGGATGTGCAGATGCATTCGGTTCCAGACTTAGAGAAGACGGTCGGAACCGATTACTTGGGTTGAACGTTGCAGATGCTGAAGAAGATAGAAGCTGTAAAGAGGTACGCTGCCAGGCTTTCCAATCCAGATCCTTTAGGGGGGAACGCCCATGATATTAACCCTGAGTTAAAGAGATCAGCTTGCTTCTCCAAACCCGTCAATAAATTTCCCTATATTTCTAAATCACCTTGTAATTAATTAACACCCACCTCCTACAGTACATTGGCCAGGCTAAACGATCTTGGTTCTCAAATATGGAAGAAACGTCGTAAATATATTAAATAAATAATAGTTTTGTTTACTGACAAATTGCCAGTATTTTTTGATTTATTTTTATAGGTTATTGGTTTACTTAATTTTGTCTTATAGTTTTATTCCGTTAAAAAAGATGCTTTATTAGTGTTTTACATTGTCGTCCAAATTCAATTCATTGTACATTAAAAAAAATGTTTATAATTTCATGTAATTCTCTTTGACATATAATGAACACGTCTCAAGTTTTAAAACAAAGGAATTAATTTTTATTATGTTTACATTCAGATGTTGATGGTATGTGTTTATTTAATTTAGAGTGGCAAACTTGTCTGCTAAATAGGTCAATAAGTCATTACATAATTTTGGGACATCAATGTTTTTTTATTAAAATACATTAAAACGCCATCTATTTAGCTTTCAAAGAACTATTTTAATAGTGGAGAAAATTTTGTAAACAATTAATTTTTTAGCTGAAAAACACTAGCCTGTCATTTTTAATTTATTTTTATAATTTATGATTTTACTCGATCTTATATTCGGACTCGGAACTCCGGGTTTCCGCTGGACAAAATTTGAAGACGAGAGGTCAATTTATTACTGAGACTCGTCGATCATGACTTGTTAGTTGTCATATTTAATCTTTAGCCCTTACAGCTTCTTTATGGTATTCACACATTCTTGTGTTTTCAGTTTCTTTGACATAACCTGACATATCGTCTGGGAATTATAGGTGTTCCTTAATATTTTAGTCCGTTTCGATTTTCCTTTTCAGAAACCATCATAAACGATTCGCCTTTCTTTCTCTTGTTGTTTCTGAATTGCATCCAAAGGGAGACATACATTTAAAGAATATGATTTTCAGCCACCGTGAGTCGTTAATTCTTCAGGGAACTATTTCTAGAACAGTTTTCTCAACTGTTTTTTTTTTACAATCTCTCATATAAGTCTTTCTAATATCGTATAGATCTTATTTTTATACTAAAAATTAAATTATTCACTAATTTTAACTTTATCAGGGCACAACAATTTTTCATTTTGTATAAGTTAAATCATAACAGGCGTTTAGTTTTTAAATTCTAGCCTAGCTCTTCGTCGAATTACCCATCAACAATCTAATTGCCCCCCCCCCCACTCCCCCGCGTGGGACCCACGTTGGGAAACACTGTTCTAGAACCTTACCGAATTAAGGTCTTGAGAGCTGTCACTTAGTCAAAAATTTTCTTGCCTAAAATTGCGAAAATATTAAGTCGGAAAGCCCTCGATAAACGATATCTTCATTTTAATATTCTACTTTTGTAGTCATTATAGACTATAAATTTTTCAGAAGAAATAAAAATTCGAGTTCAAAGAAGTTAATAAGTGGTTAATAAGCTGTTGAACGTTTGGCAACGGTAATAAATTTCTGTATAATTTTAACTAATTTCCCCTACCAGTTGAAAAATTGCCAAAATCGTTGTTGGACGAAGGTAATATACAACCTTCCGTCCAATTATCGTTCCGTTGCTACAAAGTTAAAGCTTACGAATGTGATATTTATTAGTGCCATGTGTTGATTAGTTCCTATCTTCACATAAATAAAAGGAAATTTTACTAACTACAGAATTAATGCTAGCGACAATTCACTTCTTCAGGTAACTGAAATATAAAGAAACTGAATGAATATAAAGAAATTGCTCGTCATCAAGATTTACTACGAATGAAGAAGCACAAACGAGACAAAAGACTATTTTTCGGAGTTACAGAAATAATCTGATTCAATCCAAGCCAAGTGGTCCAGCACGGGTTGCTGCATCATCTCACAAAAAATTAATATTTTGTTTGTGCATTCCCTCATGTTTTGGCAGTTCAAAACTAATTTTGTTTCATTTATATTGCGTCCGGTTCAAAAATGGCCGTCGCTTTTGTTGTAGCGCGCACGCCGTTTCTCACGTTTGCAGGTATCTACTAATTTCTAAATTATCCACGACTATGTTGACGAATTATTTTCAAATAAACTGGATCGTGTTCAGTACATTCAAGCCTACAAGTTAAACCCATATTTACTAACCAAATATTATTTTTTCATGTACTCTGTGTACCACGAAGTTGTCGATTCCAAATGAAAAAAAAAATCCATTTTCGTAGGCTAATTTCTCCAAGTAGAAACAATTTGCGAACCTCAATAATTTCCGTGATTTTACACAGAAGCGTGTAGTTATCTATGTAAATTATCAATGGTAACTGACTTTCCCTTTACAAATTACACTGCTTTAAAAATGGGATTTTTCAATTGTTAAGCGTAGCAAGAAATGCTCGATTTCCACATGTAGGATACGTGGGTATATCAATGTAATACTTCAAATATTTATACAGGTTAAACAAAAAAACTGTTTTGAGAACAACATATAATATTATATAACAATTTGTGATACAATTTCTTCCACTTCAACCTGAAGAGGACCGAAACATGTAGTTGTTTTTCAATTATATTTTATGTTTCACTATTTTTTTTATGTTTTTGGCCTTATTTCAACTTATATTAAACATACAAACATTAATAACTGTTGTATTATATTTGTAGTAATCCTGATGAAGTCTCAAAATGGAGATGAAACGTCGCTTTTGTGAATAAATAGTGATATATTTAATTCAGACTTTTGGCCGTCTTTTTATTTATTGTAAATTTTAAGTCAGAAAACTAGTTTCGAAATAAATTTTAAATTGTACTATGTTATTTTTGTGATATTCAGTCCTAAGTCTGATGCATCCCTCCATGCTAGCAAGCCTTTTCATTTCTACATAACTACCAGATCCTACTGCCTCCCTAATCTGCTTAGCATATTTCCATCCCTTTGCCCTCTCTTCTGTTCTTATCCAACACCCTTCCCTCTAATGCTAATTTTACAAGACCCTCATGTCCAAAACGTGGCCTATTAATCCATCCCTTCCCTGTGTCAAAGTCTTCAAAATTGTTCTCTCTTCCCCTATTCTGCCCATCTGATTTTCTGTATTTTCCTTTAGCACCATTTTGAAAGCTTTTATACCTTTCCTTTCTGCAAGCCCTATCATCCATGTTTCAAACCAATAGAATGCCCCACTCTGTAAGAACATTTTTAGTAATGATTTCCTAATATTTATACTTAAAGTAATTATAAATAAATTCCTCCATTTTGGGAAAGTATGTGAGATAGTTATGTAGAAATTAAAAGGCTTGTGCAGGATAGGTTAGCATGGATGGTTGCATCAGACCAGTCTTAGGACTGAATACCACAACAACAACAACAACATATGTATTTGAAGTTTGTTAAATAAAATAGTATGTATACTGAACTCATCTTTGTGGAACAGACAGTTAAATGTTAATGTATATAATTGTGTTTTGTGTCTGTTAGGAATCAGTATATTTTGTGATTAGTCATTTCTATATTATTATAATTTGATGTGATTCAAAGTTTATTTATCGGAATATTAACAAATTGTTCCTATTTTAATTTATTATTGGAGAAATAGGTAATTTTTACTTCTTCCATAAAGTACTTTCCAAAGATGCAAAGTGAAATGAGATTTTCTTTGTGCGTAAAGAAGCAGAGTATGTGTTTTGTCACAGTTCAATGTTACACATTTCTGGAAAACAAATTTATAATTGTACTTCACATGTCTTGTAACACATTGTCTTGATTGTATTAATTTGTGTTCTTGTTCCACATACTTAGAGGAAGCTTTAGAATTAGAATTCATGAACTTTGGTAAATCAATTATAAATGTTGGGTTGTATTAATTTTCTTTAACAAAGTCTCCATACAAATTACTATTAAAAATGGCAAATATGAACTTTTAACGTTATACAAGCTCCAGTTTGCAACAATCAAACTCCAAACAAAAGAAAGGCAATTGAATAAGTACAATGCAGGGGTTCCAATTGAATGAAGAACGGCACAGACTTATGTGCTGATTACAGTACCTTTGGGAACTAGAACATTTATGTGCCTCTAGCTCAAACTAAATATTACAATGGCTTAATATTTAAATCTAATTAATTGTTTTCTATTACACAAGTAATAAATAAACCATCTCAGAGATTTATTGCAGACACTTCATATAAATAATAGAACGTGGCTCATGAGTTGATTTGGTTTATCTCTCCCAGCAGGGAGTACATATTTTTTATTAATTGAATATTCTTATATAAATCCAAACTAAGAAACAAAAAGTAAATCATTTTTGTTTAAATATTAAATGACTAGTTTACTTTGTTTTTTAACACACAGGAATACAACAATTTGGTTTTCTGTATTGCTTCCTTAATCACTGTAACTACAGATGTAATTTTCAATTTATTACAGATGAAATGTAAAATTCTCTGATAGCATCTGAAACATATTTATTAAATGCCTATAGATTGCATTATATTCTGATGACTGCTTGCCATTTAAAAATTATATAATGTTTTGTATAAAAATTGGTGAAGTTATTGAAATTATAGTGATTAATTTCATAAGGTATATTTTGTCATGTCTATGAATTACTCTTGTCGATTAATTATTATGATGTCCTATTAATACATTATACAATTTATCCAGAGGATTTGGGTGTATTTTATGTTCTGATATATTTAATTTACTTTGGTATGAAACAATTTTGTTGGTTCCAGTTTCTATTATATGTTTGTATTTAGTCTGATTTTATTTTTAGAGTTTTCAACTAGGTTTACATAATTTTCCCCTTTATTAAGATTTTCCAATACTTGTAATAATTCCATGAATTGTTTGTACCTCACCAATAATTATTGTAAATTCGTAACTCTTTAGCAATCTATTTTTTTTAAATATTTTAATAGATATACTTTATACATTTAATTTATTCTTAATGTTAGTTTGATTTAAAAGTTAAAACATTTATAAAAGAATAGAATTTATTATTTGCATTTGAGTGCACATTGCTTGGAAAAAATTAAGCATGTGTTAGAGAAAACTAACTGCCATTCATTTATGGAGCCCAAAAAAGAATATCCAAAATAACTGTTAATTTTATTCTAATTTTAATGTGAAATTTTTATTAGAGCTTCAACCAATATTTTAAATGTTCTAGAAATATGTTTGTATACCAACAACATTTCAGTTATTTATGTTGCTGATTGAATTGGAGCTCTTATAATAAAATGTCACTAAATACAATTGAAAACTACAGTTAATAGTACTTAATTAAAGCATATAAAGATGAAACAGTGTGTTGTCCAAAATAAACAATTACAATTTAGAAAAGATATCCTCTCACTTCAGCAAATTAAAATCAAATAATAATTCAAGAAAATGAAAGAATACAAGAATATTCTTTCCTAATACTAGTGAGGCTTTTCAATATTAATATCTAATTTAGTTTGCAAGCAACCAATGATCCAATAGCCAGGAACCACCAAAATTATTGTCAAATATATTATTATATTTAGCAATGGATTTTGTAATTATTGTTGTTTCAAAAAATGTCAACATGACATTTCTGTAAACTAGTCTTGCTGATTTTGGATCAGAAGCCAGATCAATACCTCAGAGCTTATGTAAAAATAATAATAATAATTAAAACCTTGAAAACCATTGTTGTTGTGGTATTCAGTCACAAGACTGGTCTAAAGCAACACTCTATGCTAACCTATTTTGTGTAAGCCTTTTCATTTCCACATTTCTGCTTAGCATATTCCATCCTCAGCCTCCCTTTTCTGTTCTTACCCTGCACATTTCCATCTAATGCTAATTTTGCAAGACCCATGTGCCTTAAAATGTGTCCCAATAATCTATCCCTTTCCTAGGTCAAAGTCTTCCAAATTGTTCACTCTTGCCCTATTCTGCTTAGAAGCTCCTCTAAGTAGGAGAATTGCCTAATTTACATCAAAATACCCTTTCCCAAACTAACACCTGTTGTTATTTCACTATTTTCCATACTACACTCCATTACGTAGGTTTTCCCTCAATTAATCTTCATATTGAACTCTTTCTCCACGACCATGTTCATTATGGTTTCCAAGTCTTCTTCTGACTCCCCTAATACTGTAATATCATTGGCAAAACATAGGGTTTTCATTTCTTCTCCTGTCAATACGATTCTTTTCCATATTCAGTTTTCACTTTCTTCATTGCCTGTTCTATATACAAATTAAACAGTATGGGTGACAGACTGAACCCTTGTCATACTCCTTTCTTGATTTCTGCTTTCTTTTCTTGATCTTCAATTCTAATCACTTCTATCTACCTTCTGTAGAGATTATGTATACGCCTCCTTAAACAATTACAATAATTTTGTTTAATCAAATTGTCATTTCAATTTTTATAATCAAAATTTGGATATAATATACTCAATTTTTGAGCTAAGTGTATCAATAGTTCCTGAATGAGGAACAGTGCTTATATTGAGTGAAGAAGATAACATCTCCAAAATTTTTAACAAGCATTTCTCTTTGATGTGGTGACACCGACCTTTTGTTGAGTATAAAATTAAAATGGATAAGTATAATAAATTGAGGGTCAGTGTCACTGTCAAACAGGAAGAAAAGTTAGCAATTTTAGGGTTAGCTAGCCTCCTTTGGGAAATAGGACTGCTATTATTCTAAAATTTTACTACCTGACTAAAGCATTAGTTATAAAAATGGCACTTTCTTACTTGCTTATGTTAGACTGAGGGATAAGTAGGAAGAGGCAAAGATCTAAAAAATACAAATTAACTTGTAAACTGTTGTTGTGTAGATTTTAGTGTCATTCCCAACATACATGCTGGGTTTACATATTAGTGCAGTTGGTACCACACCAAAAGCCAGAATGTCTAATCTGAGATGACTATCTGGTAGTTGTTTCCAGATGGTCATTGAGGCAAAGAAGAATAAATGTAAAAAATGTCCCATATTGTAGCGCTTTAGAACCCTCCCTAATTTTATTCATGTGTCTGTGATTTCAAATGATGAAATCAATCAAGAATATTCTAATTTGGAGACAGGCAGGTAAGAGATGGGTTTTTCTTGGCAACAGGGCTGAAAACGTGCCTGTTTGCAGCTTCAAAATTTCCCCAATGGCACTATTCTCTTTACTGGACAAAGGACGCATGAAGATTGATGAACACATGTCACATGGGGTATAACTGCCCTTTGAGGAGGGGAAAATAAGAGTTTAGCTGGGGGGCAAGAACAAGAAAAATAGATCAGAATGTAACAAGATGTTTAAAGGGAGGAGGAAGGTAGGGTGTGGATCAAGATGTTGAAAGTTTGAGGAAGCAGAGAAGCAGGAGTGTTGCTCGAAGGTTGAAGGGAACAGAAAACCCAAGGAAGTAGAAGCGAAGATAAAAATGAACAAATAATAAGACAATGTTGATCAAGAGTATAAATGGAGGTGAGTGTTGTTGCTCTTGAGTTAGAAGGAAAAGTGAACAAGGAAGAACAGAACCTCAGACTTGCTTTAAGTTGAAAGCAAGTGGTAGTAACAGTGTGTTAGTGTGTAGAAGGAGGAAAACTGGGTTTTTCTCAATCGCTGGTCTAGAGTCTTCTTCTGTTTGCTGACTGCAAGTGTGAGAGTGGAAGAAAGAAAGAAAACTACTATGCAGAACTTCCTGAATTGCTGAGTAGAAGAAACAGGTTTGTTAAAAGCATGAAACGTTACCCCAATAATTAACTCTGAGAAACCCTTTGAAATTTTAAAAAATTGCCCCTTTAATTAATGTATAGTTGTAATAGTGCACAGGACCCATTAAAGAATTTTTTTGAATATAAATAAAATTATTACCATTTTTTATAAAAAAACACAAAACATTTTGTTAAAATAACTTAAATAATTACACCCACCCCAATTATCATTTACATAAACTATTTTGGACTATTTTTACTTAAAAACATTTTTATGGCAGTGGCTAGCTAAGTCCAAATATGTTCAGTATGGATAATAATGCGCAGAGTTGAGAAAATGTTTCCTTCCTTCCTCATAAGATTTCTGTGAATTTCGTGAGGATGAAATTCAAGATTGAAACAAAAATAGTAACTATGGAATGTAAATATATATACAACATAAGTCTTTTTCTTATACCGCATTTGGACATCACATCAGGATAATGAATATTGATTTTAATTAAAACATAACTATGAACAACAAATGAAATGATTAATATATTTGTATAGGCTGATAAAATTTTTGGAATATTATTGTCAGCATCAATACATACTGTATTTCTGAAAATTTTTTCATTGCTTTAAAAAATGCTGGCAAATTAAGAACTACATTTCTCAGTAAATATTTACATAATTGTTGATTTTATTCCTTAATTTGATCCTTACTAATTTCAAATTATATATGCTTATTATAAATTAGTAGCTCTAATTATTTCAGTATACTATTTCTCTTTATTTGCTATTTCATGCCATTCTTTGCTCCACTTGCTTTACTTGGAAAAGTTATTGCTAACTAAATAACTGCTTTAAGTTTAATGTAAACTAGGAAATGGTAAAGTAAATGTGAAAATATTGTAGTTTTGGATTAGTTAAATTATACAGACAAAATGAAAAGATTTTTTTGTTTCAATACCAAAATTAACCTCTACAGAAGGCATTCAGCAGTAATTAGAATTGAAGACCAAGAACAGACAGCAGAAATCAAGCAAGAAGTAAGACGCTCGTCTTGTTTACCTTATATATAGAACAGGCAAATGAATAAAGTTAAAATGGAACATGGGAAATAATCATACTGCAAGGAAAATAAATAAAAACTCTACACTTTGCTGATGACATTATAGTATTAGGGGAGTCAGAAAAATACTTGGAAAACAGTAGAAAATACCATGAACATGGCCCTGGAGAAACAGTTCAATATGTGGATTAATAGAGGGAAAATCAAGGTAATGGAGTGTAGTTTGGGAAACAGTGGTATAACAAAGGGTGTTACATTGGGAAGGGATATTGTGATGGAAATTAAGGAATTCTGCTACTTGGGAAGCATAATAACCAGGGGTGGTAGAAATATAGAAGACATATAGTAGGATAGAGGCAAGGAAGGCTTTCACAAAAAAGAGGAATTTACTTATGGGTAATATAAGTGTGAATATTAGGAAATCGTTACTAAAAATGTTCATATGGAGTGTGGTGTTATATGGGTGTGAAATTTGGATGATAGGAGTTGGGGAAAGGACAAGAATTTCTTTCTTTCAAATGTGGTGCTGAGGGAGAATGCTGAAAATCAGATGAGTGGATAGAAACGCTAACGAGGAAGTTCTTAACAGAATAGGGGAAGAGCAAACAATATGGGCGTTTTCCAAGAGAAGGGATAGATTAAAAGGCCAAGTTTTATGTCATGAGGACCATGTAAAATTAGCATTGGAGTGAGGTGTGTGGAGTAAGAACAGAAGAGGGAGGCAAAGGATGGAAAATGATGCAAATTAGGGAGGATGAGGTAGTTATGATGAAATTAAAAGGCTTGCACAAGATAGTTTAGCATGAAAGGTTGCATCAGACCAGTCTTAGGACTGAATACCACATCAATGACCAAAATGACAAAGTATTGAAGAATAAATCAACAGCATGATATAAACTTAGAATGTTTCCTTGAAGAAACTTAGTTAAATTACAACATTGATTTAGAAAATTCCAAATAATGTCTATTATATTAAAAAATGGATAATAGGAAATTTTGTAAAGGTATATGTATGTTTAAATTAGAGTGAATTAAATCGTAAATCATGTAAAATACAGAAAATAAATTTATGAAGAGGTAAGTTTTTGGAAATTTCTAACTTCAAACAAAGATAAGTCAGATTACAATATAGTGTTACAGTATATGTACTGTATGTAATAGGCACAGTGAAAATAGAATACATTTGTAACACAATAAATAACTTCATTATGATACTGTTAGTTTCTTTAATTGTCATTTGAATATGTAGAAATTGGTTTAGATTAGAATGTTGTTGTAGTAATCAATCATTAGACTGGTCTGATGCAACTCTCCATGCTAACCTATTCTGCACAAACATTTCCATTTCTACGTAACAAATTAGAATGAGATACTATTTTCAGCAATGTTTACTCATAAATGGTTTGAAAAACAAATGGATGAGTTCAAAATGTATTATTGTTTGACATACAACTGTTTGTTGACCCCATACCTAGATACAGAAGTTGTTTATTTCACATTTACATGGAAACTAAACTAAAAACAAAACACTAGAGCAAGTGCATTGTTTTTACACAATACATAACATTACTCCACACTACTCCTACATTAAGAATATTTGGTATTTGGTTATGTCTATAGGAACAATTAATGCCTGTGCACAGTTACAAATGAAAAATTAATGACTTGTATAACAGGCTTATACAAAAAAATTATTGTATAAGTATACAGGTAATTAATTCTTCATTTGTGCTTACATATCTGCTCAGACCTCTGTAACTTGAAGGCAGATACAGTAATTCTCTGTTATTACTATCAATTGATTGGACCAGTCCAGGACAAGAACACAGATCTTCAATGCCAACTGATTTATCTTTCAACTCTGACATATCATATATAGCTAAGGTTACAAATATAGTTTTCTGACTTAAAAAATTACCAATAAATAAATTGACAGCCAAAAAGTCAGCATACAAATTTATCACTATTTATTCATAAAAGTGACATTTCATCTTTATTTTGAGATTTCCTCAGGCGTACAATTTAGCAATACTCCCTCAGCCGAAAAGATTATTGACTATACATGTGAATTTAGTGTACAGCTTGGACCATCTCCAGTGACAGTTATGATTAAGGTTCTTGTAGAAGGCCACTTTGGAATTTCATAAACGACTGCCAGTTGTACTGTGTTAATCTGGCAATCTTTTAAGTGAATTTGATTAATGTGGCACCTTTTACCTTCAGCCATAGCACAATAACACACCATATACCATCAGCTGCATTGATGCCCAAGAATATTTCCTTTTGCCCACTTTTGTCCAGATCAGAAAGTTCTGTAACAAACCATTAATTCTATGTTGAAACGCTTATACAGCTCTACTTTTACAGGTAACTTCTTCAGGTAATGGCTTAACATTTTCCAATTTCATTTTTGGTGTTATTTTAAGCACCAGGTCACCTGGTGTCTTTCTTCCTAGCACTTCTAATGCGGACCTATGTTGACAACCCAAGAATCAGGAAATGTCAATCTCAACTTTCCTGCCCTCTGTAATATTGTTTGAGTCTTGACTTAAAGTCTGCACTGCTCATTTTGCAGTGCCATTGGATGCAGGATGATATGGAGGGACCAAAATGTATTCTATGGGTAATTCCATGCCAAGTAACCTAGGGATCCCCGTGCGACCATTTCCGATTTTGAGGAAATTTTGACAGTTCATTCTTAGATGAACATATGCAAAATTTCGAAATATGCCATAATGGCTCATATACGGGCTTTTTCGTCGAAGCCTGCCGTTAGTCGGAGTCGTCATCTTTTCAAAATTGTCACATTTAAGCTTCAATATTGTGGCACTTATTAGAGATAAGACCTTGAAAATTATTTTCTAAAATATACCGCATGCATATATGCGTATATACGAAAATGGCAACGAAAAGTTTCACAAATATCATACCCAAAGTTGCCAAAAACAATTTCGCCTCATTTTTTAAAAAAAAATTCAAGGGATCCTTCTGGGATAAATAAGGTAGATATAGCATTCATATTTTGTAGTTCACATGACTACACAACTGTCTACTAGGCAGACGGTTTACAGCTTTACAGACAATATATTTTGTTGAATTTCGTGCAGTAAATCTGGCGCCAAAATGAAAAACTACAAAAATCAACCTATTCAGAGGGATAAATCGTTCAGGACACAAAATATCGTTTCCTACTTTACACCTTTAGAAAGATAAAGTATTTATGTAATAGAAAACTTATGTTTAGTTTTGATGTCTCCAAGAATAAGGCCTTAAATTTCTTGTCAAATTCAACTGTAATGCCTACAAATATCGTCTCATCGAGTATTATTGTGAAATAACCGCTAGAACAACGTGTTCTTAAATGCTATTTCACTTTATTAGGTGCATAACTTACCTATTTATTATTATTTCCATGAGGTCACCAGAAGCCAACATATCTTCCCAGCGACGCGAGTTTCTTTTTCAGTGCTGTAACATTAAATGACCTGCTATGAATTTCGTAACACGATGAGTAAGAATGAAATACAATACACTCAAAATGCCTTGCGTTGGTCCATGGCGGCTTTGCCACTACCAGCCAAAGATTGGCAACACCTTGGTCGCGAGCCAGACAAGAACCCGGGTGGGTTTCTTCACGATACGCAATGCATGTACTACTCAAAATTTTAAATACGGAAATCAGTCACTTATTAAAAACTCAATCGTATCCACTAGTGTAGTGACGGCTCAGCGGCACAGTACAAAAATTACAAAAACTGTCAGGAAACCAATGACTTCGATATTTTCACTAATTTCGTAGCGTTTCAATTTCATCATTTGAAACAATGATGAATTCTAATCTAAGTTAGTGGGAATGCTCAATTTCAGCCCATTGAAGCATATAGTTAATTTTTTAGAAGAAAGACAAGAATGGAAAAATGTAAACCGGACCAGGGAATCGCAAGGTCCTGGGTTCGATTCCCTGGTCCGGTTGACATTTTTTCCAGTCTTGTCTTTCTTCTAAACAATGATGAACTTGAATCCGGCAACGTTCGTTTTGATTATGTCGGTTCAAATCGAAAATTGTTGCGCGGAAAATGTTCCTTAATTGGGAAACTTGACATGGATATGACCCCTATGCAATTTCGTTGTAGGAAACCCTTAAAATACGAACTAGCAAAACTTTTCATTGTCTGATACTAGAATTCAGGGAGTCCAAATATGGTGAAAAGATGGCGCGGCACTATTTTAGAAGTCTTGTTTCTGTATTCGGGACCGGTTGAACTTCCGGCCAGTTACTTGTAGAATCTGTTACCATCAAGAACATATTACCTTCGCATGTGCCTTGACCATGGTCGACTTTTCGTTATCTATGAAACTTGTAGTGAAGCTATGGTGTTGACATTGGGTACAGTTTTCCACAAATTCTTGAAACGCATTGTCCATTTTCGGCCATAATAAAAAAGCACGGGCACATGATTTCAAGTTTGTTGTGAGTTTCATGGAGGAGCTTAAGAATCATTTGGTGGCTTGTCTTAGGCTGGCGATTCTGTAAACAACCATAGCAAACCGACATTACAATACCCGCTCCTAGCGAAGATTGGAACAAAGCAATGATGTCGGGTCCACGTCGCGCTAAGGAAATCTGTTTTGATTGATTCTTTCAGTACCAGGAATCCTCTTTCCGCTATTACCAGTCTTGTAATGCTCGGCTGCACATGGTAACATGAGGGAGTTACCATCTCAAGAAGTTTTTGGATACACTATGATGACGTCAAATGCTACCAACATCAGCATAACCGTCAATCATACATTTGTATCCTCTAAATTTAGCGTAATCAGTGACGGATTTACATATTTCCCAAGAATAAACTGCTACACTTTCTCCGCCCTTACCTCTGCAATTGTGAAATATCTTTTCCGCACTTTCTTCTCACTCATTAAAGTGTGGCAATTACTAGGTTCTTTAGCATAGAATATAGAAATTGCGATACTGCGGAAAGTATAGAGAAAGGGAATAGTCATCGGCAAGATTCCTTGTAAATTTCTTTCTGCAAGAGATCAGAAAACCGTCTCGCAGAAATCTTAAAAAAATCTAATATAAAATTTGCCATCCCTAGGCTACTCAGCCTCCTGGTAACTCCGACACTGAGCGTAATACAAAATTCAGCAATTATACTGTGGTGCTCGTTCTATAAATTTGTAGGTGGGGAAGAATGAATTTAAGTTGTTTAATTAATACGGATAGAAAAAATAATAAGTTTTAAATTTTAACAAATGCTGATTTATTAAATTAGATATTTAAGGGGATCCTTATGCACACTATACTTCATAGGAAACACTGTTTTCCGGTTTCTTACCCAGACTGATAATTTTTGGACTGATTTTCTGTCACCAGCAATCGATGACTTTCTGCAATTTCTATTATCGTCCTCTAAAACTGTTATTTCTATTTTCAATTAAATTGTTAATTCCATAACTTCTAACTAAAATATGTGCTGAACATTGGTGACGTTTCACATACCTTCGAATTCTTTTACTATGCACAATTGAAATAAAAATACATCACTTTCTCCTTCTGGGTGAGCATACTGCATTCCTTTGAAAGTATGTTGTTAGTTGTAGAATTCTGAAAATGATTTTGTAAGAGATACTGAAATAAAAAATCAATAATAATGTTTTCTTTTAATTATACTTACAATTGTAATGCTTCAAGAAACAACTATAATTTTTATAAAATTGTGCAGGTCAAATGAATATAAATTTAACGGTGGATTTATTATTTTAAAATTAGCAAAAATATTTTAAAAAGTGGCCAAACGAGCATAAAAAACAAGGTGAAAAAATGAATACCGCACAACATCTCTGGAAATTTTGATTCTTTCATTGAGTGTAGATAATTAGTTATTGCTTTTAAATACATATTGATACTTAGAAATGAATAGGGGTTTTGTATATGTGTTATATGTAATTGAAAAAATGAATAACTAATGTTTATATTTTCTTGGGAATTACAGATTACAGGTCCCAATATCAAATACGGTTTTCTTTATTGCTGTGTTTTAATTTTACTTTAATATTTGTTGTTGTAGTTAAGTAGTAATTTGACAAAAATATCACGATAGTTGACTTGAGGTATTAAAATATCGATAATTGCTTGAGTTTCAACGATTAATCTTGTCAGTCTGCATGAACCCCAGAAGACTGGTGGTATCGATTATCGATAGACCATAGAACAAACCTTTAGATAAGCTTGGTGAAATTGTGGTTATCGAAAGCGGTTGTCTAATGACTTTTACGTCGAACTGTGTACCACTACAATACTTATGTATTAGAACTAAGCGTCATTAACAAGCAAGAATCTTGAGATATATATATATATATAGTTATATATAATTGAAATAAAAGTACATCTTTATCTCAATTTTTACCGATATTTTTATTTATGATTGTAATTATAGTTTGAATTTGCTGCATCTATTTTAAAAGTTCTAGAATTGGTTTTGTAACAGATACCGGAATAGCACATCATTAATATGTATCGACACAGTATAGTCTACAATTTAGTAGGCACATATTTTAATATAATTCATAATTGCCAGGTGAACATCACATGTTGCGCCGATGCTAATTGCACTTTTTTTCCAAATTGGAGGCGCTTAACAATATACATTTCTTTTTATATAAGTCGAGCAAGAAATGGTTTTTTTATTGTTCTTTTGAATCACTATAATAAAAAAAGGAATTTTAATAATAAAATATTCAAACGTGTCAGCATGCGTATGTGACACCAGGGAGACAGAATAGAAGAGAGCAATATTGTGCCTACTTGTTTAGATTTGATTAATTATATCCTGTAATAATAAGATTAGGAACACATGGAAGAATGATTAAAATAATACGAAAGATTTGTTAAAATATATGTAAGTTTTTAGTTTTATTTAGAACCTCGTTTTAACCAAATATATTCACATAACTACGGCTCTCGTTTACACTTTCAACTCATCAAAAACCAAATTATCTTCTGCAATAAAAACGTAATGAAATATCGAAGGATGTTAAAGAAACATATAGTAATTTTTTTAATAAAAACAATTTAATAAAGACTGACGAAACAATATCAAGAATATTTCTTGTGAATTTTAGGGTATGTGTGTATTTGAAATTGTGTATTTATAATTGTAAAGACTGACAAAATAATTTTAAATTAATTCTTAATTATCTTCGATTGTGTATTTTTAATTTTTTGTATTTTCCTTAATTTAATATCTTTGATGGATGATGCATAGAGGCTGATGAAATAATTTCAAGTGAAGATCCAAAGAATTATTGAAAAGTTGGCGGATTTAGTTATATTTTTATATTCGTTTTATACGGCGAACAGCGATTGATACTTGAAACATCAAATATTCTGGACGCACTGCTTTGTGCAGATTTTAAAGTTCGCGTTACGTGAAGCGTTTTAAATAAATTGGCATGACGCAAAATTTCGTGTTCTTTAGAAACGCTAGATGGTTGACTGGTTGCATAGGTACAGGGAGTCTTTGTGATGCCATTGAGCTACTGGGAGACTATATTACTTTCTTAAGGTACAGGGAGTATTTTCTGCCGCGCGTACTTTTGATTCTCTTAGCTTACCGAGTGTATTTTTTATTCTATTAAAGATCAGGGATCATTTTCAGTCTTTTAATGCATCGGTATCTTTTAGACTCTTAAAAAGCTACATTACTTATTTAATGTACCAGGAGAATTCTTGACTTGGTTAAGACACCGTCAGCAATGGCGGCTCGTGAATTTGTTGCATCACCCCTCGCAACAATTTTTAGTAGGATAAATACGTAAGATATAAATAGTACAACAGCAACAGTTTACAATACTCTGCTGCTCGCAATATGCTAATGCCGTCTCTAATTTTTAAAAACACAAAAATTAATACCAATTTGCACTAAAGGATTTTTACTTGGTACATATGTTAAATCAATTTAATTTAGAAATAAGCCGCACATGACTACAGAATTTTATGCAGTATCCTGTGGTAGTTTTCACAGTATTTTGATAATTTTTTATTTTCAGAAAATAACATTCAACTGTGATTTCTTTTGGTAGTTTTCACAGTATTTTGATAATTTTTTATTTTCATAAAATAACATTCAATTGTGATTTCTTTTAAATACTACGTAAAATGTGCAAAATATTGTTATTGTTTTTAAAATAAGATTTATAATTTTAGAAATGTTTGAATTTATTTTGTTTTCGGTGCATATCGCCTACCTACGGTGACGCCTGATATGACACGGTTATGAGACAATGTCGCTCAAAGAAATCAGTGTGTCTTACGGCAGGGAGCTGCAACGGTATACATCACGTATTTTTTATTGCAGATATCGATCTGAGTCGCCTCTGTGGTGTAGTGGCTAGCGTCGCATTCTTTCACCACAGAGGTCCCGGGTTCGATTGCAGGAAAAGGCCTGGGTGTTTGTGAGTCTTTTCAAGTAACATGAATACTGACAGATTAGGTATCTAAATAGCAAATCGCTAATGACCTCGCTGTTTGTGGGACTATAAAAAAAGAATTTAAAGAAAAAGAACGAACTACAGCTGGGAAAGCTTAGCTTGGGAGGGAGGCGGGCGGTTTCAAGTTTCATAATTGAATAAAATTCGTACTTTTAAAACACTATTATTATAAACCTTCTTAAAATTACATATAATTCTTTGTAAATTAATTTATGTGCTGTATTACTTGCGCAAATAGGCATCGGCCGTCAGTAATTGTCACGGTAAATTATAATATAAACCGCTAAAATGTTAGGTAAGGGTTGGCCCGTTAAGGTATTAATGTAGCCCAATAAAATATCGGTATCGATGCCAGTTAAATCACGTGTTTACCAAGAGTTTACGGTCGAATTAATTCATTCTCCGTGTTAATATAAATTAAAACCGAGCAAAGGCGGGCACTCATTTAGTACGAAATAAATTCAAATGATCGAAAACCTACAACATGACGGAAAGATAGCAATGGTGGTTAGGCTAGGAAGACGGGAGGATACAATAAAAATTATATGGAGGAACAGCAACTAATGATATTCACTTTCCCCGGAGATAGATTAGTGATTATAACTTTTCTCGACAGACAGCAATAAATATTAAATCACTGCAATTCGATTTCCAGTCTATTCTGACCTCAAGTATTAACAAAGGCTTAATCGATGAGGTAATTAATTAGGAAACTATGGAAGCAACAGCGCCCGCTGCGACAATATTTGAAGCACTAAGGTGACCATATTGATTTTCACATCAATTCCCAGCTCTGGGGCAAGGGTGTTTTTTAACGATGTGCGAGTGACAGGAGATGAATCATGAGTGAAGTGATGGACAGGCAGATGGAGGGACGGGCAGAGCGATGACCGCACTACACGGAGAAGCGACGCGGCGCCCTCACAAGAATGCAGTCTCGACTGGCTACAGCCGATTTTGTGAACCGAAGCAGGAAACAATAATAATAACAACAGCAGCAGTTTCCATCGCCATTTCTTACATTGGCACGCTTCACCCTTAACTTGTCTCGTATCATCGCTTCACAAACATATAATCTTCGCTCGATTTCCAACCAACAAATACATCCTAAAACGTAAAAATAAATTCACTTTTACAACATAATATTGAAGTCCTCATACCTGCATTAATAAGTTGCTTCCATTATTTTTGGGGAAAAAAGTTGCATATGACGCTCCATTTAATAATGCTGGTATAATCAATTTTAATAAGCAACAATCTGGGACCAATAGCATATGAGAACAAAACATTATTAGTTTGAAATTTACTCGTCACACATATCAAAATTCAGTAATATGAAATTCATGGTATGATGTTCACTATTGAACGTGTTAATGTCCTGTTTACCTGGACATTCTTGACATTTTCCCATCATACGCTCATAATTATCTGTCATGCATACCATAACTATAAGATTAGGGCATTAATCATCAACTTTACAATCTGGTGACACAAATACATACGTCATGAGTACCAGAAACACTCGCAACAACACGTAGCCTTGGCCTTAGCTCACAAATTTTCGATCTTCCAATTTTAATATCAGGATACTTATTTTTAAACTCAGAAAATAGTTCATTTAAATTTCAAAGTACTAACTACTTTTGTTTTTGTACCTTAGTACCGATTTCTTTCAATGACACACAATTTTTTTCCCGGACATCAAACAACCTTTTTCATCATCTTCGTAGAAACATAATAGTGAAATATTATTTATTAAAAATTGTTATATTTTTCATCAAAATAGTTTTCTTAGTTTAACATGTCTAAATATTTTAAGTATTATATTTATATACGCTATGTTTAACAATTTTTATACTATCTTTGAGATAAATTTCAACGATAAAATTAATATCGTAGTTTGCTACTATACATACCTATTATGTAGATAAGTTTCAGATTTTTATCTACATTCTCAACAGAGATATTGTCTCAAACATTGAAAAAAATTGAAAACCCCATTTTTAAAGGGGCGTGATGTGTTAAGGGAACGTTAGTTACCATTGATAATTTATATAGAGTAACTACACTATTACGTGTAAAAGCACGGAAATTATTGAGGTTCGCAAACAGTTTCTTCTTGGTGAAATTAGACTACAGAAAATGAATTTTCTTCATTTGGAATGGACAACTTCGTGGTAGACAGAGTACATGAAAAAATAATATTAGGTTAGTAAGTATGAGTTTAATATGTAGACCTGAATATAGTGAACACGATGCAGTTTATTTGAAAAGGATACGTCAACACAGTCGTGGATAATTTAGAATTTCGTAGATACCTGCAAACATGAAAATCGGCTTTCGCGCTTTCACGAAAACGGCGGCCATTTTTGAACCGGACACAATATAAATGAAATAAAATTAGTTGCACAAACGAAATATTAATTATTTCTGGGATGGTGCGGCAACCAGTTCTGGACCACTTGGCTTGGATTCACCCAGGTCTTTGAATATCTTCGCACCTCTTTGTAGTCATAGATTTTACTCTTATAGTGCTAGTCGCAATTCTTGACTCAGGTCCAACCTTCTGCCCAACGGTACTACTTTTTCTTGTCCTCCCGGCGGCAATGGACAAAATGTCGCATTTTTCCATGCGACCAGCCAGATACTAAAATGCAACTATCATTGGCATGTACAATTATTTTTATTTTTTAAATTTTTTTCTCCATGGCTCTACAGCCCATTGAGGGCCTGGGCCTACAAGTCGACTACGGACTGTCATCTTACATGACACATTCCGAATTTGGAGTGACACGTAGTCAGCGTATCGATCCTCCAACAGTCTTAATCCCGGTCTTCTCGACCATGACAGCACAAACATCCAAGCCCATGCCAGGATTCGACCCCGGGACCTCGGGGTTATGAGGAAGCTTAATATCTAACACATGACACAGGTGATTTACTACACTAAACCTTTTGAAATGTTATCTCAATTCACGAGCTAAATAAAATTTTTGTGTGCATAATTAGCAAAAGCATGTATTTCAATAAGTTTGATTATTTTTTAAGTAAATATTATCAGCCATACTGAGGAACATTATGGGGAACTCTGTAGCCTGAAACGTAGAATTGTTAAACAGTTTATTTACTAAATATATAAATCTAAATTATAAAAACTGTCTATGCTATTATTAAAAGGAGACGTTAAAAAATATTACTTAATAGAAATAGAATCAGATGGCTGAATTTATTTATAAAATGGTAAATATATATGATTGGAGTTTTTGACACTGATTAAACGCCACATCTTGTAAATCGAATCTGTAATTCAGATTCAATTCACCCTTCTGTTTGAGTCTGTAACCGCCCTGTGACTGTCGTGGTCCGTGGTTTTGCCTCCCCGATACACGCGGTCACAGCAAAACTCCGCTCAAAACACCGCAGGGTTTGCGAGACAGAATATTACCACTGCTAAACAGAAGACAACTCCATGTGCTAGCGAAAACAGACTTGTATCTGAGGGGTTCGCAGAGGAACGTGAATTGTACTACACAATTATGCCGAAAACTTTCAAATTCACTCTGAAAGTATAAGCATGAACTGCAGTCCCACTTTTCCATAATTAATCTTACCTGTTTTTCTTTTTTAAACTAATTTTATTCTACTTGAATTGAACAAGCCAAATACTTTTGTTCTGCCACTCTGATTAGGAATGGAAGAAAATAACTCCTCTCGCCTATAACGACTAATGCTTTGTTTCTTGAATAGACACGCTTCATTTTTACTATTGGTACCATTTGTAGAACCGTATAGATTTCTATGAAGTCATTTACGAATGTTACTTTGATATTAACGTTGCATCGGAATATGATTTTTCTTCATTTTGAAAACTGACCATCCTAGATCTTCAAGTAATGTGTGATATAAGGCAGGATATACTGTAGTGGAAATATTGAAATGCAACGTATTTTTTGGAATATAGTTGTAACATGTATATGCAATTAAAAATTTATTTATTTATTAATATTATGTTGGATCTGTTTTGTACCTGCTTCATTTCAATACTTATCTGAACGTTTGACAGCAACATAAAAAGTAATAATAGACTATTTAGTTTAAATGTCTCCTAATTATTATTACCTTAAGAGGTCCGAATATTACGGATGAAACTGCGTATTTTTCACAATAAAAATTTTATGATTACTCATTTTATAAAACCATGTATATTTTTCTGACTTCCGTATTCAGCACTGGTGACAGTAACGAATGTGGAAACTTGTTCTCAAAATTTACTTGAGCTAATTTTTTTGTTGGCCCTCTACCTAAGTTACTCATATTGCATCGAAAATTATTAATTTCCATATCGCCGTGAAATTGTATATCTCAATTGTGTACCGATGTTGTTGTAGTGGTCTGATGCGTAATCCATCCTTGGCCTCCCTCTTCTGTTCTTACCCCATATACTTCCGTCTAATGCTAATTTTACAAGACACTCATGTCTCAAAACGCGACGTATTAATTTATCCCTTCCCCTGGTCAACATCCTCCATATGTTCGCTCTTCCCCTATTCTACTTACAACCTACTCGTTAGTGTTTCTATTCACCCATATGATTTTCATCATTCTCCTATAGCACCACATTTCAAATGCTTCTATTCGTTGTGTACCAATAACCGACTTATATTTTAAAAATGCATTTTTCAATTAATATATCATACTTAATAATTCCATCAGTTACTCAACGTTTATTCCATAATTTTTTCTAGAATCATTTATAAAACAATACCGTAGTTTTACAGTTATTTAAGCCACTTTAGATAAATTATATAAATTCAAATAATAAAAGATATATCTCAATCTAATAGAAACCTCTGAAAATTTCAGCTGAGTAACTGAAAGTATGCGGATAGTTCATAAAGTGGAAAACTTAATAAAACAATTATAGGTAGAAGTATTTTCGAAATTATTGGGACACCCTTCATTTAATGGGACTGACATAGAAATGAGAAACTTTAAATACATGCCCATAATTCACATTGCCAGTAATGTCACAAATACGTTGATATTCTCATAACGCTTACCAAAGGGGTGGTCAAAGTGTGGCGTACGCGCCAAACGTGGCGCTTTGTACGATTAAAAGTGGCTCATGGCATATTTGAGTCTGTTTGAATTTCGGAAGAGGTCTCTTTACATTTTTAAAATCCATTGTACAATTAGACATGTATTATAAATAAATGCAATGTCAAAAGTCAGAAATAGAATAATTTAATAACAGTTTTTCTGGAAAACAGAGAGAACAGACAGTTCCAAGCTGATCTCTCTCTCTCAGTGTTAACAACTATAATCCAGGTTTCTCTTCACCAAACGATACTCTGTCAGCTATAGCAGGATCATGAAATTTTCACCCTCACGTCCAGGAACATCATTGCTGCGTAAATTAGTTAATTTAACTGCGTCAAAATTATTCCTTTTTGTCCCCTAACCGTAGCAGATTCTATCCTAATATCTATTTACCAGCAGATAATTATGATCAAGAAGCTAAAAAATGTTCTCTGTCAAAAATTAGCGCTTGGTATGTAAAAGGTAGGCCATCCCTGGTCTGTCACAATTGAGAGTAGCCAACTGTTGCAGCCAAACTGATGGACAGAGATATGACATTAGTGAAATTTATTTTACTGTTTTATATTTCTGTTAATATTATAAATAGATAGGTTTATTGGATTAGGCAACTATCAGTGGTAATGTTTAAGATACAAAACATTGGAGTTATATGCAACAATAAAAGGATTGAAAAACAATTTTACACTGATTATAAGTTTTCAGGATTCTTATTTGGAATATAAATTACGTTGTAATATTCTGGTCAGTTTATTGAGATATTCAAAGACATCGCGGTTGCATAATCTTCCGTTAAGCGGATATTGGAATTTGTTGACCAGAGAGGAATTAAGTGAGGGGACTCTACTTAAAAAACACCTTTCGTATTTAGATTCTTGAAGTCAGCTTCATCATTTGCCAGCTATCGTGTACATTCCGAAGACAGTCTGCATCTAATGACTCGCTGTTGAGACTCCTTATTCAATGTTATATGACTCTACTTTAATTTTACAACTTTTTCCGGCAGGCGCTTCAGCCCAGAGTGACTGCGGGGCTCACCTGATCATGTCGGGAATGCCTCTTGCACTCTCTCTGGGTATTTTTTATCAAAGTTCTCATATGCCGAGACACCTTCACCTATTTTAGGAGGTATATGTACTGGGGTCGAAGACCTTGGGCATATGGCAAGAGTTGTCCGCTGATACCATTGGATCAGTCGGCCAACTGCCTCCTGAAACTGGTGGAGACACGGAGAAGGGAATGCTGCGACCCCACAGCAGACTCGTCACCCGTCATTCGGAAGGGCGTGAGAATAGTACCCAATGCCCGACCTACCTGATGAAGGTTTTCTAGGGTTTTCCCTGCATCTCTTTAGGTGAAACACCGGGTAGGATCCTTAAACCATAGCCCGGGGGCCCTAGTTAACCCTTGGCTACCTTGCTCTACCTTCCGCATCCCCCCTTTTCAATTCCCTTCCTATGCTATTAAAGGGGAGTTGCCTGTTTCAGGATCACCCTCATGTAGCCTGTTAACCAAAAAAAAAATACAACTTTTTCCAGTACTAGATACAGAGTCGATTCCACTACCAATATTTTCGTATCATTTGCTTTCATCATTCTTCCACCCCTATAAATGCCGCTCTACATAATCAGTCAGTTGGAAATAGGTTGACCGAGTGTCGTTAGAAGCAGTAACCTTTCCTTTTTCATATTTTAGTGTGTACGCGAATACACTCCAATAGTTATAAGATTACATATAATCTGTTTGAATTAATTTTCTTCTTCAAAAACCAATTTTCTAAAATGAAATCAGTTGTTGTTGTCAGTCCCTAGACTGGTCTGATGCAACCTTCCATACTAACCTATTCTGTCCAAACCTTTTCATTTCTATCACATCTCACATCCTCCCTAATC
This sequence comes from Eucriotettix oculatus, assembly GCA_034510155.1. Classification (NCBI taxonomy): domain Eukaryota; kingdom Metazoa; phylum Arthropoda; class Insecta; order Orthoptera; family Tetrigidae; genus Eucriotettix; species Eucriotettix oculatus. The sequence continues at coordinate 158,437,102 of CM067377.1, forward strand.
TGCTCTGCGAATTGGCCTCCCTCTTATGTTGCTACCCTACACACTTACCTTTAAAAGACCTTCATGACTCAAAACATGTCCAGTTAATCTATCCTTCATCTAAGTCCGAGTCCTCCATATTGTACTGTCTTCTCTTATTCCGCATAGAATTTCCACCCAATTGATTTTCAGAATTCTTCTACAGCACCATATTTCAAAAACTTCAAGTATTTTCCTTTCTGCAACTCTTACCGTCCACGTTTCGCATCCATATAACGCCACACTCCATACGAACGTTTTTAGTAACGATTTCCTAATATTCATGAAATTAAGTATGATAAATAAAATTTTAATTCATATTTATTTAATATAATTACTAGGTTCCGGCCATAACCGTCTTGGACGCAACCAGCGTCACCTCTAATATGTTTGCGCATTTAAAAATTAACCCGATGAAGTACTCAAAGATGGACGAAACGTTGCAATTATATCAAATAAATATGAATTAAATTCTTTACTGAGAAAATTGGCTGTAATTTTTATTTATTTATTTCTTGTTCTCCTAAGGATCAGCAGAATAATGTATCAAAATGTTTATCCATTACTACCTTAGTAAACGAGTCGCAATTAAAATTAATAAATGAAAATAATACATTAGCATGTAAGAAGTGATGTGTTATTTAATAACTAAATTGTTTTAAATAGGTTATATTTTAATTTAGTATTGGCAGTTAGTTGAACATAATTTATTGCTGTATACTTACCGTTCAGTTTTGGGTTAAGTGTGATGAACTGTATGTCGTTTCATAGATGGTGGTATCATTTGTTAATTTATGGTTTATTTTTTCGTGGGAATTGGCTGATTTTGTTCTTTAGAAAATATAGTTTTCTTTCACACTTCATTTTTGACACCGAATTTATAATACTAACTTTTTTATTATTCGCGTTGTAAGGCAAATTATTGTCGTGTGTTGAAATCAGTGATTGCATAAAAAACAACGCAAAAAGGAATGAAATGAAACAACTATCCGGAACGCAGCCGTACCCATAAAGAATGCATCCTACACAATTGATGTAATTGCTGGACTATAAAAACGGGAACTAATGCAGCTTCCATTTGGATTGTAAAATAGACCTACGAGTTTGTTGCACTACTCTATTTTATATTATTCATAGGTATTCGCATTTTTGTTTTTCACTTTGTAATTAATTTGATGTTTATTTTATCTGCATTGCGGTATCAAGTATAAATGAGAATATTAGACAGGATACGGTGATAGCTCACAAATACAGAGTGGAAATTCCAGTTGGAAAGACGAGTGCGTGACTAACAGGAAGAGATGCGACGTCAAGAAGCAAGAGTCTGTGTTTTCCAAGTAGAATGAGAGAAAAAGAATTAGTCTGTGTGATCCAGCTGATGCCTATTATCATGAAAAAGACGAATTTCATTGGAGACAAGGAATTTTGACTGATAAAGGAAGGGAGAGACAGGTGATCAAAAGAAAGCTGCTTACAGTGACCAAGGATGGTTCAAAATTACTTATATAGTAGAGAAAGGTACTTCTTGCAGTTTTTCAAGTGTATTAGGAGCGAGGGCAGCCATATTATCCAGTTCTTCTTCCTTGGTTCAACAGTCCATTGAAGACCTTGGCCTACAGGGTCGATATAATCCAGTTCAGCTTTATCTATTTTCTGTGTCGAGATAACGACGCACCGCAGCATAAAGATTCGTCGATTTCGTGTATGAAAAACCAATTTTGTTACAGGTCTTTTAAAGAGAACAAATTAGTAAGTCTGATCATCACATCTGAGTGAATATCTGTTAAATCCCTCCAGTTTCGGGAGCTCAAACACGACACCTTGTGCTTGCATTTCTCGCCCAACAATTCTTTATTGGAATTCAAATATCATGCAGCCGCTACAAGAGGATGAGGATAAGTGAACAGAATCAGGAACATCATTATTTTTTTATTCATCTTGTCCGTATAACACCTTACTATTCGTAGTAGTTGACAAGCAGTAGCTACCAGAAATTTTGTAACAGAAAACACATTACAAACGTCCATCTAGTATGTACGTGAGGCATAGGTAAGGGTTTAATATGAGATACGACGCACTTCTCAAAAAGCAAATAACTTTTCAAGTTAAAATACACCCAATCTGTTCAGTTCCGCATGGCATCTTACCTAGGATAACCAATTATTAATTAGGATTGGAAAGAAACACTATGCATTTAGTTCAACGTGACATGAAATTGAAAACAAAAAATGTTTGCTGAAAGGAACTCATTATAATCGAAATTTTGAATGGTGGTCATTTGTTTACTTGGAATGCGGATAAAGGTCTAGTGACGTTGAGTACCACACTATAAAACACTTTTAAGCATAACTAATTATTTTTTTCCTTTCAAGTATAGTCACATGTGTTTCATACATTCACTGGAATGGTCACACGCGTCACTTGAATAGAAAAGTTTTCTTAAAAACACTCAGTCCATTCCATTAAAACACTTTCAATTGTTTACACCAATATTATAACGCACAACTAACTCGTTTCTCATCCATTATTTTAAACTTTTACACACTATTCTACTAGATTTTTGTTTCTGATTCCATCAAAATATATATGTATATTAAAGCACCGTATTGTGTGACTACTACAAGAAATGCCATCGATTTTAAGCTCGTAAGAAGTACAACGCCATTTATTTGTGAAATGGCATGGATAATTTTATAATTATTGTTATCGATTTCTGAGGATTGTCTCGGGAATATCTCCCACACGACAGCAGTGTGGTTAGTACTACGAAATTAAGAGGAAGGGTTTATATTTGTACTAAGCTGCAGTCAATCCCACGAGGTCTGGGCTGGGCTCATTGGCCCTTCACTCGCGAGAAGGTCGGCAGAACAGTCTAACAAACAAATGCAGAAAGATTCATAGCTCACGAAAAGTAACCGATAAACAACTACGCAGCTGTGCTACATGCATTTACTCGAAAATATATTTTCCCACTAGGCTCATTCTAGCTATTTACTTGAAGCAAAGGCCGTATTGTTGGGGTTGCAGGAGTAGATTTACACATCGGGTTCGTCTCTAAGTGTAGTGTAAAGCATCAAGACCAGAGCAAAGCGCGTTAATCGCCAGTTTTATTACTTCCATATTCGCTACTGAATTAAAACAGTGTTTGGATTCTCTTGCGACCGTGCGAACTAAAAATGCCGCTGTTGCCATTGAAATCCTAACAGTACATCTAATATTTACACAGCTAAAGCCTACACAGATTTTCTTTACAAATACCTACTTCATACAAAATATTAAAATATTCGTTAAACGTCCTATTCTTTATGATGAAAGTTTCCGGATTGCACGCATGAATTGTTCCGTTAACATTAAATCTTAAATAAATTTCTTCTCAAAGGCTGAGTCTTATTGCCTGCATTTAGGGAAGTTAGAAGTCATTTCATCGGCGGTAGTTGACCCACGGGATATCAACGTTTTCTTAATTGTTTGAAATGAACACTTATTTCCCGTAACTTTAGCTTACATATTTATGACTTTATTAAATAACCTAGTATTGTCATATTCTCTTATGCAATATTATCTAAGCTAATGAACAAACCTCAACAGTTTATACAGGCGTTTCATGAACGCATTTACACACTTACTACGAAATACAAATTCGTTTTTTATAAAAGCTTTCTCCACTCAAGAAGCGAAGATACACTAATATATTAATATAATGTAACGGGTGGAACGTAAAAATATAAATTAAATCTTAATAAGAGTATGCTCAAGTGATTTTACGAGAAAATAAATTCAATTAGGCCATCGACTTAAGTAGTTATGATAAAACATTTGTTAATGTTTTGGTATTTCAAAAAGAAATTTTTATTATGTATCCTAGTTATAAAGAACTGAAAATATGTGATTCTTTCAATCATAAAATTTATATAGTTCCTATTGAGTGGGTAAATGGTGTTCTTTGTCACAGTTTCAAGAGTTTTTCACCGATATTAAAAACTGTACCCCCGTGGAAAGGACTAAATAATTGAAAATATTTATTAAAATAAGTTAATATTTGCTTTGTCCGTTAAACTGTAGTTCACGATTCCAAATTGACTAACTGTAGTTTCAAAGTTCCTAAAAATTTTAAAATATCGTATAAACATATAAATCGAGGGATATAACATTATTTAAAAATTCTTTGGCTATGTAGTCGAAGCAGTTTCCGATGAGTACTAATTAATATAAAAACAACGAAGTAATAGTGGTAATGTTTCACAACACTGAGACAAATCACGTCATGTGCAGGTCTCCTCGCAGGATTCGGGTGAATGTCTTTTTGAACTGCTGGTTAGCGAGGGCGTAGCAGAAAGGGTTCATAGGGCTGTTGGCGTAACACAGGAAGTACGAGAACATGAAGAGATGCTCGTTGGTGCAAGGAGGCTCAGCACAGAATCCCTCAACCAGGGCGAGAATGTGGTACGGGGTCCAGCAGGCGACGAAGGCTCCCAGGATGAACGAAATAGTCCTGAACGCTTTCCTGGCGCGGTTCTCAGATTTAGACTTCTGGCGCCCTCCCGTAGAATCCTTTCCACTTCTTCCGGATGTCTTAAGTCGTTTCCCCTAAATCATCATCAACAACAAAAAATTACAGTTTCATGCAACCAACATAAATATATTTAATTTGCACAACGTTTATTTGCACATAAAAATATGTAAATGATTTGGGATAAAATATCGTTAGCCCATATAATCGTTATTATCTTAACCAATGTCGTAAAAGCTTCAAGTTGAAAAAATACATTAAAACATGAAATTAATATTTTAGCCTAAAGTCTAATTAAGGAACACAAATATTAAATGATTAATAGTAACTCAAGAACCTATATCAGCTGATTATGAAACCACAAATTAGTAAATGCATTAAGGAGAGTCTCTAAAAGTAATCAATTGAATGACCATACTCAAAAAGTCAACTATTTCTCCTCCTTGAGGTAGAAAACAAAAGGACACGTCTCGTTCGTAGTCTTGAAAACTGAGCATGAGTGAACTCCATGATTATAATTACAGTTTACTAAATTTTATTAACTATATAGTAAAATGAAGTTAGGGCTCTGCGTAATGTAGCCATGCCACCTCCAGAAAGAATTGTCGGCGGCTACGTTTGAGATACGCCGACAGAAAGATACACTGGTAACATACCACGTTACAGGTGCCAAAACAGAGTAAATAAGAGGAAACCTGAGTAGTCGAAGACGAGCCATGATGGTGTAATGTTGTAAGTGGGTTCTCGAGAAGTCGAAGTGGATTCACGAGAAGTCGTGACCGTACTTTCAGGTGTCGTGTCTCAAAGCAATACCAGAATAATTGCAGTTGGACGCTACACTGCTTTATGATTTGTAATTTACCAGCTCAAGGAGAGGAGCGGGGGATTGTATTTCACTCATTTCTCGATATAAATTGTTATTTAAAATTTAAATAACTTTAATTCAAAAAATACCTAGCGGCCAGTCAATCTTAGTAATCCAGTAATCGTCGTCGGAGCATAGCAGAGGCACGTAATATAGGCACCGCTGTTCTACTAATGTCAATTCTTCACCGATTCCTAGAGTTAGGATGTGATGACTTTGGTTGTAGCTGACAGAGATAATGTTTTATTTGTACGAGTCAAGTGTCATGTTGGCAACACCACCGTATGCCAGTCTCAGTCTTGCCGTCTTCATTGTCGTGCGTATGTAACCGTTTTCGGTACTTCATAAATTGGATTCATTGTAAATCTGTGTTTATTTATTCCACTACGCTAACAGTAGCTGACCTCAGATTCAGGTATACAGCGTGGATAAATCTCTTAACGGGTCTTGGCATCGAACCGGACTGGCACATCAGCCACCCGGTAAGCGGGAGGTGCCGGGTTTGATTCCCAGGTCTGATCGAGATTTTTCCATTCTGCTTTCTAAATTCTCCTAAAACCTTTCAGTCTGTTCCCCTAACATCCGACATTTTCTCCGATCCTAAGAGCCCTACTTATTATTTAATTTTAATTATAAATTACTTGGAACAAATATATAGGACGATTGTTTTAAGAGATGAACCTGTTAAAATACTTTGCAATCATAATATAGTTGTGAGATATTGTGGACGGACCTTGAAGCGCTTGCCTATACTCCTGACGAAGTCTCTCCGAGAGCCGCCGCCGCCACTGCCGCTGTTGTCTGCCGAGTCCTTGCGGCTGGGCGGCGCCTCGCTGGATGCCCCTGTGACGGACGTGAGCGCCGGAACCGACGCAGTCACCACGGCGGTCACGGAGTTGGAGGTAGTGGTGACGGGCGATAGCTGTTGTTGGCGTTGCTCCGCGACGATGTCGTCCTGGACCACGCTGGTGACAGGAGCGCGGGACACGTCATCGCGAGGTAGCGTCACTTCCGTGTCCACCTTGACCGGTGGTTGTTGTTGCTGCTGCTGGGCTGACGCTGCTACCTGTTGAGCTGCCGCCCTGACGAGAGCTGCTTGCAGCAGAGACGTGTTGGGCGGCGGTACTCCGTGCACCGGAGATGGAGGCGCCGTGGACGAGGACGCGGCGCAAGGGTAGCTCAGGGACGACGAGGGCGGACTCTCGAAGGCTGGGGAGGGAACGGTGATTGAGCTTTCGTCCATGTAGCGCAGATCGGCGCCATCGAGGCCCACCAGGATGTCGTAGGTGGCGGTGCACAAGCTCTGTGCAGCGACCAGCAGGCTCCGCGGACGGGGGCGGGCGAGCACGGGGCTGTCCTCCACCGTCTGAAATTGCGCCGGGGGCGGGATCACTGGAGCGGAAGGCCCAAGGAGCAGTGGCGTGAGTGTGCGCACCGACAGTTCGGCCACAACTGACGGATTGTCAGTGTCTAGCAGGCTCTGCTCGGGGATCTGAGGCAGCTGCGGTACTTCCGGCGTAGTGGCCGCCGTGGGCGCCGCAGTCGTTGGACTGGGTCTTCTTGAAGGTGGCTCGGGGATCTTGATGGCCACCGCCTGTCCGTTGATCCTACTGGCCGCGGTGCCGAAAGCAGCCAGGGCCCCACTCTGTGCCACCATCCCGACCAACGAGGAACGTTTGTTTTTCCACGAGGCCTGATGTGGTTGAAGGGACCCTAATGAAAGTAAAAAATTATGTATATAGTAAACTAATCACTAATTATGGTGTCACACTTGATAGATCGATGATACTAAATATTTTGGGAAGCGTAATAATTGATCAGATAACATTATAAATTATTACGAAAAAATAGTATCGTGGAGAAAAACGAACTTAACTAATCCATTTTTAAGTAGTCACTTTCAGTGTGATAAGGAAGGCAAGCGATTCAATAGCAGTAGTCAAACTGTGAACTTATCGTATTTAAAAAATATATCAAATAAAAATACCAAAAATAATTATTAATAAAGTTAGTACTACACAACGTTTCTGTTAGCCTTAAGTTTCCGTCAAGTGATGAAAAACGTGAGAGACGCGAGAACGAGGCACAGCACAAACCAAGTGACGAACTCAAATGAAATGTTTAAACTGGTTGTACAAAAGCAGAGAAGCTAGCCTTAGAGTATAGGATCATGGATTGTTGTGCATCACAGTATCAGGTTGTACATTAATTGTAGAAATGTTCGTTTTAATGTGTTCCATCTCATATATATTCTAGACGTGACTTATTTCCTACACCTGAAATATTGCCCTTTTTGCCATAGCATACACTGTGCCAACAGTCCTTTTTAGTGTATCATTAAGGATTTACGCCAAACGCAAATGAATACCTTATAATATTCTATATATATATTAGTGAATTTTTGTGTAAACCTCCTGCGGTCGTGCTGTCCTCGTCAGACTCGAATGCAGGACTGCTCGAGCGCTCTCCTTCCACAGTAGCTGCCGCAGTTCCTTTGCGATCATTGAAACTGGTTGTCTCTCCGGTTGTGGTGGTCGTCGTAGTGGTGGTGTTGTTCTTTTGTGACGAAGTCTTCTGGCTGGAAGTTGAATCTCCGGAGCCTGGTCCGCTGGTCGCACCAGCAGCCGTGACACCAGGCTGAGCAGCTGTTACTGTCCCAGCAGCTAAACATTTTTTCAATAATAAAAGTGGTCAGTGAAAAATTCAACAGGCAGATAAAAACTGTGTCGAACGGGTTTAAATAGTTTTATTTTTAATCCACACATTTGAGTTTTATTATGCATTGGGTCTTAAGTGAAGACGATATTATAGAACTTATTCCGAACCACAACAATAGTGTATGAATATTAAGACACTTCACTGTACTACAACCATAATGGTTGCAGAATATTAGAAGAAATGAAGCGTATGAATATAGTAATTAAGTAAGACAGGAGAAATTCTGTGATAGTAAAAATTATGTAAATGATAATAAAGGTTTGTCAGGATATCTCTCTACCTAGACGATTATCCAAACCGACCTTGGGAGAAACAGGATACCTTAATCATGAAATAAATGAATAACTACTCTCGGAAACGTTGATGAATAAAGCAAGACTTACATCAGTTTGCTTCAGGTTATTTTTCACACATGCAGTACTTCCTAGCAATAATGAAGTATTTAGTGTTACAGCGTACGTTTCTTTTCCGGTAAAAGTTACCTGATTGTCCAGACGCTGGCGCTGGTGGTAGGGTAGAAGACGCAGGTGCTGGTGTCTTCGGTTTATCCTGGCTCAGCAGCGTGCTCTGGGTCTTGGACATGCCGATTCCCGCGGCTCTTCCCGCCATTCCCGACATCGCTCCTGCACTTAGTGCCACCATCGACTGCATTTTCCGTTGCTTCGCCTCGCTTTTTTTCTGCATGTCGTAGGCTGTCTTGTAGATCCCACCGTAGAGGACGAATAGGACGACCAGCGTGGTCCAGTAGTAGCCGATGATGAGTGCCGTGTTGAAGACGGGGTCCTTAAGGAACTGTACAGCACACTGTCCCGGGTTCAGATCTCTATACCCGATGAAATGCTCCCAACCGAAGATGCTAATAAAGAAGAGTAGGGCGGGAATGATCCACGTGATTGTCACCATCCATATGACGCGGTTTTTTGTGCGCCAACTGCGGTACTTTGCGGCGATTTTCACCGAGCAGAAACGATCTATGGTGATAAGCAACACAGTGTATTGCGAGACCAAGCATACCGTGTAGTCCACAGACAACCAGAGGTCACACAGTAGTGGTCCAAGATCCCAGTAGCCCATCAGTACGTACACGGTGTAGAAGGGCATCGACACGGTCCCTGGAAATAAAAACGAACGTTCTAAACAACATTGTAGTTTCGTGACATTAGTTACGCATTTTATAAAATTAAAATTTATTGAACGTATTATTTTTTTGAGTAAATGGATGAAAAATTATAATATTTGTAGAAAATAAAGTTGCATCAGTTGTAGTGCACACATATTTACTAAATTATCGGGGGGATACTTTATTTCATTTAAATTAAATAAATTTGTAAAACTATTTTTTCCGAGCTCCAGAACTCATGAATGTCAATGTACTTCAAGTACCAGAAGCCCAATACAACATTTATCTATTGAAACTACCGCCTGTGAAAGAATTTGAAGCTGATAGGAGGATTGTAAATCCTTCACGAGCATAAGTTTCACTCACAACATTTTGGAACGACTGAAACTTTCCCACATAAAAGTTCAATATATTTGTGCGTGCGGTTTCATGGCTTTGAAGAAAGACATGTGAACCCGGATTTGGAAGTCGGGAAATGCAAAACGAATTTTTAATGGTTAAAGTCGTGGGTAATTCGGATCTAGATGGAATTACTAGATTTATGGAAAGTTTTCGGAAGTCAGTTTTTTCAGAAAAGAGCATTTGTTAATAAGATTGTAGACACACTGACCATTTTTTGACAAGAGGAGGACAAGATTTTATAAGTAGTGATAGTATTAGGGACTTCAGCGACGATCCGTTCACTGCAGGTAACGAAGATTCACCTCCAGTACTCAGTCTCTGGAAGCCAACACGACAGGTACGGATAAATGAATTCAATAGTTCCTAGTCGAGGTTGGTAATGTAATAATCGAATTATTAATCCGTCAAACCTGTCAACTAAATGCCATAGAGATCATTGCCACCACTTAATGTATAAAGTGTAAATTCAGTATCTAAAGCTAGTTAGTGAAGGTATTCCTTGTCGACCTGTAAGAGTCCAATATTAACACGAGTGATTTTAACGGGAGGAAGGTTTATGACTTTGCAGCTCGTACGGAGCATGCTGCTACGACAGTGATGCGAGTATGGGACCAGTAGAGAGAGGATCGGGTACTGGACCACGTAAAGTGATCACAGCACTGGACGACCGCCATCTTGTCCGCATGGCCGTGACTGATCGTACAGCTTCGTCTAAAGTCTTGAATCGACTTTGGAGTAATGCAACAGGTCTGAATCTGTCTGCACCAACGGTTCATCGTCGTCTTTCAATGGTTTGGCTAGTGGCTCTATGTCATTGCTTTTGCTTCCATTATTCAGAAACCAATAACTCCTCAGGCTTTAATGCTACCGAGGTGAACGATATCTTCTAACCTTGATTGTTGAGCGACATAGCAAACAAACGCATGTTGAGATGGTTTGGGACGCCATTGGATAAAATGCGGGAGATTTCAGGAAACTACACATGTCATATTTCAACAGGACAATGCCCGGCTTCATATAGAGAGTATTGTGCAAGCCTTCTTCGAAAAACATCGGATATCACAGCTTACTTGGCCTGCACGATCACCAGACATGTCGACCATCGAACATGTCTGGGATGTTAGTCATCTTCCTTGACCTTGACGCTTTGTGGTCTCGTATTCAAACTGTGTCGAGAGAAATTCGTCATAAACGTATCCAGACTTATTTGATTCAATGCTACGACCCTTAGAGGCTCTGATTGCAGCGTATGGAAGCTTCACACAATACTGAAATCTCACAGTGTTTGTTTCCGCGTCGCAAGGAACACTTGGGCAAAGTTTAGTGGAATTTTCTCGCAGCATTTAAATTTATGAGAAGAAGATACTTGGATCGTCATTTCGGTCTGTTAACTTCACTTTATTTAAGTATTAATACTCTTGTTTTGGGTTAAAAGGCTATATGAGGGTGATCCTGAAACAGGGAACTCCCCTTTAATAGCATAGGAAGGGAATTGAAGAGAGAGGATGTGGAAGGTAGAGCAAGGTAGCCAAGGGTTGATTAGGGCCCCCGGGTTGAAGTTTAAGGCTCCTACCCGGTGTTTCATCTAAGGAGATGCAGGGAAAACCCAAAAAAACCTGCATCAGGTAGGTCGGGCATTAGGAACTATTCTCATACCATTCCGAATGACGGGAGATGAGTTTGCTATGGGGTCGCAGCAATCCCTCCTTCGTGTCTCCAACAGTTTTAGGAGGTAGTTAGCCGACTGATCCATTGGGACCAGCGGACAACTCTTGCTTCTATGTCAAAGGTCTTCGACCCCAGTACATATACCACCCAAAATTTTAGTGTGACTAAATCAAATTCAGTGTTTGACTTTTGGGGGTATCCTTAATTACCTACGGTCGTCAATTCTATAATTACTTTACTATTCAAGTATCAAGGAACTCGTAGTATGTAATTAGTGTTATTCGTTGTTGCGGATTAAATGAGTACCTATGAGCATATCCGTCGCGGCGAGCGAGGCTATGAAGTAGTTGGACGGCTGACGGATCGTGCGATCGACGATGAAGGCCAGCAGCACGAGGATGTTGCCGCCCACGGTGAGCACGATGCAGATGCCCAGACACAGCGCTATGAGCACCGTCTGCCAGAGCTCGAAGGGTGGCAGCACGGGCGCCGGGTAGTTTGATCGCGAAGTATCGTCCACTGCAGTGGCATTCGCACTGCCGTTCAGAGAACCGTTGGCCCACTCGAAACTCCCGTCCCAGAAGCCTGAGGGCGTCGAGGAAGACACCGATGTGTTCAGGAAGAAGCAGTCGGGAGTCAGCAGTTGGTTCACGGAAAATCGACAAAGACGTTCTCGCTGTTTCCGAAGTTTCCTGCGGACAAGAATAATAATTAGATCAGTGCGCTTCAAATAAAATGCCCATACTCAATACTCGCGTAGGTTTCAGTTAAATTTTATGCCAAAAAAGAGGCACAATTGTGACTGGAAATGTATTATTTTATTACAAACGAGTGACGATTGAATAAGATCCTTACAAAGGCCCATTCATTTATTATTACATTATTTATTATAATTTTTCTGGTAACTTTTTTAAACAATTACGACATATTCGAAAATTTTTTCACGTTGTAAAATGAACTTATTTATGTAAATATAGCTGTCATGTTTGTTTTAAGTCCGCCCATTTCATTGGGTTGAACATGAAAACAAAGTTCAATGAATGTTCATATTAGTCTCCATGTTTTTAAGCATTACTTACGCTACAAAGCTTGTCAAATAATTAACAATTATTACTGAAATGGCTAATTTCGGCGTGAAAGCAAATCAAAATTCACGTATTTTAATACTGAAATTCATTCTAATATTTACGTTAGTAAAGCTTGTGTTGGTAGTTGGTTATTTTCAAGGGACTGGCATCCGTTTAATTTTTTAGAGACGTATAGAAATGACAATGAAGAAAGCGTGTAATGAATAATGAGAGCGGAGTTTAAATGCAGTTTAAAACAGGAAATGTTCATTAACTGATTATAGTAATGAGGAGAGAGTAGCCTCTAAGAATAAGTTCTGTTATTCTTGAAATTTACGTAGATTATTATAGTGTCATATATTTGCCAAAGCGTTCACTTTTTTACTTTCATTTTCTATCTATCTGCAGGAGCCTTTCAGATATTTCGAATAGCATATCCACTTTAGCAGTGAAAGAATAATCGTCCGTATTTTTTAAAAAGTACCAATTTGCTTTAACTAAACTGCCACGAAGACGGGTCTGATGCAACCCTCCATTCTCACCTATCTTGCGCAAGCCTTTTAATTTCCTCATAACTAGCTCAACCCACATCCTAATATCCTTAGCCTCCCACATACTTCCCTCTAATGCTAATTTTACAATACCCTCGTGTCTTAAAATGTAGCCTATTAAACTATCCCTTCTCTTGCTCAACGTCCTCCATATTGTTCGCTTTTCCCCTATTCTGTTTATAACTTCCTCGTTAGTTTCTCTATCCACCCATCTGATTTTCAGCATTCGCCTATAGCACCACATTTCAAAGGTTTCTGTTCTTTTCATTTCCGCAACTCCTATCGTCCACGTTTCACACCCATATAACGTCACGCTCCATACGAGCATTTTTAGCAACGATTTCCTAATATTCACACTTATATTACCCGTAAGTAAATTCCTCTTTTCTGTGAAAGCTTTCGGTGCCAGTGCTATCCTACTCTTTATGTCTACTATACTTCTACCATCTCTAGTTATTACGCTTCCCAAGTAGCAGAATTCCTTTAAATTCCGTCAAAGTATCCCTTTGCAATCTTACATCCTTTGTTATTACACTATTTCCCATACTACCTTGGTTTTACTTCTATTAATCCTTTATGGTTTCTAAGTCATCTTCTGAATCCCCTAATACTACAATATCGTCGGCAAAGCGTAAGGTTTTTATTTCTTCTCCTTGCAGCGTGATTCCTTTTCCATATTCCGTTTTAACATTCTTCTATATATACAAGTTAAACAGCATGGACGACAGACTGCATCCTTGTCTTACTCCTTTCTCGATTAAGGTTATTTTTTCTTGATCTTCTATTTAAATTCTGCTGTAGAGGTTATATATAAGTCTCCTTTCTCTGTATTATATTCTAGTGCAGTTAAATATCTATCTATAATATGGTCATAAATAGTATTATTCCTTGAAAATACGTTTAAATCATTTTGCAATTTCTACTATATAGAGGAAATTATTGAACTGTCGTATTTTAAAAATAAGTATATCTGCTGTTATTTATGTGTAACTGCTTATAGGTTTTCTTTATAAAGGAGAAAGTAATATGGGAAATGAAACATACGATGTGTGAACGACTGAGAATGAAATATATAATGAAAATTAATAACTATTTAAGGCAACTAATTTACACAGTTTGACTTATTTCTTATGGCAGGATAACAGTAACAAAGTTAAATTTACAGTAGATTTATGAGAGATAATTTCGGAGAAGCTATTCTTCTTGCGAACACCGACGTTCGTTAGTTACGACGCCCTTTTGTGTCTAAGCGTTAACCCTGAACTCTGGGTAATTTCCTGAGTAAAAGGGCAAGACATCTCTGCTTTTGACTCGACTAACTCAGCCTATTCCTGGCGAGGACTTATCGGATCGCGTGTTCTTCGTGAGATGATGGCTATCACACAGGCTCCTGATATTCAGACTGCAAAGTACTCACCACTAGTTATTTAGCCGTGAGCACTTGAGGTGTGAGGGCAAATTGATAGTCAGTTCTTATAAACTGAATTTGAGTAAAGTAGTAGCGCAAATTGTAATGTAACAATAGTTGATGGAAAATAAGAAAGCTGAACAAATTCTGCAGCCCTGACTAACATGCAGTATATGTAAGGAATATATATGCATAAAATTTCACTAAATTTTTATATTTGGGACGCTAATAAATCAGCTGTAATTTTATAAACTAAATTGGAACAGTAACCTAAATATTCTAAGATATGTTAATAGAAACATACAATAATCGAACATGGTACTGGAAGTATCGAAACAAACGTGTCTTTAAAATTTAATCAGTAATTTCTCTGGGGTGTTATTTCATGATAAAGTGTCTAAATAAACAGCAAGATATGTTCCGCGGACAACGAGGGTCAAGCTAAGCATCACATGGCCATTTCTATAACTATCTCAACTAGTTTTTACATCGATATAAACATATTTTGAAACAATCATCGACCTGTGCAGAGAGCAGGGAAATCAGTGAGTTTCTGAAGACGAACCAACTTCTGCCAAGACTACGGTTACGGTGGATGCGATTTATGACGAAAAGTTGTTCTGACGAGTTCGTCCGAACAAACAAAAGCCTATTTGGTCGTAACGGGCATGTCAGAACACACACGATGCCGTCAGAACCATTCGAGCGTTTAAACTAATTTTATTATTTCGCGCGTTCTGACGAATTTACAAACCTAACACCATTCTTTTCGCCTCACAAAGAAAATTAAAAATACAAGAGCCATTGTTTTTTTTCTGCGTATCTTATTTCACTTGTTAGTATTTTATTTTTAAAATCTTCGTATGCCTGTAGTAGGCACCGGGTATTTTATTAAACTTTTTCTTACCTTAAATTTACATTCAGTCTTTGTTTAACCGAAATACATTCACAAAAATTGAAGTACTTGATGATTCTTCCTTCTAACCCCTTGTAATTCAAATTTTGTTTGTCTCATTCTTAAATACTCGAAAAACTTTTGCGATTGTCCGAAAAATCTTGAAATAAGATTTGGAACTCTTCCTATCGTAACTTGTAGAAAATATGTGGTTAACATGCTCTGTTTTACTACCACGTATCAACAATAAATTAATCAACAATATATAAAAAATGAAACTATCAAGTTCATCTATCTTTGCTGGGAGGAAGAAACGTACTATCAGGCACGCGCACAGTCTAACCACGTTGTTCTGACGAAGATTTCGGACGTACTCGTCAAAACAATATTTCGCCATGATTCGCATCCACAGTAACCGTAGCAGAAGGAAAAGGAGATGTTTTGATGGTGATGTTGCCCGCGAATGTTTTCACGTCGACTACGTTGAAATAAGTAAATAGGTAAATGAAGGCTATTATCCTTCAATATTTGACAAATTGAGCCAAATTGTAAAGGAATAAGCCAAGACAATCCGCTGGTCAACATCTATGCATCGTCAGTATGAAACCAGAATTGTTTCTGCATCCAGAGTACTCTAAAGATTTGGCTCCTTGGTCTTTTCTCTAAGCTACGAGGTACGTTTTAAAGTGAATACTGATACTCTTACAAAAACAATTGAACATTATTTTACTCATATTGATATTTTATTATCAATCATTACTTCAAACCACACACTATTTCTTCACATAGTTACAGACGTTATTAAGGTACTAGTCGTAACGGGAAATCAGTTCTTGTATGCCTTCATTAAAGAAAGATGCCGCCTTTGATGAAAGTCAAGTCTGCTCTTCCTGTTTCAGATCATCATTGTTGAAATTTTTTCAGATGAAAGAACCAGTCAAAATCGCTTGGTGACAAATCAGGTCTGAAGGAAGGGCGGTCGAATTTTTTACGACCAAATTGATGGGATCGTATTTCGAATTCATTTCTGTTGCGTATTTCACGACGGAGCTTTCGTATTGTATCACACAACAAGCGTCTTAGTTGATCCTAAGCAAGAAATCAATCTAGACCTTATCTGCGCAGAAAACCGTGCACATGCCCTTTCGAATAAATAGATTCTGTTTGAATTTTTCTCGCTCCATGCTTTGATTCTGGAGTGATGTGAGAGATCTGTACTTCATCACATGTAATGATAAGCGTTAAAGAATTATCGCCTTCCTCTGCAGATTTTATGAGTAAAAACTCAATTCAGCACTAGATTGCTTGGTCTTGTGGTCATTTAAAGTAAAACACACAGTGAGGATTATTCACGGCAGTGTCTGTCTTCATGATGAATGGATGATGTGACCACGCATTCTCAAAATCCCAACTGCAGTATAGGTATAGGATAACGGTATTTACTTTAAAAAACAGGTCTCTTATAAATTGCATACCTCCAAACTTACGTTGAACGAATACATCATCTATAACAATAAATAAAATTGAAGTGTCTCTGTCTGACTGTCTGTCCGTATGTTTGTCTCGAATAGGCCCCGAAACTGCTTAACGGATTTCTATGAAAAATTTGAGTGAGTAAAATAAGGAGCTTTAATTAAAATACTCGTCCATATTTAATATCGATATATTGCAGGAGATATTGATATAATGTGAATATAAATAAAAATATTTATTCTACTGTAAGATTTTTTTGTAATTGTCGCACTAAAGCCGGCGTGTAAACCAACTGCGAGTTATAAGTCCTATTACGCGTTCATATATCGTTCATCCCAATTACTATATTTTGCTGCAGCAGGCTGAGATGAAATGAACTTCTTTGGATCGTTGATACGATGTATAGATAAATTGGTTTTTATTTCTCTTGATAGGTAAATTTTAAAATTTAGTAATTGCTCATATTAAAATAATAAGGAAAGTATTGAGTTTGGTGTCTAAACCCGTGTAATGCGAGTCGCTGTGTTACAGTATGTCCTTTAATATGCGATTTAAGTAAAAAATTTAACCAATAAGGGGGGAAAATTTTATTCTGTTAGAATACTGAAAATATATTTTTTCCTGCTATTGTGCCAAGGGTATTTTGGACTCTCTCGAGATACTGGGAGAATATTGGAGGTTCATATTGTGACGTTTTCGATGTCAGTTTAGTTATGTGTTGACCTAGAATTAAATAATGTACCGGGATTATATAAATAAATACCCGGGCAACGCCGGATCCCCAGATAGTTGATAATACAAACGCATACTGGAAACTTACTTTCGTGTGAAGTAGTTCGAGAAACGCTGAAAGAGTATTATGTCAGAATTTTAAATGAATCACTCCAAAAATAATTTGATTTATGTATTGGTTTAAAAGTACGTCTTCACTTATTTTATGAAGCAAGATGGAGTAAAACTAATTTCTACTTATTTGGTATAGATGGAAGACACTATCATGAAGTTTAAATTAAAAAATCTGGCGGCTGTGACAGGTTGCAGTAGGAAATGAAATATTAACCGCGAAGAAGAGATTAATTCGTCTCGAGAGTTTTTTCTGAGTTTGTTGACCCTCATAATTTGAACCTATTTTTGAAACTTCGTTCTCCTTTCATGCTAGAGTACGCTCAGAATTTTGCTTTCGCATTAATGGATTTCAGTCAATTAAGGTGACCGTTCATCAAAACAGCCTCTGTCTTCCCCTGGGACTTTAGATTGGTTGCGGACAACAGACCAGGTCGGCCTTCAGCTTGATATTTATGGCCTGCCAGTTGAATGGTGTAATTCTGCTCCGTCACGGAAATCACGCCAGCGGAAGCTGGTTAGCGTCCTCCTACAACCATTTATCACAAACCAGAGTACATTTACATCCCTTACTATTAGGGATGTTCGATTTATTATAGACATCTAACACACTGCGGCCTCCAAACTCAGATATATAACCTGGCAGGTATAACAGATCGGATATTGAGTCACTTGAGTCTTCAATGCTTTCGCTTCCTTAGCGAAACAGGCTCTACTTCCTTATCCATTACATGTTTATCGAATTCTAAGACAACTTTATTGCCGTTCTTTCAAGTGATTGAGTATTCATACTGTGGCCATAATATGGAAATATAACTTCATATGATTCAAGAAATAAATATGTATGGTGTTGTAACGAGGACGAAACTTTTCGTTGTTAATAATATGATGGGTTGTAACGAAGGCTCTTGATTCTTGTTCGTAGCTGCAAAAGGGATTAATACATTCGTGTCCGTCTATTTTTCAATTACATGATGTATCTTGATTTCTACTGAGCGAAACGTCTCATTTGGTTTTTACAATGATCCAAAAAAATTCTTTTCATTGAGATTCTGAATAATATTTCATGATCTAAATGTTATCACTTTCATTCAACAATATCCAAAGTATTTGGCGGTAGATTTTTTAAAATGCTAATAGGTTATACTATTGCCGCTGTATAATTTATTTTCAGAAGATTTCTTGCTAATATGAATATGGCCAGTCACGTTCGCGAAAAGTCAAATTGCTCTCACCACGACATATGCAGAGAAATATTATTTTTCTGTGCAAGTTTCAAAAGCATTAGACAGATGTGAAGTCAGAGTAAACATGAAATTATGCTTACAGGCTAAAATCTGTTTGGTTTTCTTTCCACAAAAATGTACTCACTGTCATCGTTTTAGTCTCACACTACAGCTTCGTAAAAAAACTACTTTCTCGTAAAATAAATTGAACTAAAATAACCTTTGTAAGCATAAAAATCTATTTATAATTCACAAACAATAATTTTTTATTTACTTTTTATTTTTTGAACTTATTAATCGTAATGTCTAGAAAATAGCGCGGGACTAGTAAACATCATTTTACACTTAAATTAATTTTTAACGGTTATATTTCTCGCATTTTTTCCCAACTGCAATGTTTATGCGTTGAGCGCATTCTTAATTTTAGCAGTTATTTTGGGTAACAGGCTACATAAGGGTTATCCAGGAACAGGGAGATGCCATATAGAGGCGCTGTGGGAGTTTCTCGCAGACGCTTCAGCCCAGAGTGACTGTGGGGCTCACCTGATCAAGTCGGGGATGCCTCGCACTCTCTCTGGGTATTTTTTATCAAAGTTCTCATATGCCGAGACTCCTTCACCTATTTTAGGAGGTATATGTACTGGGGTCAAAGACCTTGGGCATATGGCAAGAGCTGTCCGCTGATCCCATTGGATCAGTCGGCCAACTGCCTCCTGAAACTGGTGGAGACACGGAGAAGGGAATGCTGCGTCCCCACAGCAGACTCGTCTCCCGTCATTCGGAAGGGCGTGAGAATAGTACCCAATGCCCGACCTACCTGATGCAGGTTTTCTAGGGTTTTCCCTGCATCTGGTAGGATCCTTAAACCATAGCCCGGGGGCCCTAGTTAACCCTGGGCTACCTTGCTCTACCTTCCGCATCCCCCCTTTTTCAATTCCCTTCCTATGCTATTAAAGGGGAGTTGCCTGTTTCAGGATCACCCTCATGTAGCCTGTTACCCAAAAAAAAAAGAAAGGGAGATGCCTTTTAATAGCATAGAAAGGGAATTGAACGCTTTCTCTCCACAAAGGGGATGCTCGTCAGTTGTATTTTTAAAATGAACATTAGCACGAGGGCATTACGCAGCGTTCCACAGGGTTCAGTGTTAGGCCCTCTACTATTCCTAATCTGCGTAAATGGTCAATCCAAAAAACTAAATATATTTTTAAAAGCTGTACTGTTTGAAGACGATGAAAGTATTTTAATAATTATCAAGGTCACACTAAATGAAGCAGCTAATAATGTATTAAATCATGTGTTTGGAAGGTTTTCTTTCAATGGTCTATCACTTAATGTTATTAAAACTAATTTTATACAATTCCAAACAACCAATGCGTCTTTACAGGCTGCAAGCCAAGTAAATAATAATAAGGAAATACATGAAACTAAGAATAGTAAACTTTATGACTTTCTGTAGAAAATAAACTGAATTGGAAAGAACATACTAAATCAACTATTAAAGAAATTTTCCACAGCTGCTTATACTGTAATCATATGGACATGCAAACACGAAAATGCATATATTCAATATTTTCTTCAGCAAAAGAGGAGGTATTCATAATCCAAAAATGAGTCATTAGAACGTCAGGTCAACTCAAAAACATCCTGTCGAAGACTTATCAAACAATTAGGCATACTTACTCTCACAAGTCAGTACATTCTCTCATTAATGCTCTTTACGATTAAGAATAAAAATTTATAGACTAGTAATTGAGATGTGTACAGAAGTAACAGAACTTTCATACAGAACTTAAGACACTATCCAATAGTACAGAAATATATACACTATAAGGAAACAAAACTGTTCAACAATCTTCCCCCAAATATTAAACAACTCAGAAATAAACCAAACAAATTTAAAAATGAACTTGCACCTTTTTTACCTAACCACTCCTTCCGGTCTGTAAAGGAATTTGTAGATTACTTTAGTACAGTAAAAAATATTAATGGTCAATATTAATAAGGTAATAAACTTAAGTAAAACTATTTGACTCATTCCATATCCTGGAAGCACAGCTTCACTGAAGGATCCACGGAGTATGACGTTTATGTTCTGTTATAAGCAGAATGAACTGAAAACTAACAATGTGTTATGAGCTCACTTTTTATGTATGCACAATTAAAATAAAAGAAATGAAAATATATTTAATTCGTAAATCACTATGTTTTGAATATTGGTACAAAAATCTCTTCCTAAATTTATTTTATAAGATAAATTATGAAAACCACTCAATTGAACAAATTAATGCAATTGTATTACTTAAGAAAAGTAATAAAATCATATAATGACAATGATTGTTCATTTTTATCCTTATTTATAGTTACAGAGAAATGAGTTTATATTATTAATCTGTAATTTGAGACTGATTGACTACGTTGATGTTTTAACAATTGCAGATATATGTTTTATCGACATTTTCCATTCTTGTATTTCTTAATGGTTAATGGTTAAAGCGTAATTAGGTTGTAATGTATTAATAATTAATGACTCTGAAGACGACAGGAACAAGAGAAAATAAATGAGTAAGAAAAAGTCACCACTTAATAATTATATTATGTAACGACTCATTACACGTTCGTAAATTCATTCTTCTCAGTGCGATAAATAGACAATGCATTGATGTAAATACTTATTATATAACGCAGTTTCAACTCACTGAAGTTGTATTCATTGATTTGTGATGCACGTTGAAACACCTCATGGTGACAGGTTTCCTTATTAGTATTTTATAGACTTCTAAAGTAGTATTTGTAAATAATCCTAATACTGAATAGTATGATGCCGTGAAAACAGTTTCTTTGTAGATTCTTGAAGGGGTGGGGACATATTTGTACAGCATTTTGGATAGCCACTCTCTCCGACACTCTTCACAACATCTGTAATGGAACGGTAAACATTCCCTTAAAGAAAAGAAAACAATAACTTATCCTGATATGCATCTACAAGGTGAAAAATATAGAACTGAAAAGGCTTACTCAAAGTAGTTTAGCAATGAGAGTTGCATCAGAACAGTTTAATTTCTGGAAACTACAGCAACAACAACATTACGTGTGATAATATTCGCAACAGTTTGTATTATGGTGTCAACCGAAACTCGGTGGCAAATCAATACAGGTATTCAGAATAAAATTATGACTACGTGATTAAACCAAAATAGTAGCACTACAGAAAAAATTATGCTCTCTTTTTTTATTTGACTTGGTAAAGAAGTACATATCTTCGAATATAAAGACTTTATATCAAAATATACTAAGACACATTAACTGGATGAAAAATTATATGTTCCCGAATGTTTTTTAGTAGAAAAGTGAAACTATTGACATTATAGTAATAAATTTTTCAAGTACAAATATAGTCAATATACAGCAAGGATTATTATAGTGTAAACGTAGATGAAATGTGGCTCATTAAACCTTAAAACATTATTTAAATTGCTTCATCTTAATTATAATTTTTCAGTATGGTGACTGAAAACTTTATCTGTTGCAATTGTTCGAATACAAGCCAATGAGTGTTATTTGAGATTGCAGTCGATTGGCTACTGGGAATTTTGGAAACCTACCGAGGTTACGTGGAGAGGGGTTTCGAGGTGAAAAGAAAGAAAATTGCAAGCCGCTGCCAAGAGATGATACAAAATTGCAAGTAGCAGGGAATAAGTCATTAAATTGAGACCGAAGTATACCAAATCACAACGCTGTCAGAAATGCAGCTGCAGTCTTCAACGGTATCGTTAATTTTTATTTTAAAGAGTTCACATTGCCAGACCTATTTGCCATAAATTATGTTGCTTCTTTTGATTGATCCCACAGGTGACCCTGATTTTAATGCGTCTCATGTAAATTATACAACTGTCCATGCTCTACCCTTTTATGTAAATTCAATTTGTTGAATACATAGTTCGTGGATTTCATTCCGGGTCATTTACTTGATAAATATGTACGAGATACTCATCGAAACGTCGTGTTTCAATTCTAATACAACCCGGGTTGAAACTCGAGAACTATTTATTCAAATAATTAACAGGGAAAACCAACGATATTTATTTTGTTCTTTTGCTTTATTTTAATTTCATTTATTAAATTTTGTTCATTTATTAAAATAACTGTCCACTTTGCTTTAAATTCATTTTTCATCATTACCATTATATACTCCTTCAAAACTAAATTTTCCCAATGTTAAATATTAGCTTATTTAAACAATCACAATAAATAAACCTCTCTCCTTCTCCATAATTATTACAATTGGCACCGAACGTGGAGCATATAATATTAAGTAAATAATTAATAAACCCCATAATAAATATATTACAACTATATACACTCTTTTCAGACGTTAAATTTCTTACCAACTAACATTTAAATAGATTAGATCTATTCTGGGGTCGTCTATATGGACCTTCTGATAGAAACAGTATTAAACGCAAACCCTGAAAAATGTTTCTAAGCAGAACGAGAAAATGGGCAAAAAAGTTACAGAGTAGTTACCGCTTTCAGTTTTGCCTCGAACTCGCCGCTGAAATTTTCCATTCGGTTAGAGATGACGTGCCCGACCCAACTGAATCTTTTAACTTCATTCTTAGACAATGAACGCCTTGCTCATTTAGTCTGCTCATATTCCGCCACGAATACGTACAAGCAATTCACAGCAGATCAAAACAGTCTCTCCGTCTGCACTTGGCTATGTACACCATTATTCAAATGCTCATAGCTGATTGCAATCTCCAATCTCTTACTTTCCAACTTCTTACTGTGTGCCTAGTGCTCGAAAATCAATTTTCCTCTGTTTTTAACAAATTTTCCCCGTGCATTATTTAATTTCCTTAGGTGGCGGGGACGAAGTCGTCTCCGGTTAAAACTATTTACTTGCACTTTTCTTGGATAAAACACCATTTTTCGCCACATACAGGTTTCCCGGAATCTGAATGAGTTCAGAAAACCCAGGTCCGCGCCTAATTGTCTAGGTTTTATTACCCTGTCTTTAATCTTCGTCAACTTCTCTCAAGTCGACTTCATTTCTTTTATATTACACCACCAAATTCCGTATTTTGTTGTCTTTTACCATTAAAAACTGCAATACATAATAGTGTCTTATAACTTGTTTACTCAGCATTTTAATTTGTATATATTATTTATAATTCTAAGAGAAAAATTGTAGTGAATCAGGAAATCATTATTTAATATGCTTAATCAGTTTGTGAAAGTTTGTAAGTCGACGTGGAGGAAGCCACCGTTTTAGCTTAAATATATACTATAGGAAGTTATCGACGAAAATACCATCCGAACGCTATAGCCTGGTAATTATATGCGTGTACAGAATTGGGTCGACTTTATTAAGCTTACGTCCTCATGAATGTACGGACTCTCGTACTGCGCATCTGATCCCTCTCCATGATAACGAACAGAGTTTCTTTGCTTTTCGAAACGTTTGAGTAATTTCTCTCATATTTTTCTTATTATGATATCCTTTTAGGCACTTCACTGAGCCATTTTCAACTTGTTTGTTCGGTTTCCTTCATGATGTCCTTCTTTCTTGTTTATTTTTCTGCTATCTTTCTATACGATTTCCTTCGTCAATTTCTCTAGGTTAACCTAACTTGTTTGGTTGGTTTGCTTCTCATCTATCTTTCTCTCTTTTTACTCAGATAATGGAATACCCGACGAAACTAAATAATGATACTACGCAATTAAGCCTACTGTAACTAATGAATTGTATGGCTGGTAAATCGCGTGAAATGACTGCAGTGTCTCTCCAGCTAATCTAAGAAATTAAATAAATTTAATGACTTTTATCCCGACACCATTAGGAAGTTTACAATTATTCTCAAACAGTAATGTCCTATGTAGTACTAATTTACTTACAACTATATTTAATTTGGAAACGAAGTTCTATTTTTTTTTAATCCAGAGCCCAGAAATAAAGGTTGTTGTCTTAGAAGACGGTCATCTGTTGAGTTTTCAGGTAGGGGAGCTCGTCGCGGAGATTGGGTCGCGTGCCCCGAAGCTGATGTAAGACGCGACGGCAAACATTTAATTCCAGGCAGCGTCTGTCAGGAGCTGTCAGCTGAGACAAAGGCAGCTGTCTGCAGGGCTACCAGGGTTATGCCGCTATTGGCAGTCGCCCGTCTTGCTTCCCCCGGCAATCGACACCAAGACATTATTCCGGGTTATCACTGTTGACCGATCTTTCAGATCAATAAATGAAACGAATGATGCTTGAATCAATCCAAAGTGAAAATGTTCCTCGATCAGTAACAAAATAAGGAAAGAAGCAAACCAACTATACATAGTAATAAATAAATATCTATAACACCACAATCCAAACAACGGATTAAAAGTAGGTAATATTTTCCAAAGTTATTCGTTAAACGGCTGGTACAAATTTAGATTGGTATGCAAGGTATAACAAAACTGGACAATAAAACTTCATGAATAGTTTCCTTATAAGATACACGCACCAAACAAGATATGGATTTTTTTATTCAGCATATAAGAGGTAGGATTTCTGGTATATATGAATCACATTCTCCATCTATATTCAGTTAAAAATAAATGTAAACAGAAAGGTGATTTAATTAATATCATCACATTAAATTAAATATTAAACTCATGCATTTGGGTCTTGTTAGGAACCCGTGTTCCAAATATGGTTCATAAACAGATCCGGATCATGTTTCCTGTATGGAGCATGTAAATGGCAATAAAACTATTTGAACACACAGGAAGAGATGTGAATAATAATCGAATGACATAATACTGAGATATTTATAATTTTATTTCTTAAACAAAATATTCTTAATTAACTATTCGGACAGATTGGTGTTTCTAATTTTTTAGTTTTAAGGTTATTAGACAACATTTGAAATTGTTGTGAGAACAGTAATTTTCTTTGTCACAGTAATAATACTTTTAAATATTACACTTTAATTAAAATATGAATAATAACTAGTTTTTAGCCATTCACTTAGAGATTATTTCTCATAAGAGGGACGTAAGAAGTTCGGTGTTTGTGTGTTAACCATTCACAATTTTCATGCAGATACTTCCTATACATTTTACAGAGTTTCATGACTGCTGTTCTGTCTGTTAACTTTCTCCGACGCTTGGCGTTGTTCCTCTATGGCTAGTGTCCCTTTTTTACGATCGTAGTCCGTCCCTTTTTCATTGTTGCAACACGTGTGTTTATATTGCAATGAGATGTTTTGCGAGTCCCAAACTCAGGCCTTTGGCCCAATTTTCAGGTCTAAGGGCTGACCAGCCACTCCTCAAGTGGCTATCGATAGCATCTCCATTGGCTGTTAATTTAACATTAAGCCATCACGATAATTATTTTCTCTGCCGTTGGCCTGGCCGGATGTCTAGCCCGCTTCCTAATAATTATCCTTTATATACATATATAAAAAAATTAATAAAAGTTATTA
Organism: Eucriotettix oculatus; assembly: GCA_034510155.1. Classification (NCBI taxonomy): domain Eukaryota; kingdom Metazoa; phylum Arthropoda; class Insecta; order Orthoptera; family Tetrigidae; genus Eucriotettix; species Eucriotettix oculatus. Next base: position 158,463,323 of record CM067377.1, read on the forward strand.
TGGAGGGAATTTGTTTCTCATATAAATATATATGTGTTTGAGGTGCAAACGCACACCATATGCTCAACGTCCTTCATATTGTTCGCTCTTCCCCTATTCTGTTTAGAACTTCCTCATTAGTGTTTCTATCCACTCATCTCATTTTCTCCAGCAGCACCACATTTCTAAGGCTTCTATTCTTTTCCTTTCCCCACATTTCGCACACGCCATATAACGCCACGCTCCATACGAAAATTTTTAGCAACGATTTCCTAATATTCACATTTATATTACCCGTAAGTAAATTCCTCTTTTTGGCGAAAGCCTTTCTACCTTTGCTATCCTATTATAATTCTACCATCCCTAGTTATTACGCTTCACAAGTTGCAGAATTCCTTAATTTCCTTCAAAATATTCCTTCCCAATCCAATTCCACTGTTTCCCATACTACACTCCATTACTTTGCTTTTCCCTCTATTAATCTCAACATTGAACTCTTTCTCCAGGACCAAGTTCATGCCACTTTTTTATGGTTTGCATTTAACACGGGTGTTTTATATCTGACGTTTTCGAAAGAGAAAATGGGATACGTCAATAAAATAGATACAAAATTATTGAAAGAGATTAACTGCAAATTAAAATTTATGCACTAAATAATTTATAATACAACTTCAATTAAAATGACACCGATATATAAATGTAAACATTTCATAATATTAAAAATAAATCAACGCTGAACCCAATTTAGGAGTAAATTAAACACGCCATTTTTTACTAAAACACATTTCCATCTGGTTCGTCTGCAGAAACGCGGTATTAGGAGTACTGTTTCGCCTCGGAATTGTTGTGAGCTTATTTGTACTATGAACAGCCTTGTATCGACAAAGAAGCAAGGATTATGACGAAAAAGTGTCAAACCTGATATTACATAGACTTTCAAAAATTTTTAGTACACCACTTCTCAGTTAACACGACACTCATCTTGCAGTTTTTTTATGGAAAAGACAATGAAATTTAAAATAAAAGTACAACCAAAATGCCATTTAGGAATTGAAAGTCTCATAAATAGACTTGTTTAAGAACTAAAGGGCACAAGAAGTACGTTCTTGGTCTGCACTTTAGTGGTTTTCAAATTGCAGCCGATTAGACCTTGAAGACCTTAATTCTCCCAAACAATCAAATTCTTGCGACGTTGTCACGCATTATTGTCCATAAAGCAGGAAAACGATTTGTTGGGAAATGAGACGATGTGACAACGCTGCTCTCATTCGCTGAACGCCAGAACGGCTACCACATGAAAAGAATTTCAGCATACTCTTCCACCAATGTCTCCTAAGGTTTCGCTATTTAACAGACAAAATCAATATAATCCAAGTGTAAATATAACTTGTAACCAAATACTTTAATATTGTTACATAACTTTATATCTGTGTAGGTGAATTCAAAATTCCTTGAACCTTCCTCTGGCCTCGATCGTAGATGAGCCGTCAAATGCTAAGCGGAAACTTCAAGACGTGAGGGGACAGAAGAAGTTTTGTCAAAGTCGACGTTGGACCTAAGTGTAGAAATCTCTGTAAACCTATTTCTCAGGATTACGGAATAAAATATCAGTATAATGTAAGTACAATTATCAATTAAAAATCACGTGTATATACACATATAATTAATTTTAAATGCCTTGATATATAAAGTAGTTCTCGAGGTCGCTTTCACGTATTTCAATTTGAAAAGATGATTTTTTTTCGGTCCGCATACCCCCTTTTTCAATTCCCTTCCTATGTTATTAAAGGGGAGTTGTCTGTTTCAGGATCACCCTCATGTAGCCTGTTCACCCAGAAAAAGGTGGGAATTATGTGCCTATGGGAGTTTTCTCTCGCAGGCGATTCCTTCCCAGAGTAATCTGCGGGGCTCACCTGACTGTCGGGAATGCCTCGTACTCCCTCTGGGTTTTTCATCACAGTTCTCGCATGCCGAGACATCTTTACCTATTTTGGGAAGTATATGTACTGGGGTCGAAGACCTTGGGCGCAAGGCAAGAGTTGTTCGTTGATACCATTGGATCAGTCGGCCAACTGCCTCCTAAAACTGGTGGAGACACGGAAAAGGAAATGCTGCGACCCCATAGCAAACCCGTCTCCCGTCATTCTGTAGGGCATGATTATAGTACCCAATGTCCGACCTACATGATGCAGGTTTTCTAGGGTTTTCCCTGCATCTTTTTTAGGTGAAAGACTGGGTAGGATCCTAAAACTACAGTCCGGGGGACCTAATCAACCTTGCTCTACCTTCCACATCCCCCATTTTCAATTCCCATCCTATGCTATTAAAGGGGAGCTGCCTGTTTCAGAGTCAGCCTCATGTAACGTGTTACCAAAAAAATAAATAACTAATATCTCAAATGTTTTTTCAATCGTAATTTTATTAAATAGGTAATCATAGAATTTACCTTTTTTAAATTTCTTGTATGAGAAGTTTGTCGTCCATTTTTCTTCAATTAATTTACTTTAAATAATGTGAATCGTTTCCTGATTTCCACATCAATTTGTGTATCCTATTAATGTAATGTCAACAGATTCGTTATTTATGATTCTCTCCAAGTTTATGTATTTTTAGCTATCAATGTATGATTTATGTATTTTTAGCTATCAATATATGATTTGAGTATAATATGTTTCTGCCGAATGACTGATATAAGGCGAATGTATAACTGGGTCGTTTCTTGTTCGTAATAACAAATCATTAGGGAATTATGTACATAGTGTATTATGTTTACGTGGTGTCTTGCTAATCATTGTCGTAGAAATACTGCTGGAAGATTCTCATATAAATCATGGACTGTCCTGAAAGTTAATTGAAATCAAATAACGGTTACGAATGTTTAATCGTGGTATGTTAATTGGCACAAATATTGGTATTTCGGTAATTGACTGATCCCATTAACGTAATATGTACATATGATCGTTTGCATGTATTGTTTACTCTGTTATTCTGCAACATTTGATATCCATTACGACACACGGTTCATTTGAGGTATTGCTGCATATCTCCTAATTACGTTTATTTAATTGTTCAAGCATGTAGTATTTCATTAGGCATGTGGAAACAAAATTCTACTAGTACGCAGCATGCCAGTTTCAATACAGGTCATTATTGACGCCGTCTTCCGAACGGAGTTAAAGATTTGGGTCTCAAATATCAAACTGCCAATTAAAATGATATATTCTGGCTGTGATATCAAAAGCCATGTCTCGGCTAACATGGGAAACCTTTGATAAAATTCACCCGATTGATATGAACAGAGCATAAAGCCTTTGGCAATAGGGATATAGCAAATATGTAAAATTAGATCAAATATAATTACTGATTTATAAATCTTTGCGCACGACTGTATAAGAGACTTGGAGTTAAATGGCATTAAATTTTCGATTAATTTATTCAGTAAGTTTTCATTCAAATCCAACAAAATAATTAATAATTATATTATTTTAATTTTATATTTACTGGGAAGAGTGGTTTAAATTTAAATTTCTTGATAAATTAGTGAATTTGTGGCTTCATGCAGTAGCTTTAATAAAAAACACCTGAGAAGTTAAAAATCCTCATCGATAATGCCACAAAAAATTTGATCCGTTTGGTAAGATGAGAATAATTTATTAAATGATTTAAAGTTTTTTTTAACTGATTGGAAATCGTTTAACCCAGCAAATTGTCTGTCAAAGTGGATGTCGGCGTTTCTGAGCGACGGTTAAGGTTTGTAGTGCTGGTAGCAGAACGTGGCTTTATAGTCACTTCTGTGGCATATGTTTTTAATGACTTCTTTGTCCGTGTTCCAGCCAGGCTCAAGGGAAAGTCCTTTCACTTTGGCAACGAAAATAAATATGTTAAGAGGCTCTCCTCCGAGGAGTTTCAACTCAAATGATTCTATATTTTCTCACCTCGTATCTCCGGAACATGTTCCTCATTCTCTCCTCCACTTTGAGTATACAAACAGCACTCTGCACCCCTCTACTTTTTCTCTGCCTTTTACTGTCATTTTAAATCAATTTAATTCTCTTCCCCCTGTCAACAGTTGACATTTTTATGTATGTATTACTTCATTTACCTTTCCGTGCAATTGGGATGAAACAGAATACAGTAATCGTAACGTTTAATTCAGATGGAATTTGAGACTGTCGAAGAGTCATTTTTACGTTACAATAAACTTAGTACTTAAATATGGCCACACCCAGCGTCCAAATCTCACGTCAGTTTGCTGGCCCAAATTCATCCTTGAGCCATCTATGCTTTCTAAAACACAGAAAATTAATTTACATCAATTGATGCTTTACCCTTATCCTTTCCTAAATATTTCACCGTTTGTCAAGGTAAAATAATATTTTTTTAATTATCTCAACGATTCCATTCACGGACTTATTTTCCCTCAGATTGCTCTTAAAGCTCTGTAATTACAATGTGTGTTATTTAACTCCTTTCCTCCCCTTAGTGTCATTAGAGCGAAAGGTCGATTCCATTTATCGACACTAATAATGCGATTCGCCGACAGACAATAACGTTCCATTAGCTAATGATATCATACTCTTTACGCATCATACGTATGCAGTGATAAATTTCAGGAACATTTTTGCAAATGAGAGAAGGTAGCTACGGATCACGAAAGGACAGTCTCGAAGTACTACTACCGATGACCAATAGCTAATAAGTGTTTGTGTATGTCCCTACAAGCCTTTTCCATTATGATTATTGTCAATACTTCAAATTAATTTTATTATTTCTTTTGTATACTTAGTTACTTCCTAATAATCGGGTTCTATAAATAATATCTTTTTAAATCCACATTTTTAAAACCATAATATTATATTTGTGCATAAGATTAGAGTCCTTATTAGTCAATTACGCCTTTTTGCCTTCTGCGAACATTTTGATGGTCTCTTATCAATGTTTGGTATACATGAATTTTTTTTAAATAATTTAATAGCTTCTACATCCATATTTTAATGACGTTAAGGCACTTGAGGCGCATCTTTGTTGATGTGATTGGGGAGTGGAATGATCAGTGTGGTGTAGTGAAACAAGACGAGAGCTGGCCGCTATAGACGTTCGGCTTAGTTGGTGGCAGCTTGAACAAAGCTGGCTGATGACGTCCTCCGCAAACAAGACCCCTTCCTCGTGAATTCTTTAGCGGTGCTTGAGGCCACGGCTCCCTCCTCATCATGGCCAGTCTCGCTGGAGACAATGTACATAGCCGATCTCCCATTCCTCCCTGCCTGGCTCCACCTCTGAGACACACACGGCTCACGGGGAAAGAAACAACTCAGACAAAGGTAGACACAGATTTATTTTAAGACTACGCGTAGGATTTAACTTAATTCCAAACATCATATACAAAATAAAACATCACACAATGTAATCGTTTTCGGTTTATTCATTCACTCCAACATGCCAGTGTCGTTTATAAGCATCTAAGGAAACAAAATAAAAATACTTTTTTAACTGAGACTATGTCCCAGCACATATAGTGGATAACAGTAACATATTTTGGTAATCTATTCAAGTCATGCTAAAAAACACTCTTGTCTGCTTTAACACTGCTTCTAAGCTAAATTTATTAAAACGAATGATATATTTCGCCTTTTTCTCGATTTGGGAAATGATAAGTAAATATTGGAAAAATCAATGATTAAGTAAATATTTTATATTATATTTAAATAAAACGTAAATTAGTTATAAAAGTCTCTTTGTCAGATTTAATTTGATTTGAATAATGAACTATACTACGTTTCGTCTCTCATGTGAGACTTTTCCAGGTATGAAAATTTATCTGTTCGGCCGAAGTTGTCATGGAGTGAGGTCCATGAACAGTTAATTTTTTATACCTGAATAAGTCTCAAATGTGAGATGATTATTGAAATAAAATAAAAACTGACAAAGAGGTTGTTATGACTCATTTAACACTCAATTATTAAATTTATTGGTTATAATGATAAAATTACTTCCTTGATAAATCTCATAACGTCAAGTATACACGCTTCAAATAATTTTAAAAACCTTGCAGTTTGTATTTATCATCACTTTTTATTTTGTAATAACAAATAAACGCAACATAAAACTGGCGAATTCCACGAATATGCAACTAATAATCGATCAGCTCTAAAATCTGACTGGCATCGCCATTCACCATACAGTGATAGTATTGTTTAATAGTCATGCAGTGAGGATATCGTTGGTTCCACTAGTCTACGCCTAACCATTGCCCTCTAGGTGGCTGAACTGCAACTTAGTTGGCATGTTGAGTATCAGTACTCCATAAGACCAGGCTCAACGGCATTGCCGATAGTTTCCTTGTTTTTTCTTATGTAACGCCCCTCCACACCCATACTTATGGGTACCCCCCTTTCAATGCTGAATGGAGATGAAATTATACAGAAACATCAGGAGAAGCTTTCTTCGACATAGATATCGGTCATTTTTTCATATTTAAAATTTCAACCTAGTCTATCCCTCCTCTAGGGGTATTAGTCGTGTTTTACCCCAACAATGCTTGTTTCCGCGTCTCACACCCTGTCTATCGTGAAGTATGACGTAACCTTTGACTTACATGGAATATCCGAATACAATTGTAATATTGTAGGAAACCTTGGAAATACTGTTAGAATCTACGAATATCCTTTCATTAAGTTCACACTCACCATTTATTCGTTTCCGATTTTATCATCAGCATAAGTCAACTCAGTTGAATTAGAATATACGATGTATAGCAGGGATGCTCAAACTTGAACTGCTGGAGATCTACCTCAATATTGTTAGACTCAGATCGTTGGCCTCTGAGAGTCTGCAAGTATATGTGATGCAGGATTGTCGTCTAGGTAGGAAGGGTTATCGTAGCGCAGGTTTAAGTATATTATATATAGGGACGTTGCTGAATTTCATGGCCATCAATTCATGTAGAATTAGTAGGAACGACAGAAATTAGTTTTCTGCAATATACATTTGTTTTAGTCAAGGTAGGCTCTAACTAAATAGACAAAAAAAACTCATACTTTTTCAAAATTGCAAGTTTATTGGTTCTTACAAAACAAACGAGTCATAGTTTCTAAACTTAACTAAAGAATGACTTTGGATGATAAAGCGTGGCACTGCATGTATTCAGCATACTTTTCATAAATATAATCTCAAGCATGATGACATATGTTCGTCAGTTAGTCTATTGCGATACTTTGACTTAATTATCTTCACTTCAGAAAATGCAGACTCGCACAAGTAAGTTGACTCAAACATTGCCGTCAACTGAAGAGCGATTCGGATATTTACATTCAGATATAAAAGAGCTGATGCTGTGGCTTTGAGATGTAAATCTGATATAATCTGCATTTCCTCATTTTCAACAGAAGATGAATCCATGTTAAACTGACTAGGTATTTCAGTAACACATTCCTCAATGTTTTACGCAAAAAGGTCATCTCATAAAAGATGCGATATTTAACAATTTACTGAAATCATAAAAACGTCTTTCGAATTCGCCCAAAATCAGATTCTTTCTTATCAGTTATCTAACGTAAGTTGTAATTTACTTTTGAATGCGTTTATTGCGCTAATCATCTCAATAATGGATTTTCCTTTACCTTGAAGCTCCAAATTAATGGTGTTTAAATGCATTGTGATGTCTGTCAAAAATTTGCCAGTAATTTGCCGTGACTCAAGCATATGACGTCCGTGTGAAGAATTAAATCAGTGTGTTCAGCAGATTCATTATCTTCCATCGGCAATTTGAAGAGCCATCGTTGCAAGCTACGGGCACGGATGGAATTCATAATTTTTATTGCAATGCCTATAATCTCTTCCATGTTTAGAACTTTTGAACACAAAACTTGATGGATAATGCAATGGAAAGAGAAAAACGAAGGGAAATCGTCATTGGCTCGACACAATGTCACAAAACTGACTCATTCTCCCACAGGCGCAACATTTATATCGACGCGGACGAAGTCACGAATGTTTTCAAATACCTAACTAACAAATGGTTTGTAAGCGTGCCGCCAAAAAATCCGCCCAAAGTTTATAGAAAAATCGGCGGGAATAAAAAACTTCGCGCGTCGCGGAATTTCTTTGACAAGCACCGCGTGTTCCTCTGATAAAGCCGCCTTTCGCCGCTAGCAGGGGATTATTACGATAGAAGACATTGATTTGGGGATTATTCTGACCTCATTGAGGATCAACTAAAACAAAATCTGTGAATAGATGTATATCAGTAATTTTTCTCGAGATCGGCTTAAAAAGCACTCGCGATCGACCGTTTGAGCACCCCTGATGTAGAGTAAAACAACTGTTGCACTCATTTAAATATAATATTCTTTGGAAGGAAAAATGAAATAAAAAGTTTATGTAATTTATTATTCACTACAATACATTTTATAATATTCGGAGCATCCGTTTGTTTAGCAACCACCATTGATACTACACACTCTCTGCACACCAAACCAACTTTAAAAAGAACAATGATAAATATTATTTATTACTACATGTGCTATGGAATAGCACAAGCCAATAAAATGATAGTATAATAATAAATTGACGCCTAATTCTCCTCCATTTCAGTTCACGAGATATAGGAAAAGCGTCTGTAATAATACGAAATGCCACGTGTGTGAGTAATTTTTACTGTCAATGTGATAGCTTCGATGGCTGTTCTATCATAAAATTCTAACTAAACATTAATATAAGTCAAAGGAAGTAGAAATGCTTCAATTGAAGCTCAAGTAGGAGCTAAATTAACTATACGCTCCTACTTGAGCTTCCATTGAAGCATTCCTACTTCCTATTACTTGAATTCTATGTACCTTTACGCATAGTGTATTCTTCACGAATTTTCTAGAAATTAGGGTGTGAAGAATGTGATTAATAAATTGTAGGTGTCTCTGGCTTAGGGTTTATGGGAATGGAGGGATGTTGAAGTGGTTCTTGACGTCGAATCGGTGGCAGAGTGCCCGTCCAAAAAAATGGAGGTTCGGGGTTCGAGTCCCTGGTCCGGTCGACATTTTTCTGTTCTTGTCTTTCCCCTACATTAATGTAATTTAGGATATAAGAAATATATTTTTGTTTTATTTTCGTGACTGTAGGTCTTGCGGGATTTGGCCTACCGAGACGAAAGCGGACGACTTTTGAGGTGTTTGTAGGAGGCGTATCGATTCTCCCTCAGTCTTAACCTTGGTTTCCCTTGACCATCACGAACATAGACATCCATACTCTCTCCAAGACCCGAACCCTGGACCTCTATGATGTGATTCAGTGACTCTAATCACTACACCCAGGTAAATAGCATATGAGAACTTAATAATTTATGCTCATATTTAAATAGAGCCCACATGTTTACGTTTGTTGGTTGCCATGATTGAGTAAACGTAAAGGAATTAATATGAATAAACTTTGAACGACTTTTATTTTCATCAGCTTTGATGCACATATTACAGGCTAAAGAGATTCCCTGGCTCGAGTTTACCTTTTTCATATTACCTCGTTTCAAAAACAATTTCGGAAAGGGTTTACCAATCTCTGCAAGTACGGATGACGAGGCAAGGACACTCCCCTCGAGCAACATTATTGCAGCAGAAAGTCTGTATAACGAGAGGCGGCGCAATTGCCCGACTAAATAGCGCCGGGGTAGCTTCTGAAAGCGAGGCTCGTGCAGCCAATCACAGGTGATGTCTTTATGGCCAGAGGCGCGGATGAGGAGCGCCTTTTACGACCGTCACCTGCCACGTAAACGACGGCGTAATTCAGTACCATCTGTCCTCTCTGACTTAAGAAATACTCCATGCATGACCAATGGCGTAGCTTTTACGACCGCGATCAAAATGAAAGCTCTTTTCGGTTTGTGATGATATTCAGTAAATTATTTCACCTTAATGAAGATGAAAAATTTATTAACACACCGTAACTCTTATCGAGACTGCATATTACGCTAGTTTCATACAGAAAGTCCTCGTACCCCAATCAATGCCCTTGTCCAAAATGTCATTATATTAATTATATAAGAGCTGAGACGTAAACAATAGAAATTATTTTGGTAACAATGGGATTTTCGAAACAGAATTTTCAAAACACCCTAAGAATACAATTGGGGAATACCTCAGTTACGTGAAAGAGAAAATTAAAAAAGAAGATAGGAGAAATGTTATGTACTAAGTAAAATGTGACTAATGTGAATATATATTGCACACACCGGTTATAATATCAGCACCATGATGAAAATCCATGAAAGTAAATTCTTCAAGGAATTTATTAAACTTTTGTTTAAAGACTGATAATTAATTTATTACGATAATAATTTTTTTCTCTTTCCCATATTTATATCAGTCACTTCAAAAAACCAAAAGTGTATTTCAATTTTAATTTCCAAAATTTATTCGGCAGCAGCTTTCGGCAATTGCCATATTCATCTACAAAATAAATTACAAAATTTGAAACCTTACAATTTTTAAAATTATAAATATATATACATAAATATGTAATTTTGTTCAAAACTATGGTTATATGATACAATGATTTGAAAGTAATTTAAAACCTCACTCATGAACCATTACAACTTTGTCCTAGTAAGGAGTTCTGAATAAATAATAATAATTATGGAAATATTATAAATCTGCATACGATATTTCATTCTTACAAAAGAAATCTCTTGGAAGTGCTGTATATAATCCAAAGTATGGAGTCGCTACAGTGTTCATTTTCCTCGATATATGTAGGTAAACATTAGAACCAACAGTCATGTTATTACCCCACTAAGGTTAATCAAGTAGTGATTGTGTAGTAGTAAATAAAGTGTTTCTAAAAGGAATGACGATATTGATTTACAAAATAGATTCGTATTTTATATTTTTAAGGGAGGTGCGTAATTTTAACAAAGGCGAGTATATATCTTTCTTTCTTTGTCTTATGATTGTTTTTACGTGATAATATATATTCTGAGCTTAAAATATATTTTTATATTATTACGATTGAAATGATAGAAAATTCTTATTTTATGCAATTACTACACAATAATAAAAGTTGTGTTTATATTGGATTACATTTATTACTTAAATAAACAGTTACATAATAATCAAAGTCAATTTAAAGATGAGCTTTAGTTACTCCTATTCAGTAAAAGGTTTTATAGAAAATACAATTCAGTTACAACGTAAATAGTAAGCATGAGTTATTAGTCGCAATCATCGTCGTGTGTTGTTGCACATTATATTACTATTATTATGAGACAGTAATAGCTATCATGAGCTGTATGTTTATGTTATAGCATATTACTAGTCAAATACAATTGATTGTTTATAGTTAGAACATATCATTAATGGGAAAAAGTACACCCTGACTCAATCCACATCTTTATATACAGGATCTACGGAATATGAATACCTGTATCAGCACAATTACTAATTAAATTTTTAGTCAGTCTGTAAGTAAGCAAAAGCATTAAGTACTTTAAAATGTTTAGTGTAAAACAAATTTAATTTAAAATAAAACTATTCTGGGTCAGGTTGTATGTAGGAATTTAATGTGAAGTCTGTGAATTGTTCGTATGAAAGTTTTATATCAAATTTGTTGAAAAATTGCAGCAGGTGATTAAGGCAAAATAGCCAAAAGCTATCGATTAAAATTTTTTTGGGTGACAGTGATTTGGTTTAAATAATTTTATTTTTATTGTTTAGTGTTTAATGTATTTGACAACTTTTAAGTAATGCTTTAAAAATTTCGCAAAAAAAATATTACGTAGTTAATAACTGCACTAAAATATCTATTATTGTTCTATATATAATTGATATTCACAGAATGAAAATGACCTTGTTAAAATATTCTCAATTGAAGAAGTAAATATTAATAGAGATTTTCCAAAAGGTTTCTATTACTCATAAAAATAATGACATTCATTTTCCCTTATTATAAAGTTGGTGCAACTGACGTTGGGTGTCTCTTAAATCGTTAAACCACAGATATTTAATTCATTAATTAGATCATTTGTTCACTATTGCTTTATTATAGTATTAGTGCTACTTCAGCCTCCTCGATACTATACACTACCCCTCGAACTGATAATAGTTGATCAACTTTTATGTTTCTACAAGCTTGCAACTAAGTCACAAACTACATTTGATACATAAGCCTTTACCGAAAATAATTATTTGTTTCTGTAGTGAAATAATGCATGTTAGCAATCTAATCCATATTATTTACAGATATTTGAGAATGTAACGTTTAATATATGTAAATTAATGGCACTCCTTCAATTGTCTGTTTCTGATTGTGGCTGTGTATCCTTCTGAAAAGTGTTATTAATATTCGTCAAACATAATATTTGTGTACTAATCACTGATAGTTTCAGTTCTTGTGGACGGTCCACCAAGCACAATCATTCTTTGACGGCGTAGTTATGTTACTATTTTACCAAGTCCCTTCCTTCAGCAAAAACAATTCCAAAGGACTACATTTATCCTATAAGTAATTTATTTTCTTTGTTAAAAATTTACATTCTGATATATTCTGTTACGAAGCTAATTAGGTTGGTATCTGCAGCAGTACTTTTCTGCAGCAGTACTTTTCATGGTATCATAATTCGGCGTGTTGACGATTTGAATGAAAGACTTATAGAAGATGTAATACGTTTGTTGAGTTAGTAGTTCGTTATCTTTGGTACGCCGATTCCGTATAACTGGTGTCACCTTTAGAAGCGGTTAAGACTACATTGAATAAAGTAGAGTATTGTATGTTATATATGATATACGTAGTGTGAAAAATGCTATAGTGGCAAGCTTTAAGCCTAAGAGGATTTTCGACGCTTAAATTCTGCGACTTTGAAGATTAAAGCATAATGCGAATATGTTCATTAATAAAGATCCGAAAATAAATGTGATATAGGTGAATTGGCTAACCTGTAAAATTTAAACTGTAAGCAAACTAAGGTAACGCTGGGAAAAATGTATGGCTAACTATAAACAATATTTCGAATAAAATATGTACCATCATTATCAAAGATGCTTTTAAATTAATTGTTAATGGACATTACAATTTCTTCAAGTAATCATGTCAATTATTTATTCTATATAACATGTAATAAAAACTTTACTATCTTCGAATAAAATTTTTCACAATAAAAAAAATTATCACAGAATAAACGTCTATTTTGTATACCAAAAATTTCGGTTTTATATTTACACAGCTCGTACATAGACACACGTCGTGCATAAGATCATCTTTGAGTTCACGTAAAGTACTTTGTTTTTCGTTACTAAAAATTTTTCAAAATATATACATTACAAAACCTATGAATTTATTTTGATACACTCTGAATACATATTTTCTTATAGGATTATTATATGACAGTTATGAGATTGATTGGAAAATTTGCTTTTATAATTTCTAAATTTATTTCCTAAGAGAATATTTTCACCGATCTCCTGTGGTGTCGCTGCCTCGCACCATAGAGGTCCCGGGTTCGATTCCTGACATGGGCTCGTGTTGTTTGAGGAGAACCATACTTTAATGCCCCTAAACGTATACCGTCGCTAATACCTAGCAGTTGGTGCGACTATAAATTAAGAATATTTTAAATTTATCAAGTCTTAGAGAAGTTGAAAATTCTTACTCCGACTGCGAGGTGTTAATGTAGTTGCTTCTTTAAAAATATTGGACTTACATTACAGACTGGAATTACTGGTATTATTTTTTAAACTGATGTGTTAGGTTATGCTTCATCTACATTTTGTTTTTGACAAAGATCTATACGCAGGTTAAAACTGTAACACTTAAGTTTCGTAAATATCCGTATTCATAGTTTGTAATCTAGTTTACTTTTTAAATATAATAGTATAAGACATTAATCTATACCAATAATTAAATTGAAGTGTGTGGAAGTTTGTCTGAAATGGGCTCCGAAACGGTTCAATGTATTTCAACGACAATTTGAGAGTTTTAGGCTGAAGTATTAACTTAAATTTTTGGGCATATTTTATTTCTATGTCTATCAGGGTTCATAAGATATTAATATAAAAATTAAAAATAATATAGGGGAATGGTTTCGTGACCTTTACTCGTATCGAGATCTCCAAAACGTGGTTGCGAGTTAGTGTATTCTTGATCTATAATACCATATATTTTTTAAATTATAAACATTTCGCGCCGTAATTTAACTATTGTTGGCGTAGACCTAACTGCTTGAGAATTAATAAACATCTTCAGATCATCAATACAATGTATATATTAATTGGTTTCATTTTTTGCGTCAGGTTAACTGGAAACATAGTCTTTAGATAAGTTAAGCTCTAAGACTTCTATGGTTGCAAATAGATATCATGTAATGCCTAATTATAAAGAAAGGTGATAACAAAATTTTAATTTCATAGATACGTAATCAGAATAACCATAAAAATGTATAAAGTGTAATAATTGTTAATAAAGGTTTGTATATATATGAAAAATAAATGTATATTTGTATGCTTCGATACCAAAAATAAATGTGATACATAAATGATGATGTACTTTTTATGTATTCAATGAATTCAACATTATCAAAGTTCTGTACTTGATTGTTTTTCTAGGGCAAAATAAAAATCTTATTTCTCCATGTTCCAGGCGGGGGAAATTTCGGCATAGCTAGTCTTATAGCAATACTTAGTGGTTGATATTTCAAAAAGTTTCGAGCATGCGCCTTGTCATTGACAGTTAACGTCTTAACACCTCTGTTTCTACCAGTTCCGTAAAAAAAATATTTCAAGGGTTATCCCGGTGCGTACGTTTGCTCCAAATGATGAAGAGTTGGTAAATTGTCAAGAGACATCCGACCGTGTTTATCGGGGGACGATTTTGTGCGCTGCGTGGCTACATAGTTACAGGGGATACGCATCGCTTCTTTTTCGAGTAGCAGGGGTGCCAGCACATGCAAACAATCCACGCCTCCGTTTCCACTCGAGTAACACGTCCGACACGTATAAAGGGCCTCATACTGAAAACGCTCTGAGTCGTAAAGGCTTTCACGGGGGTGTTACACAAAACATGCAAAGCAACGAAACGCTTGCCACGGATACGTTCGTCAGTTTCAACTCGCTCATTAACCGGTTTCGGTTCTATTTGAATGGTGTGATTCGGTAGTTTTGGTCAGACAGTGAAGCAGCTTAAACCACAAAAGTTTCGTTTATCAAAGGAACTATGCACACTTTTTAAATAGAGGATTACTCTAAGTCATATAAGCACAATATTGTCTGGAGCTTTTGTGCTAAATGAACTTAAATGATAATGGAGCCGTTTTATTTTTAAATGAACCATGAAAGTAATGAAGAAACTTGATCGGTATATAAATCATTCTGACAGTATAATTTTTCATTTCTGTAAGGAAATTAAAAAGACTCACTATTATTAAGCAGAAACTTCCTTTGTGAATTGTTCTTCTTCCGATGAAATGCAGCAGCTCCCAGTATTCGGGCTCGAAGCAGCTATTCCGTTTTTATTATTTACTAGTCTCCCCAACAATAGCAGTACATGCATTGTTACCGACATTGATTGCGCACGCACAAAAAAAAAACAGATGGTTGATAAGTTACGAGCTGAACAATGTATAATGGATGATCGCAAACGGAAAACGAGCTCGGCGCTTGTCTGCCTGCCCTTGAGCTACGCTGACACTCGATTTGTGCCTCCATGCTGTACCTTACCTCAACTCGTTCCTTCTGAAGCATCACATTTACCTAAAATTCTATGCTCAATTTATTTCCCAGCAGTAATTGAACATTTTGTTGTATATATTTAAAAAATCAAAAGAAGTCCTTAGATATTGTACAGCTGAGCTACTGTATGCTGAAAAACATATTGTACTTGGAGTAATAAATGCTTTTAACAATTTATTGAAAGTCTCTTTAGAAAACAGTTTTATGTTTTGTTTTTATCTCTCACAAGTTGCAATTATGCCATTTTGTCCTGATTAACTTATATTCCTATAGTAAATATTTCTTTTGGTAGTTGTGTTAGGAACTTAATAAGCTAGAGATGAATATTGAATCGAAACAGTTTATGTTAGTAATAATCAATCAAATGCATGTGTTGATTGGACAAAAGTAATATGTACGCCATGCAATATGGTACGGCTTGTTACAGGTTGGCACCACTGTGTACGTGCAAATTCTGAGACGCGACTGCAGTGCCCAGTTAATGTGCCACATATTGAAGTAGTCTTGCAGTATTGTTCTGGGACGGTTAACTTTAGTGATCGTTGAAATGCGTGATCTGTTACACTTCGAAAAAGGACAAATCATTGGTGCGCAGTTGGCGGGAGCATCTGCGACTAAAACAGCTCAACAATAATGACAGAATTCACAAACAACAGCGAAGAGGAATAGTGAGCGAAAGCGTAAGTTAACTGAGAAAGACAGACGAATATTAAAAAGGATTGTGACCAGACAACAAAAAACTTCCGCGGCAGAGCTTCATGGAAGGGTTGCAATTTCGAAACCCTTCATCACGGAAGCCAACGCAAAGCTGCGAAAGAAGTGATACCACGTTCATAAAACCTAGAAAAATGTGGTAATGTCCGATGAATCCTACAAACGGCCGGGTTTCTGTATGGAGAACACCAAAAGAAGCCTACGATTCGGCCTGCCTGCTTCCTACAATCAAGCACGTGGGAGGGGGGAGGAGGTTCTGACTATATTGTGGTATTCAGCTGGCCCGACCATTACCTTACTGACCGGATCACTGCGGATGAATATCTCGACATCCCCAACAATAACTAGAATATTGCTGCCAGACACTGCCATATTCCAATATGATAATGCGCCTATACACACAGCCAAAAAGGCTAAGTCGTGGTTTTAAGAACATCAGAATGCCATCAAACATCTTCCCTGGCCTGCACAATCACCAGCCTCAACATAATTGAACCGTATTGGCTAGCTTTAGAGCAGAGAGTGAAGAGCAATATCCACCTCCAATATCGTTGCGACAATTGTCGGATGTTTTGCTACAAGAGTGAGAGGACATTTCGTTGGAAACACTCAACGAAACTATTCCGGGACGAATTGCAGCTGTTCTCAAAGAAAGAAAATATTGTGTGAATGCAGGTTTTCGTATTATTTTATTAATATCGGTATATGGCAGAAACAAGGTTCTTTCGAAGAAAGAAAAAAAGATAATTCGACTATTGTACAGTACTCATAGAACTTACAGATCGTGAAACAAGAATATTATTTTACTGAACAAGATCACTTGGGATACCTGGAAAATTAGAATACTGTAGAAAGTAATATAGCAGTTCAATATTTTAACTTTTAAAATGATATTTATTTATTGATAAAGTGTCACCTTATAGTATTATAAATTAGATTAACTAATGGGAATGTAGTCTATTACGTTAATTAATTCTGTTTCTTGAACTGAAATGCATACATTACAATTTGCAAATATTTACAAGTGTGACGTCACCCTGAAGGCAACTCCTTCTAGTGTAGCCATTTCATGTTTTGCTAGTATTCCCTTTCATACACAAGAAACAAGACAAACATTTATCTGAATTTCTTTAAATATTTAAATTATTACAATAATTCTTGGTGTTATTGCAGAAATATTAAATATTTTAGACTTATTTTCTAACAGTAATATTCATTACGTTGATAAGTAAATGAAAACTATTATAAAAAATATTACAACGTTTGAATAATAAGTTAAAAAGAGAAAATCATCCTCCAACGTCCCATTTGTAAGCATACCATCTGAAATTCAGTATTGTTGATAGCTCGTAATATTTGCTCGAAATTTTGATCCGATAAGAGTTTATGTTGGTGTTTGGAAAATAAATTAATTAAAGCAAATTGAATACAAGGTAGGGGGATAACTAGCTGGAATAATACATTTATTGACTTAGTTTATTAATAAAGAAAATGAAAGTTTTCAAATAATTTAATTCAACTAAAATCCTGGCAGCTATTTTCCAACTCATCGAAAAGCAAGAAGTTTTCATCTAAGGTATTTAGTTAGCATAAACACACAAGTTTGGATTGAATATGAAGAAATACTCGTACATCTAGAGGCGAAATACACGAATCATAGTCAGTCAATGTTTAGTATTTAGATCTGTAGCTTTCAGGATGCTGATGGGTGGAATTGAATCTTCTCATCAGCTAAAATTGCTGGATCCAGCTACTCGTTATATTTTATAACTCCCAGACTATGTCAAACATATTTGAAGATAATCCTCGAAGTACTGTAATAACCAAATCTTTCTCAGCTAATACTTCCACTACGAAGTCTTTAGAACAACCTCTTTTGACTCTAAAGTCTAAAAATAATCTCTCAAATATTCCGCTTTCCTCTACAGTTCTGTATTTCATAAACTCTTACTTCACCTACATACTACTGAAGTGTATGAAGTGTCAACTTTGCCGAAAAAGGGGAGTGTACTTTAAAGTTTTCTTAACTCTAAGTTGTTGTTAGAATCAACTAAATGTTTTTCCTCCAATAATTCCTGAACTTAAGTGCTTTTCATTTCTTTCCGTTGTTAGAGCTGTTTATTCATGGAACTCCTTCGGCCGAAATGAGTCATAGATTGAAGTTCCATGTACTGCTAAATTTGTACGTGAAGAAGTCTCAAATGAGAGACGAAACGTCGTAATATTTAATATTTAAATGATAGAAATACTGAAAAACAGGCTGGTTGAATCATTTATTATATATTTAATTGCGAGAAAAATTATTTGATTATTTAATTTTTTCTAAAGTGTCTTTGCGCTGTTACTGCAGCCCCTGATCGTGCTAATTCCATCACACAAAACGCACGTTCCACCTTCCAGGCAGCCATTTTCTCTATTGACTAAATAAACAAAACTTTGTACCCCAAGCGGCTTCTAGGTGAACTAAAAACAACGAACTATAATTTAATGCAACTTTAATTTATGAATGCTGTTTCAGTAAAAAAAATTATCTTAAGTTTTGCATCATTCTTTTTGAATTACACTTTACATATAAACACCCAGCTTTATTTGTAAGAACAACATGAAATTCTGATTTAGCCTATCTTTTATCTAGAAGCGAGGGTTATTTAAATAGGTAACAAATTCAAATTTAACCGAGTTATTCCGCGAGAGATTTTTTTGGTAGAATTGCAAAAATAAGTGTGTGAGCTGGGAAATAAAATCTAACCCATAAAAATGTAACCATGGATATGATATAGCTTTAGGCGGGCGAAGGGTTGGGAAAACAGCATTATCTTCCACCCTAAATTTATAGGCAATTTTCCTCATTCTAATATTGAAATCAGACTTATTAAAAATTCTTTTTGAATTACCCTTTACATACAAACACCCAATATTATTTGTAAGAACAACATGAAATTCTGATTTAGCCTTTCTTTTTTCTAGAAGCGAGGGTTATTTAAATAAGTAACAAATTCAAATTTAACCGAGTTATTCAGTGAGAGATTTTTTTGGTAGAATTGAAAAAGTAAGTGTGTGAGCTGGGAAATAAAATCTAACCCATAAAAATGCAACCATGGATATGATATTGCCTTTAGGCGGGCGAAGGGTTGGGAAAACAGCATTATCTTCCACCCTAAATTTATAGGCAATTATTTCGAGCAATTTTCCTCATTCTAATATTGAAACCAGACTTATTAAAAATTATAGGGATATTAACCAAAAATAAGAAGGAAAAAGCACCTGTTGCGTATTAATCCATAAGACCAACTTTTGCTTTATACTGAACGTGAAAACCCTTCTTCCAACAGCTGGAAAGATTCCTGGACCCCGTCGACTTATCAGTCTTCCACTTGGCACAGAAACCAACCCACGCACTTAATGTCTCATTTTTATAACAGATAGATTCATGGTTGAATTCTTCTGAGAAAAGATATCTCCATTCTTTTTTTCATCACCGATTAGTTCGAAGCTATCCATTAAACACATTGCATGACTTTTGGCAATAACAGTTCGAATTTCTTTCATTCGACATGTTTTTTAACCTCAATGCTTATGATTGGTTGTAACATTCAAAATTACGTTGAAACTTTTCCCCTATTTTAGTATGTCAAAATAAAAAAAGTATGAAACTAAAGTTGAAATAATGATCACTCGAAGAATGTTCAATACCTGATATTTGATAATATTGCCATTCCAATAAATTATAACTTTGTAGTTACATGGCTAAGTAATTTGTACTGTGTTAGTTCGATGTCCAAAGTAATAACAGTCGCTCATCTTCAGTGTTTATATTTTTTCTCAACTAGTTTGTGATGGGCACTTACTGTAAACTATTACTACGTTGGGAATCTACAATGTGTACTGATCGATGTGGGAGTAAATCCAAGTTTGAAGGAACTTAGTAATTTAATACAAATTTAATTTGAAGTTGAAATACAATTTTTATCTCTGAAAGTAGTAAATTTATTTGCAACGAAGCACTCACGTTTTTGAAGAATTTATTCTTTCATTAAATAAATGTTTAAAATATAGTCTGGGCGACAGATAAAACTTTTATTGCATCGTTGAAACCGCTGAGCAAATGGAAATGCAAATGTAGATCATTTGTCTGCACCTGTGAATTTCATTTAACTGAAAGTATACAAATTGCGTAGAAGGAAAGAAACTTCCTCGCGAGAAAATTGTTCCAGACATTAGAATGTGGGTTTGACACAGGAGGGCAGCAAGACTTTGTGCCTTGTTTTGTTACTCAGAGATCGGTATACCGTGTTCTACCTTGAAACACAATTCCTCTGCGCAGAAAATTTAAATTCTGGGTGTCGAGTCCGGAGTCAAGGAAGTCTTACGAATTTAATTCCGACATTCAACTTGCCGGTTTAGTTGCAGTTCAGCCCCTAGGATTTGGGGTGGAAGCGGGGAAATAAAGTTTGGAGAAATTTCTTCCAACATTTGTATACATCTTACTTACGAGCCAGGAACAAAGACTGCTTGATTTACATATTAAGATACCAGTAGATTTAATGAGTTGAAATAAGAATTGTGAGTCATCAAAATGGTATGAAATTAATATTCCGTGAGCAAAGGTAGGGGAAGAGAGCGTATAAAGTTATAAATAAATAATTTAACTGACAATTAAATAGACATTAAATGAGTTGTAACAGACTCTTTCTCTGTTTTTAACTTATTTAAGTAATGAACTATACTACGTTTCGTCTCTCATTTCGGACTTATTCAGGTAAACTAAAATGAAAATTACAATGAATTACATTACGTAATATGTTCTATTTTTTTTAAATACAATACATGGTTTTAATGTTACAAAATTTATCTGTAGATGGACCTCACTCCACAACTCCTTCGGCCGAAATGCAGGAAAGTACCACAAATCCGGCTTAGGAGGGACGGAGTGAAGTTCCGTTAAACAAATAACGGACAACAACTAACTAATTATACATACTATTTAACTGACAATGTGTTACAACTCATTTAATGAATAAAGTTTTATTTAATGAATAAAGTTTTATTTTCAATATTGTAAAGATCTCGATGAAGGATAATCACGTGTTCAGGTCCGGATCCAAAAGTGCGGGGCCAGATTGGATTTTATTTTACGTGGCCCTCTATATATTCAATATTTAAATAACTACCACTTTCATATTTTCTTCCCACATCTCTTTCTCATTTCAGTGGATTCGACACCTAATGAAACAATTAAAAACATTTTTAATTTGAAATATAATTTCTTGTTAATAAATATTACATTTTTTAACAATAACAATTAGTAACTGTAGTCACAAAATGCGATATATTATATATTATAATAAACACAATAATAAATCTCATTCAACAATGCGACCTTAAAATAAATATATTTTTAATTATTTTAATAATTTATCCTTTATCGTCAAAAGCAATTTGCTTTAAATTTCGAAAAATAACTTTTTGTTAATTTTGGTGGTGATGCAATTACAATTTTTTTAATCTTAATCCACGTTATTGATAATCCCACCAAAAAGAGGGTCAGACGTAAATAGGTTCAAGTCGAGGTTTATTTTATGACAATAAAAAACGTAAATGATGAAAAAGTAATCAAGTTTGAGCAGCAAATTAAAATGTTCTGGATCCAAGCACTACCGCCGTCTTCTTTTCAGCAGTGTTACAAATTTTTGACTTTGAAATAATTTCAAGAACGCTTCGTATTTAGCTGACTGTAGCCTCTACAATTTTTTTTCAAAAAAATACGATTTTTCACAGGTTTGTGGGTTAACTATGAGAGATTTTATTGCAAAGACAGAGCATACTACAGTTTTTCCAAAAATTGTTGCTCTGTTAAAAGCTATTAAAGGTATTGTCTCCATGTGCCGTGCTGATTCAGTTATTTACGGAATTATTTATCGCTTCGGCGCGGCGATGTTTAAACAGTCGTTAGGACAGCTGCATAACGGAAATGTGTGTTGTTAAACGTTCTCAATGACACCGCCATGTAACGGAAAACACGTTTTGATCGTCTCTAATGGCTTCGCGTTCCGATTAGTTGCCCAATGCACGCGATTCAATCAGCCAGAAGTGCTTAATAATTCACAGAACTCTTCCTGAAGTTCGTTACTCACAAACGCCGCCAACGACACTTTCCCCATTTGCTTTCGTATTCATTATCTCAATGGAGCTTCTATAGTTTTTCAGGATTTGTATTTTTTGTTTGGACTGTGTCGTTATTTTTATCGATCAATAATTTAAACGGTTTGGGTATGGAGGTCGTTAATTGCTATGGCGTGCAATGCTGTTTATAATCCAGGAACACCGTTTACTTTTATAAGAGCGGTTGAATTTGTAGTCATGAATTTCTTTTGACGTATCAACGTCTCACAAAATCTAACGTAACGAAAATCAGTTTTTCTAGCCTAAACAATTTCTAGTCAACAATCTTTAATACAAAATTTGTATCGTTAGATAGTTAAAGGTAATAGCTTAAGTCCCCTGCCATACGTAATATTGAAAACAGAGGATAGCTGAAGTAAAACATCTTACGTAAAATAGAGAACTGAAAATAGGAAACAAATAAAGAATTAAATTAATCTGACATTAACTACAACTATGACCATAAATAAAATTAAAATAATTAGAAATTAGTATAATCACATCTAAGAAAATACATTCCAAATTTAGTTCAAAGTTAACTGGTATAGTATTCCGTGTATTATAAAATCTCTTTGGTAAGTTTGATTCTTCTAATCGAATTTATACACATCATTTACTAAAAGTTTTGATTTAAAAAACATTAAGGGACCTGTCGTATTTCATAGGTTTAATTTTTATCTGAAAATCACTCACAGATCACCACAGCAACTCCTAGTTTTTTTTTCACGTCACCTTCAAATCATGCAGTATAAATTTAGGTCAAATTTAAGAATTATGTTTACTGTGAGAAATAAATATATTATTATATTATTAATTTACTTTTCTAATCTCTAGCAACAAACCAATGTAGAAAACTCCAGTTTTTTGTGGGGGGAGAGGGTAACAGGCTACATGAGGGTGATCCTGAAACAGGCAGCTACTCTTTAATAGCATAGGAAGTGAATTGAAAATGGGGAATGTGGAAAGCGTGGCGTTTTTCCTGCGGAAGTGCTCCTAGTGGACAGAAAACTTTTGCCACCCCTCACCTGCCCCTTACCCCCCTCACCAATGCACATAAATCAACAGGCATATAAAAACAAATCTCTTAATTTAAACCTATACGAATATAAAGTATCGCAAGTTTAATTAAGTCAAATTAAAAATAGTTTTAAAATAAGCAATTTAAAAAAATTGTCAGGGATGAAGTTTTAAACTAGAAGTATATGAATCCCAAATCATAATAATGTAAATATTGCTCTAATAATATGTCCCGTTTAACATTAAGCAAATGTACACTGTATAACATTTCAGAAACTTGTCTGGATTTGTAATTAATATAATGTTCATTAATAATAATAATTTAACTATTATATTGCCTTAATATTGGGTTACTACGTTTAATGACAATGCTATTTAAGTTATGTACTAAATTTTATATTATGCCGCACCATTTTATAATTAATCTCGTCACTATTTAATATTATAACTATTATTATTAGCTTTTATCCTAAACTTTGCAGTTGATAGTTAATCATTAGGATTGAAAGTAAGCAATTTTTCCTCATACTTTTCTCTCAGACTGAGGACTACATTACGACTTGGTTTCTTTCGTCATTCATGTTACCAAGTGTTTATAATCTTTTTGTTATAAATTTTGACTTCGTTACATAATCGGCTTTTCTGCATTCTATAGTTCATAAATAAATATTTTCATTAAAAATAATTTCCCTAACTGTAGAAAAAATTATTTATGCCACGAATTGAAATGATAAGTAGTCATGAGGTTTTAGATATTTTTTCAAGAAAATCGAAAAATGTTTTGATTATTTCTAAAATAAAAGTAGAAGTCGATGAAAAATTGGAAACTGAACTTTTCTCCTTAATTATTGAGCGTGCTAAAAATAATTTTCTAAAAAGACGAAAATAACAGGCATTACAATATTCATTACTGCATAAAAACAGAAAAAGTCCTTGTATTTGTATTTGTATTTTTTTAGTACACACCAGTCAAAAGTGTTTAATATATATGGTATAAAAAATAAGCAATTGGAACCCAACATTATTTAATATACTAATGTAGCAGTCTTTTCAGGAGTCACATTAATAAGAGTCAAACCACATGAATAAATATAACATTTTGCATTATAGAAGGATTTATACGCCTACAAACATTAAAAAGTAATTCTAAAATATTGAAAAAATGAAACCAAGAATTTAGTAATAACATACGTAATGTGTAATATTAATACAATTTTAATCAACAATTTAACTTTCAATTATCAGAAAATGATGTCAGATTATTGATTTTTGAATACAACTTTCGTCGAGACATATCATTTATAATTTTAAAGAACATTTTTAAAAGGCGTAAAATAAAATTCTAATAGAAATAGGATACTTTTTAAAATATTTAAAAGTTCGTATTTTTAAATGATTTTAATAAAAAACAGTAGTCTATAGTATGAAAATAGTAAGAATAAATAATAATAATAATTGGAATACTAACAAATAATAATAATGATAAGAACAATGTTAAAAGGGAGAGGTTTAATATGAAATTCAATACATAACTTACATAGCACAGTCCATACACACAGTACGTAACAATAATACAAATAATAGATAAAATTATTTTTTTATGAAACATAAAAGTAATTATAAAATCATATTAGTTTCTGAACTTTAATACCCTATACATTCACTTAATATGCATGGGAGTCCAAGATGGATTTGTAAATTTTATCCTGTAGGTATTTTAGTTTTTGTTGGTGATATTTGGGGATTGATTGATGACATGGTCTATATTTAAGGCAGTATTACACAGATCACGTGGATCTATCCAGTAAATAAGTGTGATTTTATTTGCAGTATCCAGTAATTATTCTGGTAATGGCAGCCTGTTATTTTCTTCCAAAATATGTGTTGTTACTTAGATAATATAAGACTCTCACGTCTCATGTCTCCTTCTTTATTTATTTTTTGTGAAGGATTGTGTTTTTAATTTCTGATGGGCTAACATTTTTAATGAAGGATCAATTTGGTATGGTGCATTGAGAGGTTTTCTGACTTCATTCATATGCTTTGTATTAGGTACATCGTGTGGTTCAAACATTTTTGCGAGATGATACGCAAAAGCTGTTGCCTTTACCTTATCGCATTTAGACAATTTATCGTTTTGATCCTTGATAAGCGGGACATGCACTTAAGGTCTTCTAAGTTATTTCGTGGCTTTCCTCAATTAATATTCTTTTGCTCCCGATGGAGATAAGTTATTCAGATATTCTTGAATAGATTGACTTTTTCTGTCGTTCTCTGTTCTTGTCTCCTGTCATATTTTACGTTGCTTTATTTTTTCTTGTATTTTTTCTTAAATTATTGTAAGACAGATTTGTTCGATAATACACTGCAGTTACTTTCCAGGTTACATTTTGAGTTGTTTTAGTGGGATCAGTAGTTGCTATGTCAAGGCTCTTCAGGGGATTTCAATGTCACCTTTAGTTCTATTTTAACGTCTGTAAATATTCTACATAGTTCCCAACCCGTGTTTTTACTATGCAATTTTGGTTGATTTTTTTCCTTCCAATTATGAGTGTGATTATTACCACTGAGTGGTCATGTGCAAATTCTAGGCAGGATTCCATATAGCTTACCTTGCTACCATTACCTTTAGTAATACCAAGTTTTAAAACGTCAGGGATTTTTTTTAGATTAATCGGCCAATATGTAGGCTCGCCTGAAGGTAGTACCATCAGCTTTTCACTGCGGTGTACTATTGTCTGCCTTCTGATGTATTTAATGGTGGTGTTTAGCGTTCCAGTCTCCCACGCTTGAGAATCTGTTTCATTGTGTTTTTAAATATTTTTCATAATCTGTCTGTTTGTTATAGTTTGGCGGGCAATGAACAGCTGATAAATTTCTACTTCCCGTATATTCTTCCAGAGTTGCTGTTTTCGCCTGCAAGTATTCCATGTTATAACCTTGTTACTCCTGAATTTTGAGATGACTTTTCTGAGCGAAGTACGTTTCTGACACTAGCATAAGATCAATATTACTATTTTGTAAGAAAAATGTGATTAACTGTCCGTGTAGACATAAGCAGTTGGCGTTCTATGTAACAAGTTTAATTTATTACACCATTAAGAAAGTTTACTTATTAACATTGAGATAAGGTTCATCATTGTTCTGATGTTGATCAGATCTTTCATCATTTTTTTAAATTCTGTTATGTAATCATTTTGTCGCATGACTAGTATTGTTGTTTTGGTGGTATTCAGTCCTAAGACTGGTTTGATGCAACCCTCCATGCTAACCTATCTTGCGCAAGCCTTTTCATTTTTTATAAATACACACAGAATCCTCCCTAATCCGTCTTTTGTTCTAACCCAACACACTTCCCTCTAATTCTAATTTTACAAGACCCTCTTGTCTTAAAACGTTGCATATTAATCTATCCCTTCTCTTAGTCAACGTCCTCCATATTGTTCGCTTTTCCCCAATTCTCTTTAGAACTTCCTCGTTTGTGATTCTATCCACTCATCTGATTTTCAGCATTCGCCTATAGCACCACATTTCAAAGGCTTATATTCTTTTCCTTTCCCCAACTCCTATCGTCCACGTTTCGCATTGATAAAACGCCACGCTCCATACAAGCATTTTTAGCAACAATTTCCTAATATTCACACTTGTAAGTAAATCCCTCTTTTTCGCGAAAGCCTTCCTTCCCTGTGCTATCCTACTCTTTACGTCCACTATACTTCTACTATCCCTAGTTATTACGCTTCCCCTAGTAGCAGAATTCCTTAACTTCCATTAAAGTTTCCCTTCCCAATCTAACACCCTTTGTTATTCCACTGTTTCCCATACTACACTCCATTACCTTGGTTTTCCCTCTATTAATCCTCATATTGAACTCTTTATCCAGGCCTACGTTCATTCCATATATTATAGTTTGCAAGTCTTCTTCTGATTCTCCTAATACCACAATATCGTCGGCAAAGCGTAAGGTTTTTATTTCTTCTCCTTGCAATGTGATTCCTTTTCTATATTCCGTTTTAATTTTCTTCATCGCCGGTTCTATATATATGGGCGACAGACTGCATCCTTGTCTTACTCCTTTCTTGATTTCTGCTTTCTTCTCTTGGTCTTCTATTCTAATTACTGCTGCCTGTCTAGTATTAAATTAATTGTATTGAAGTGCTTTGTGCCATGTTGCGTTTCTTGCGCATAAGATACTTACGGCTAGACATATTGTGTTGTAAAAGTTTTTGTTTGAAATGGCTTATTCCTTATCTGTGGGCATAACGTCTGCTGCAGTTGTTTATGGACGCTGCATTCCTTTTAATTAGGAATACCTACAATTTTATTGTTTTAATAACGCATACAAATTGCGCGTAGGAGGAAAAAAGGATATGTAAAATATGGGAGGGACTTCTGACAGATATTACTCATTTTGAAAATAATATACTCAATTTAAGTATCAACAAGTTATTTACGTTCGTAGAATGAAATGATTAGAAAAAAGCCAAAAACATACAATTTAATTAATTTAGCAAACGTGTAGGTTATAATGAGGACCCTCTTCAGGCTTACCAATTAAAATACTTTTATATTAATATTTATATTAATATTAATTATTTATATTAATATTAATTTACTTTTAAATACAAAGGTCTTCATCAGCACTGAAGCAGGTATGTAAATTATTGACATTGAAATTTGATTGTCTGCTTTTGGCATTTTAACTCTATTACTCTACTTTATCGTTCTATATCATAGCTACTAAATTGATTATAAGTTGTGGTCTGACGAACTGTCTGTAATGTGTATATGTGTATTGTTAACTTACTGAAGGTGTTTACACTATTGCTAAAAACGTATACTGCATCGAAACAAACAATATTGCGTGAATTGTTTATATTACTTTTTTATTAACTTACAGAAAATATTCCCTTTATTTTTAAATTACTAGTTTCCTTGCTCTTTTGTTTTAATGCAGCTGTTTGCTATAAAAATGGCCTAAAATCAGATGGGTCATAATAGTTATGCACACAAAAGTTTTTTCAAATACGTTATTCCTGAAATAGCGTTGAAATACAATTTATATATAAAATATGATATTAAATAAAATTTGATTCACAAATCACGAAATTTTAAAATACGTGAACACCATATTTTTTCCTATTAAGTAATTTTTATTACATGACTTTCTCACAGATCAGAACCTATCAAGAATTTCTAATTTTCAGAATTCTGTCACAATTGAAATCGAAATCGATTGCTTAAGTTAACAGGTGGCAAAGAACGACTTCCCAGCGACTATAGTTTGCATATACACCTAAATCGCTCCTGTCACCGATACTGGGCGGTAAAGTACGTCTTAAAAAATAACCCCTGTTCCGTCGTCATCGCCTCCAGAAGCTGCTATAAATAACCCCGCAGCTGTTAACAGGCACCATTATCCCAAGCTTAACGAGATCTGCCAGCAAGTCATTACACCAGAGCCGCGCAGTTTTATAGAAACTCCCAACTCCGGTGCCCATCTTTTCGTAATTATAATATATACGAATCGATTTAGATCCCAATTTTCCGATACACTTTCTTTCAACCGACGAAACCATATCGTATTATAGCAACTGAAGACTTCTTCACAGTGTGTTTGGATTACCTTCACATTTCATACGCTCGTGAAACTTTCAAAATTATTTTATTAAAGTAAAGTAATGCAAAAAATCTTCTCTAAAAAGCATCGGTGTTGAAGAAAAAAGTGTTCAACTACTTTTTTTCACCTTTAAGTTATCGTATACGATTACATAGTTGACGTTAAAGGGATTTTTAAAATAGGGAAACTAAAAATACACGTTCAACAGGTTTCTCCCAGATATTTAGGCTAACGAACTCTATCTCTTCTCCTTCTCTATAGTAAAATTACCTGTATGTGTGTACCGCCCCTAAGGGAGGTGATGGGGGTGGAAATTATTAAATATTTAAAAAACTGTCAATATGTCCATCATATAAATACATTAATAAAAATATAAATACAAATTCAACGTCATCCATAATCGAAGGGGAGTATTCTTATGGGTGAGGGTGGAAACAATCGATATTGGGCTATAAACCGGTGTAATATGAGCCACAGAGTTTATTTCCAACATTAAAAATACAATTCCGTCTAAGAGAGCGTGGAAGGCGATAAAAAAACTTCTGCATACTATCTTTTGCAGAAAAATTTCTACGAATTTTTGAAGAACCAAAAATCACTACTGTTGGAGTAAGAATCGGCTACCATATCTTTCTGGGTCAATTAATTTGATATTGTTTGTGCTGAATTTGTTTGGGTATAGTTCCAGCGTATAGTTTCAGAGTTGAAGGGGATTATTCCTAGGGGTGAGGGTAGAGGTGGTGTCACGGGAAAATAAAAGAAAACAGTTAAGTTTGGTAAGGAAAGCGGTGCTACGTCAGTCTTTGAGTTTGATTCTCAGATTTGCGTTTTAAATTGTAGTTCATTCCCTCACAGGGGTATGGGACGGGGTAGAAATAACTTCTTAAAGGAAAGAACATTTTCGGTAAAATTTGGGTTGCATGTTCTTAGTGACGAAAAAACAGAATTGTGATAATAAAACATGGCTACACACCCAGGGGTGGGGGCTGGAGAAGGCTTAAATTTTAAATGTGTAAAAATGGCCGACATTAGACACGAAAAAGTATTTGATAGTGGGATGAAATCTTCAGCCTGAAGACAGCGGCACAAAATGGCCGCAGAAATGTTTTTTTAAAAGCCTGACCCGTTTGGTTAACCATGAAGTTTTCATCCGAATTATTCGCTGGGATAGTCTACGTTCATTATTTGACATTTTTCACTGGACACTAATTGTAATCAATTTCAACCTTTCCAGTTACAGAGAATATTCATAGGGGTGGAAGTGAAGGAGCGTCATATGAAAATAACAAGGAATCAATCGAAATTGATGTTGAAACCTGGGTTATGGGAGTCACTGAGTGTCTGACTTCAAACATGCTATGCAAGTTGAAGTTCAGCACCTACGACGGGAGTGAAAGGTGTAAATGTACAATATTAAATGGGTGGAGCAGTTGGTGCGATTTTTCCATGTGATGAAAAAACTAACACTAAGGTAATAAGACACGGATACCACCAATTTATGACTGGTTGGAGGATCGGACGTTATACATTTGCAAAAACGACCCAATTGGAGTCGAATAAATACTTTTCGGAGCCAATAACTTTGATAGGACTTCCCTCGACAGTATTTGTGTATAATTACAACCCTTTTTCACAATGTGAGTAGAGTAATTATAAGGATGTGGGAGGAGGGCCTCAAATAACAAAAACAAGGAAATTGCTGAAATTGATATCGAAACCGGGGCTATGGGAGTCGTTGAGTGTAACTTCTACGTTCGGTATCCTAAGAGAGATGTAACGGGAGGGTGTAATAAAACTTTTGTGTACGATATTAAAAGCTAAGAGCAATATTGATCAAATTTTGTGAATATGATCTTCGACACGTGAAAAAATTCTGTGAGGGAAGAACAACTGTCATTCGCTCCCGATTCCTGGTTTAGTCATATTCTGACAAAGAATTAAATAATGTATCGGACAACATGGAGTGCCCGGCAAATCTCTAATAAATACATTCATCAGAGACACCATTGTTATAACAACTGCACTGACAATCTATCAGACTCAAATAATACTGTACACAATACTTATAAATGAATATGACTATTGATAACGATAACGAAGTAGATTCCACTTTCAGTTATTTCTTTAATTTGAAAATTGATAATACTACGACTAGTCTGCTCATGTCAAAGTAATCTGTAATGTTCAGGTTACTTCTCGTAGAACGAGAATGTATGTTTCGAATTTTTGAAGGTAAACATTAATCGTTCGTGTACGAAATAATGTTACAGCACGGAGCACGCAAAGAAAAATGGTACAATTAAAGTTTTTGGTCTGAGAGTTTATTATTTGGCTCGAAGCCGTTGAAGTTCCCACTATTATTTGACGTCTCTCTATATTAATGGTGGAATAGAGTCACTGACGAGAAAGTTATAAGCAGAATAGGGGAAGAGAATACAATATACAGAACGTTAACTAAGAAAAGAGATTGATTTATTGGCCATGTTTTGAGGCATGAGGGTGGCCTTGTAAAATTAGCATTAGAGTTAATTGTGTGGGGTAAGAGCAGAAGGATGGAATACGCTAAGCAGATTAGGGAGGATGTGGAATGTGGTAGTTATGCGGAAATGAAAAGGCTTGAGCAAGATCGGTTAGCAAGGAGGGTTACATCAAACAGTCTTTGAACTGTTTAAAATATCTGATATTAAATTAATAGGTTCTGAAAACGGATGGTATATTAATTTAATGCTGTCTTTTAAAAACATTTAATGAGTTTTTCAAATGCTAGTGCCACAATGTTTCCGAAAGCTTAATTTTTGATAATATAGTAAACAGATTTTTTTCACGTATAATTTTTCCTTTTATTTTAATTACTACTTAAAATTATCATTTACTCGTGTCTATTAATATTTTTCTCCTACTTATCATAACTAATTCAGCATCGATGGGGTAAACAATTACTTTCAATTGTACTCATTTGATTGTTATATTGAAGTACAGTTATAAATAATCTTACTTGTAATAATTAAATTGGTTTAAAAAACGAGATTGTCAGTTCTGCAACTTATTTGTTAATATTTGTAGAATTTTTCCGACTGTAAAGCTAATTGATCTTGATGTTAAACCTTGTTTTATAAGAAGGAACAGTAATGTGTAATTAGATAAAACCGCAGCTTTCTTCATCAGTCACTTATTACTATTAAGAAAGTGATGAATTACAAAGTTGAATGATGGAACGCGTGAATTGATAAGATGGTATCAAAAACTGTGGCATTAACGTAAGACAGACTTTCTTAAACTTTTAAATGTTTTATAATGATGCAGGTGTTACAGCAATTTTTAACTGGCAAAGTATATAAAGATGGATTGGAAGCTATACAGGAAAGTGTTAAATCGAGGGAAATATACCAATAAATGTGAATGTGAAAAGTTATCAAAGTTACTAATGCCGTTTAATTCTAGGTAAAGAGGACAAACAAGATGATTGTGACTGATTTTAGAGGTTATTCATAAGTTGACTAATTTGGTGAACAAAGTACGCTGATTTTGACATTTCGTTTCTTCAAATTTGTGGTGCGCTAATATGAAGGCAGGACCTGCTCCTTTCTTGTCGTCCTAATGAAAGAGCACAGCTCCCTTTTCTTTACAGGAATTAATGGATGGACAGTAATGGTAACTATAGTCTGTAATCTTCCAGGACTGTAGAGGTGGGTTTCAGAGCAGTTTATTGTTTCAGATGGATGTGCATAATATCCTAACACCGTTGCAAATTAACCGTGCATTGATTAAATAACTGAAGATTCAAATAAACAGAATCAAAAATGTATTAAAATCATGAAATACCCTTTCTCACCGAGCCATAGATTATTTTCTGCGTTCATGCAATAACTTACTATATTTTGAGCCACAGAATATATTGCAACCGCCAATATTACATGCTTAAATGTAATTTTGTTCCACCCTGCAGCTTAAATTAGTTTCGTGTTCACCAACTTGTCGTTTAAAGTAGACAAAAGCTAGTTTCCAAATATTGACGATGAATATTAATAATTATCTCTTTCGATCAATATCTACACACGCGAACTTATTCTTGAATCTATATTAACTTTAATCAGTAATACACACAATATATATATATATATATATATATATATATATATATATTGTGTGCTTCATTTTATTTAATGAACTGAAACATTTATTTAGGAATCTAAATATTTCTGTAGGTTTTAAAGACGAAATATTCCTTTCCTGGTTTTCAATACAAATATTCTAATATGTTGTATACTAAAATGTTGGATATGAAAATAATTGTTCAAATTGTGATTTCTCTTATATTGGCCAAACTAAGAGAGCTTTGAATATAAAAATTAAAGAGGATAAGTGTAATTTAAATATTTCTATCACAAAGAATTACGTCAGTCTAAATCACTGCTCGATTTTGACAACACTTCTATGTAGGCAGGGAGCCACGATTTAGCTTCT
This sequence comes from Eucriotettix oculatus, assembly GCA_034510155.1. NCBI lineage: Eukaryota > Metazoa > Arthropoda > Insecta > Orthoptera > Tetrigidae > Eucriotettix > Eucriotettix oculatus. The sequence continues at coordinate 158,496,980 of CM067377.1, forward strand.
GAAATGACATATATTAGAATTAGTGGAACGGATAATTTAATCATGGAAATAACAATATTAATAAATTATACGATGCATTATTTTAAGTTATTTTGCATATACAGTTTTAAATCTGATCTTCTCATTTTCAAATCTGTGATCATCTTATGAGGTTTTAGCCTTTAGAGAAAAATGGTAAGCTCGTATCCAAGCGTCCGACCCGTCTAATTTTTTTTCTGCAATGTTCTGTATTCTATATTTGCCTGTTGGTGATTGTATGTATCATTAAAATGTGTAAAATTTATTTTGCAAGTTTATTGTCGTTAACTCATTTAAAAGTTTAATTTTAAATGTAGCAATTTGTATTATCGTCTTAATAGAATCATTCAATTTTTCTGGATGACACGGTTCTTTTATTATTCTGCATTTGTAAAAAGTTATTTTTAGCCTAGGAGCAGTATTTTCCGTTTCCTTTGTCTCGGATAACAAGATTACGATTGAATAATTTAAACAAAAACCAAGGTGGTTTTGTAACCTGTACAATGTTCTACTAGGAAATTAAGGATCTGAACTTGTTGATGGTTTTGGTAAAAATTTTCCTCCTGCGTTTGTTGATACGCAGTGGCGAGTTCTGTAGTTAACTAGAATAAATATTGACTATATGAAAAATTTTCACCCATTTCTGATACAAAACCCAGACATATATTCTAGCTAAATCAGGGTTGTCCAACCATTTGCATACCGAGCGCCGATTTTTTGACAAATGAGTTCAGATGCGCCATATAACTCGAGCAGATTTTATAACGTCATACGTTTATAATTAGTGGTTGGTAAATAGATGTGAGGATAGAAACTGCTTCGCTTAGGAGACGGAAAGGAATAACTTTGACGCAGTTAAATTACTTAATTTACACCAGTTTAATCAACCTCAATCTAAAAAAGTCAAGAATGTTGTTCCTTTACGATGATAACTCTGGACTACAACTATAGGCACTGAGAGCGAGATGAGCTTGGAACATGGAATTGTCTGTTCTTCCCGTTTGCCATTATTAAATTCTTCTGACTGTTGGACATTCATTGTATTTATTTATAATACATGTCTCACTATACAATGCTTTCTAACAATGTAAAGAAACTTGTAGACCGAAACACAAACCTGCTCAATAATGTAATGCGCCACTTTTAATCGTCCAAAGCGCCACGGTTTGGTCACCTCTGAACTAAGTGAAAAATCTAGGAACACACCTGGAAGTTCCATCTATAAGATTTCGACTTCACACCGTATTTCCTTGCCATTTGGTCCACTAATTGTACACCAAATTTTGTAGTGTTATCAAATATTATAGTTCATAGGACACGTTTGCTACTTTTCTGGATTTTTATTATTTATGTATACAATTTGGTACAAGAGCTTTCTTTTGCCTTCCTTATAAACATTGCATGAGAGGTTGTGATATGAATGGTAGTTTTTTTAAAACAGAGTCATTTCATTTTTCTGTTCTTTGACTAGCTTTGACAATTACTACGCACCCTTACAACCATTGTAGTATTTTTGGAAGTATCTTTGGGGCCAGTATTTCAGTTGTAAATAATTAATTTACATTTCTCACTTATCGTCGTCGTCAGTCACCAATCGAAACGTTGTGTTTCACAAATGATAGAACACGTGTAGAAATCCGAGAACTTTATATTTAAGTAATTATTTGGAAAAATATACATTTTTGAATTAATTATTGTTACTTTCCTTACGCATTCTGTGACTGATTCCTTTCATTTCTCCCGAAGCTGTTCTATCTCTACTTATGCCCCTCGTTCATATGTAGATAATAATCTCTTTTCTGACTCTTCGTTTTCGGTTTCGGAGAAATATAATTCAATTGATGTAAGTAGATCTTCATCTGTATACATGTTGTTTTCAGTTACGGAAAGATATGTCCACCACACAGGGAACACTCTTGTTTTATATTGAATAAAAAAACGGCCAAAAAGTCAGAATTAAATTTATCACTATTTATTCTCAATAGCGACGTTTCATCTCCATTTTGAGTCCTCCTCAGGCTTACTACAAACATAATATTATAATAAATTTAATATGAGGTCTATGTAACAATTTTTTAATTTATCTTGTTTTATGACCGTTAATTTGTTAATAACTTCATAATTTCGGAGTGCGTTAACATTTTTGGGGTTTATATTTACTAAAACTCTAGCACTATGTACGAAACACAATATGTACGTCAAATAAGCCCACGGGGTGGTTTGTGGTCCCTCAACACCATGTTTCATGCTGGGCCTATGCAGGCCATGGCCATATTGTAGTTGGGGGTTGGCTTGTATTGGCTGTTATTGGTGAAACTTGGAAATTGAGTTGGTGGAGGTTTACTCTAGAAGCGGTTTTCTTGACACATTAAAGAAGACCAAAATGCGCATGCAACATGCGTAGTAATGGGCCGCTGAGTAAATGGAAGCCAAGTAACCAATTGTTGGCGGTTACTGTCCCATATTGAAGAGGGGCTATTATAATTGCGATGTTTTTTATTTGAGTTTTTAGTCGGAGCTTTTGTTTTTACTTTCTATTAATATTTTTGTAATTTTCATTCGTCATGTAGATATATTATAGTTTGTGTATCGCTATATATTTAAAGGATTAAAAAATTATTTTCTTGACTGTGGTATGTAGGGTAGGCAGGCTGCAAAAAATCTTAGAAACAGGAAAAAGTGTTTGAAGTAAACAATGAAGAATATACTGTATTAATATATTAAGAAAAATCATAAAGTTTGAAACAGAAATGATGCGTTTAAATATGTGTAAGTAGTACAAAAGGCCGACAACGGTCAATTTTACCGATATTCAGTGTTAAACAAGATGGAGAACGGCGTATTCAGTATTCACTGAAAAAATTATAATTCTGACAGATTTTCATCAATTTGAAATGTTTTTCTTTCCATTTAAATTGCCATAATGTTTAAAACAGTTGCAAACAGTTAATGGTTTGTTACATCTACGATGTTCGAAACTGGACTTAGGATAAATTTCGCAGTTATTATTAGTATGTGTGGGAAGATTTCAACTAGGCCGGCGCGTTGTACGTCCTCGGGGGCAAGTGGAGGTGTGGGATTTAATCACGCCCAGCGCGGACCTACCTCGTTAGAAGGTAATTGGGGAAACGAAGGATGAGCAAGGCTGGGGTGGTGGAATAGTGGGATAGCTGAGTCTCGCTTGCCAATATGGTATTATACCGAAACAGTTGACATCACTCGATTATTTAGTCACCGGTGATTTCAAGCTTTCATACAATCTCCATAATAAGTGTAACAAGTTTAGCTTAATACAAAACTCGCCTTACATACTTACTATATTAATATATTTCTATCGATCACTACCTATGAACGATTTTTTTGATGACAAGCTACATGAGGGTTATCCTGAAATAGGTAACTCCCCTTTAATAGTATAGGAAGAGAATATGAAGGTAGAGCAAGGTAGCCAAGGTAGGTGATTATAATCAAGAAAATAGTATTCTGCTGAATTTTAATCTGCAAGCACCAGAAAAGTAGCAACCGTGTCCTATGAGCAGCAATCTTTGATAATACAACAGAATTTAGTGGAAGAAATGGCAAGTTAACACAGTCTGAAGTCTAAAACTTATAGGCGACTCATCCACGTGCTTTACAACATTTTGGGGTTTCGCAGAAGGAAGAAACGGATGAAAAAATTTCAAGGCAGCAATATTTATTTCAGTTCGTTACAACGAAGAAAGAAAAATCTACCAAAACCGTCAACAAGTTCAGATCCTTACGAACGAAAAAAAAATATTGTAGAGCTTCATTTACGGGATGATAAGGACCCAATTTTTTTAAACTGTCTCCAGATGTACTGTTAAATAATCCTTGTTTGACATTTATACAAATCCGACCTCGATCTTTTGTCTGCATAATGATATACTTGAAATTTCTTTTATTTTTTGAAAGACAAGATATTAATTTAAATATAGTTTTCTGACTATAAGTTTACAATAAATAACCAGACGGACAATAAGTCAGCATATAATTTTATTGCTACTTAATTCTTTTAAATTAAACGCTTCGTCTCCTTTTCGAGACTTCATCAGGTATAAAATTTAGCAATTCATGTCCTGTCATGTAAATACTTCAATACATTTAATAATATTTTCGGACGAGGGGGTCAAGGAATGCAGGACATCAGCTGCTAAATTTTATGGAATCAAATATATTAATTTGTTTTAGGAGCCAGTACTTTCTTTGTTATTATACGTACTCGAGTACTGAAACTTTATTAAATAATAATTTAAGACAATTGCATATTAAGAAATTAGAGTATTTGAGAATACAAGAAGTCTGGCAAATTTTTATGAAAGAGCAGGAAATTTTCACTTTCGCATCATTGTTGGTAAAAATATTCAAAGATATTCCTAAAAGTTTTAATCTTCGCCAGTCGTAGTTTATTATTGGCTGCCTTCTGTAGTGTTAGGTTTGTAGTCAGGAGGAGACAATGTCATTGAACACTGTCATAAGAAGCGTTGGACATCTGTATGTATCAAAACAGAATTGGATAAAGTTCATGCGGATTCTGCAACAGTATTAAAGACTTCTCGATTAATAGGTTGAAACGGCTTCGCAGAAGCGCAGAAGATGAAACTCGCTAAGGAAGTTCACAATATCGAGATGGAAGAACGCATACTAAAAGCGTGTGAGGTAGCTGATGCAGTAGGTTTCTCAACTGAACGAGTGCGTTTATTTCTCTGTGAAAAGTTGGCCATAAAAAAATATTTGTGCGCAATAGGTGCCACGACTGTCATTGGACTAAACAACGGATTCGGAAAAACATTTAAACGCAGATTATAGTAATGCTTAGGTGCAAGACAAAAGACTTTTGCGAAGACTTGTAACCACAGATGAAACTTGGTTCTATCACTACACTCCAAATACCAAAAAACAATCAAAACAGTGGACAGAAGCTGGTGAAAGTGCCCTGAAAAAGCGAAGCACTTTTCGTCAGAAAAAATGTAATGGCCGCTGCGTTTTGGGATTCTTAGGGTATAATATTAATAGATTTCTTGGAAAGAGCATAATTGTAATTGGGCTATATCATGCTGATCTGTTGGATCGTTTAAAACGGCCGCTGATTGAGAAACGACCAAGATTGGTACGCAAAACTTCTATTTCACCAGGATAATGGGCCAATGCACACAGATGCGGTCTCAAAGATGAATCTGTACGACTAGGGATTCGAATTTATTTCACATCCACTCTTATTTACCACACGTAGGAGAAAGATGCTTCTTGTTCCTGAATTTGGCTTGGTGTGAAGAAATGAGTGGAGTGATCGAGGCTTGACGGAGTATTACAAAAGCATTTTTTGTGATGAGTTGAAAAATTGCTATCTCGTTGGGCGAAGTATGTAGTCAAGGAAGAAGGCTATCTTAATAAATTAATCAAGTTTCATAAAAAATTATTTTTGCTACATTTTACCAGACTTATCAAACAACCCTCATCCATGATATCTGACTAAAAATAATTTTTTCTTCATGTGACTTGATTTTATCCATATTTTACATAATCAAACTGTGGGTTTACATATTATTGGTGTAGTGTCTTAAATATAATTATTTTTTTACTTTTTTCCCTAAATGAAATAATTATTCCGGAGCGTTTGAACATTTAGTCACGAAATTTACTTTGCGTCATTCGCAACTATATTGAATGAACTTGAACTATTCGCTGAATAAAATGAAGTATTTTTATACAACCATGAATATAACACTGTTGCTAAATTCATGCTACGTAAGCGATAAATTCGTGCAGATACTTCGCATAATATATTCAGGAGCTTCAATCATTCGTAATTATTACATTATTACACAGTGAAACGAAATAAATAAGTTACTTGAAGCACCCTCCGTGTAAGAAAAGCCATGTCGTTGTCCACACATTGTTGGGAAGATTGGAATGCAGGGTAAAACGATCCTAGAGGTTATAAATTAATTTTCAATTCCATGACTTATCATTTAAACAGAGGAAGCAAAATCTAATTCATGGCAAAGGAATATACAAAAAAATGTACGAAGAAGGATTCATGTTTTACTGCAAAACGAAACTTGCAATTGGCATATCCGTCGGGTCTAAAAGACTCACGCTTTTTTATGTCTAGACACAATATTTCTACTCACATTTTTCGTCAAAGCTTGCAATTTTTTGAATTCATTTTGATTTTCTGTTGTGTGGTGTGGGTTGGAAATTAGCGTATCGAAGTTTAGTTCAGAAATAATGTTTCCTCGGACGTTCCATTAAGGACTGATTTGGAGAAGTAAGGAAAAATCTTACTTTACAACTCTGATTTCAGATGAGTAAATATGGGCTAAGGTACGAGGAAATAATATTATATTAAAGAGAGGAAGAAGTGGTAACCTGTGTTTTGAACAAGGAAAATTCAGGAAACATCACTTCATTGAACTGGAGTTATCATTTACTTGTTGACAACACGTCGTTGATATTGACTGTTTTTAAATATACACACAATTTCAAGGGGTTCAAAATGACAATGTCTAAATTTTCATACTGACAATAAAATTTTTAATCATAAACTATGTTTTGGTTGACTCGACACTTTTATACTCACTCATGGATTTGAACTATGTTTTGATTGAGTCGACACTTTTATACTCTAGCAGTTTTATTACTCATGGATTGGAACTATTTTGAATTCAGCAGGACACAGTTTGGGCTTATTTGTGTACATGAAAGTTAAGAATTTGTTTTGACCAATTTAATACTTTCCTTTTGTGGTAGTCCACTTACACCGCGAAGTATTACAAGTAAGTCGTACGATGTAGTACTTACGCCTGCTCCCAACTCAGGATAGATGACTCGAATTGAACGCGAAGATGAAATCTTTCGGGACGTAAATGTAGTCGAGATTTGATTTACATGAAAGAAAATAGGAAAGTTCCTTTCGGAATAGGTAGATTCTTATCGTCCAGAATTACAGTTGTGTCGAGAAGCATAACCGACCGGACTTAAAGGCCACAGGAGTAATAAATGTAAATATATTGTAATTAACGCAGACACTGCAAGGACAATAATAAGGCTAAAAAGTTTATGTAGTATGCGTTTAACTTAGCACGACAAGCACATAAACAGAATACTAACTAACAATAGCTAAGTTAGAGCAATTATATTGTTATTAAATGTGGTGAAAGGAAATTAGATTTTTGTTCTTCACTCGGCAAACGGTAAAGATATTATGGGTGTTTTCCAGATGAAATAGTCTATGGTTTGGAAGGGATACTACCTTTTCTGAATGTGTGATTAATTGAGTGTTGCGGCCCAATTTCTTCTGAGAGACTGAGGATATAGTTTAACTGTATATTCAACCTCCACAAATGTGGCAGGATAATGCTTGAATTAGAACTTTAATATTGAGGTTCTCTAGCTAGATTAGTTGCTATGTTGGTAAGTTATATTAGGACACTTTTTCTGTCGGTGAGGAAAGACTTCCAGTGACTGTTCCTCAACACGAGAGTCGCTGAAACACGGAATTGTTATATCCCATCAACCTCTGACTGTCATATTCTCGCACCGTTACTGTTTCTGACCATCAAATGTTTATATTCCTATATCACACCAACAAAAAAGAAAAGGAAAACCTAAACTAAAATTAGCTGAGCATCCCATAATTCATTTTCGTAAAATATTTGTATGGACACTCCGCGTCAGAAAAATGGATCCCATCTTCGTGAATGCAACCGGCAACACACGTTATATATGACTTATAAGTCATATATGAATATAAGACATATATCAATTAAACTATTCCCCCAATTACAATGTAACGAACGTATAATAACATTCTTCATAACTAAAATATCCACTCTCCGCCCCTTAATTTTGTTTTAAAGGTATGATTTATGAATTCCACAAACCTGCGGAAGTAATTAAATGGAGTAGCCAAACGAGATAGTAAACAATTCTAATTAATAAAAATACGGCAAAATATGTCAGAAAACAAATTTAATGAATAAAAATACAATGTTTCATACAACTTTGTGGATTTCTTCAGGTAAAATTTTTATTTAGGCCGTAAATTACGCCAGAGATAGTCCGCGAAGCCAAATGACTCACAATGTAATAAGTTTAACTATTTAAAAATTTGATGAAGAAGTCTACAATGTTGGATGAGACATTGCATTTATATTAATTGAATGTTAATTAAATTTGTTTGCCGATATATTTGGCCGTATTTTTATTTATTAATTTACTTAATGTCAGAAAAATGATTTTTTATAAAGACTATCTTTAAATATACTGGATATTAGAATTTATTAAGTATTTGATGGAAAGATATACTTCAAAGTATCACATTCCAATTCCGGAATTTCCTACAATCGCAACACTTCTTCTACAGCATTCAGTCAGGCCATCGGATTCCGGCCGTCTACGAAACGCAACCCCTCCCAATAATTCATCCCTACGTAATTCCGTGGAAACCCAGCACAGGAATTCAGTTCAAATTTTTGAGATTCACGTCATAGACCTGGGATGAACCAAGAGCGTTTGCGTCTCTAGGTCGATATGAAACTCTGAATGCTTTAGAATGGAGATGAATACATTTTTCTTTAAGTTATCAAATCTTACATCATTTTATATTTTTTGCTTTAATAATGCTATTTTCGTCATTATCCAAGTTCTGTTTTCACCTTCTAAGGAATTAATTTATTAATTTGATTTTCCCGATATTTTCCGTTTTACATTCCACATATAACAGGAAAGGATATTCACGTTTGGGTTCCTGCTTGACGTTGAATAAATGCTATCAAGTTACTCCAAATAAATGAGGCTGATTGAAACGTTAAAGTCAAATCCGGTGCAATGCCAGGTGGATATCATAAATATAGGACGTTAATATTGGAAGCGTTTTCTATTGTTATTATTTTTTGGGAGAAAACAATTATTCAAAATATCTTGTGTTGACAAGAAATTAATTTGTAAAAGATTGTTCTTATTACGAGTCAGGCAGAAATTCTCGATGACAAGAACACAAATATATTGTGTCTGTTACGGACATGTCATTATTCCAGTTAATATTACTCTGAAGAGAACAAAAGAGAGTCACTACGATTGCAAGTCTTGTCAAACTCTAATTGTTTATACAGATTTCGTACCGTAAATTTTAAGTTGTAAACCAAAATTTTCTCAGGGTATGAATCACAAGTGACTTTATTATAGCCTTTCGACATAGATAAGGAATTATAATCCGTATAGTATCGTATTTATACTTAAAACGTTTCTAAAAATCTATATATGTACCTATATTGTAGCAAATAGCCAACAGGTGTGCTCTGCGTCGATTCTGAATTACGTAGATTTATTGGACGCCGGGTAATTAAAAAACTAATTATAAAAAATTTAGTTAACTTAAGTGTCTTTCGAGCTTTGAGAAAAACAAGACGAAGGGCGTGGCCATTAATACAATGCACCCTGTATACTTCACCGCTCCTCGCCGTCGACTTATACAGAAATCATTACCAAACACAAAACGATGTTGGCGTCTCACTACTTTCATTCAGTAGCGTGTTCGAGACCATTCTCTTATATTCACGGTCACGATTTGTCGCCGATCTAAAATTCCACCTTTACAGCGTCGTGGTCCGTTAACAATCACACAGATTTTCGCGCGCTATCTTCGTGTTTCTGTCGGCAAGTTTCAAAAGAAGCCGACAACAGAGGAGTCTCGCACGGCTTAGCTGCTCTTAAGGACGTAACCGTTTTTAGAAATATTTTAATGTAGCTACTACCTAAATAATATTCTTTTAAATTTAGTTTATTAAGATGTTTGTTTCATTTCATTCTTCGATTTGTTATCATTTTCAAAGCATAATAACGCTTGTTGCTGTGTGTGAATACAAGTATATACATTAAACATTCAACTCACTTCTTAATCATCATAAGAAAATTTTTATCGTAACCCCTAACAATATTTTTGTTGTTTTGTCTCTTATATAAACAATTATACGAGAATATGTTATCAGGTGTGGCTGATTAATAAATGATAATAAATTAAGCACGAAAATAAATAGTTTTAAGCTATGCCAGGAATGTATAACATTATTTGTATGAACAAGTATCATTAAAACAAATATTGCGTGGAAGTCGAGATGTTAAATAATTACGCCAGAGACTAATCTGATGCGTAATTAAATTATAAAAATTTAGTTTGACGTAGTTCTTAAACTCTGAAAGAAAAAAAATTAGAATCTAAAAGTGAATTATAAATATTAGTTATATCGGTTCTCATTTAAATAAATATTAACTAAGTAAAAATAGAAATAAGTATGAAACGTTACGTATTTCTAGTTCTATTTGTGGCTTTTTACTACAGTGGTAATTTGTTCTTCTTGGATTGAGAGTTTAAGCTTTACTAAGTGCGAAGGTTTCTAAAGTCATACGAGATGAGCAGCAACATAACAGTACGTTATCCACTTAACGTGTTCATTCACTCGCCGCAAATGGCGGCTACATCACAATTTACTGGAAACCTATCTGTTTCAGCGGCAATTCAAGAGCCCTTGCAGTATTCAGATGTTGCCAGTCAATCAACTTAATTGAGCCTTTTCGACAAACGCGCATTCGTTAATGAATTCAACACTGAAACAAATGTTATATATCCACAAACTAGACGGTTTTAAACGATGGTGTAATAAAGCAAGTGGACTGTTGAGCTTAAACTTGTGAAAGTTCCAACATAGTCATATTTTTTATTTGTACATAATAGTAAATTTATATTTTATATTACCGCTAATTAGAGTTTTCGGCGATATTCGTCATTATAATAATGTAAATCTAAACATTATTTGTATAAATCACTTAAAAATTATTTACAATTTTAATTGTTGAGAGAAAACATTGCCGTATTTTCATACACACCTTCAAGCGGCTACTATTCAACATAAATTATAGATCGATATTTGACTGTCATAGAGAACACATATGGTGTCATGTTGGCTGTAACTCTGTACACGCACAGTGAGTAAACAATAGCCGAAAGCAACACTTTTATATTGTCGTCTGTGAATGTAATGTACATTAAAATTTTGCTTATATTAAGTGTTTATTAAAACCAGTTTCATTCAATTATTTCTCTTCATTACCTTCCATTCCACCTGCTATTACAACCATTATATTTCAAGAGGGTAAAAATATAAAATAATTACTTTACACGTTAAAATTAATATTTAATAATCATTAAGAATAAAATAAATAAATATAGCAGCCAATGAAGTCAGAATAAATTGAAGTTAACACAATTCATTTACAGTACTGTAGTCACGGAACTAAGGCATCAGGGAATAAGTTCAGTTTTTAATAATATAATTGCTTGTAAAGAGTTAAAATTTAGTTAAAAATTAATTACAAGTAACTTTTATACGAATAGCAAGCTGAAAATATATTGAGTGATAACTAATGTTCTGAGTCAAAGGAGGGGCGTAGTCTTTCCTAAAAGGTGTATATGAGATATTAGCAGAGTAGCATGGTAAATGCATTGAAACCAGAAGAAATTTTAAGAAAAGTTGTCTGTAGAAATCTTTGGAGAGCAAATATAGTTGAGTGAATTTTAGGCACCAGACGATCTATGTTAGTCGCGGTTGGTTGTACGGAGGAAAAATAAAGTAAAAATGTGACTAGCTAGTAAAACCAGGGAAAGGAGCATTTTAATTTGCTTTAGACCTTTTATAGTTACTAGGATTTTAAAAAGACAATAATTACTTTGTTACTTTGAATGAATGAATTGAAAAATAGGGCAAAGTAATACATTTGCTACCTTCATACTTTATGATAAACAACAACAGAAAGATAGAAAATATATATTATACAGCATAGAGAAGCAATTTATACCTTTTTCTTAGGGAATTGTGTGCTCAAAATACATTGGCCATATGGTTGGGCCTTATGGTTGGGGATGTATCTGTGGTCGTGTCTTCTATTGAGCTCTTCTTTCCAGGAACTTCTTTGAACGTTCTCTCCTTTTTTCCGAAATCGTATGCTCACTGACGTCTCCTTTCTTACAAATTGACTTGTCCTTTCCGATACAACTCTCTTGCCTTTGCAGTAAACAACATGTTCTAGACATTAAAATATTAATTAGGTATTAATGTAATATATACGTACTAGCTATTCAATATTAAGTTGATGTTAATGTAGAGTAAGCGGATATTTCCAAGCATTGTTAGATTACTTTACTATCCGGCTGGTCGCATGGAAAGATACGTCCTTTGTTACATTTGCGCAGGTGGGGCAAGAACGTGATAAGGTTTGATCTGACTGAGATTTGGGCTTTCAGCACTATAAAGGCAAAATCTGTGATGACAAAAAGATGCGAAGATTTTCGTAGACCTGAAAGGACGTGCCCCCGCATATATTATTTCTTCCCGCCAAGGGACGAAATGGCGAGGACTTATCAAATTCAAGGGCAATTGGGGTGTAATATAATTTGAGGAACCTAAATTAGTATTTATTCAAGAAGGAGCTTAAGCACAGACAGGATGCAATACTATCCATGCGGCCAGTGTGTGGCGACGAATGTCTGGCTTAGCTCATCGAAAACTCTACAGTTTCAACTTGCATCCTGTCCCTAGCGTGAGAATGCAAGTCAACTACTTTTGGCAGCCATTTGTAATTTCTAATTAGATCCCCACTTCAAAACTGGGTGGTGTGATGAATGAAGGTTTACCCCCCCTTGGAAATTTCGGGAGAATCTGGACAGTCTTCTGTTGATTGATTGTCGGCTAGGGTGCAGGTCCTGGTCTACTCCAAACTTTTCTTATAATATACTTTAATTACCTCTGAGTGTTGCGTTATTACTTATAACACCTGTCTCTGATCTGATTGTCAAGGCAATCACGAACCCAAATAATCTTTCCTATCTTCCTTTCCTTTAAATTCTTCCTTTTCTTTCTAATCGATAGTCTATCGATACACGTGTTCTTTCAAAATTATAAACTTTGATTTCTGGTCGAGATGGGACCCGTAAATGGTGTGGTGACGAAAAAGAGATGAAAAAATAGATTGTGTAGAGAAGGAGAGAGGAGTTATCTCTGAAGAGTGGACAGGCTGCGTACAGAGTCTTGAAACACTCTCCTGGGAGTAGCATCTTCTTTGACAAGAGATCCGAGGTAGAACCCAGTCATCCACTTCTACCACGTTTCGTGGAGCCAGCACATGGACAATTAGTTGCCGAATCTATCTGTCTGAAAGCACAGAGGCCATTAGAAGACGACAGCATCGCGGTCGTGACCTCATCGTCTTCTCTCACCACAATTATACGAGAATTTGAGACGATGGAGGCAAATAGTCATCGCACAGTAAGAGGTCTACAACAAAATTCACCTAATGCTTTCTCGTTGACGCGGTAATTTCGGAAGTTTAGTTTTGTGATGCTTCTAAATTCTGGGTACATAAATTATTTTTTTCTTTTCACAATTTTATGGAGTTAAATTTATCGGCGCAGTATTTTTTTTTAAGTTCCAATAAGTAATTTGATGTAATTTTCTCAAGCACCACGCACAATCTCTCAGTGCATGCGCCTATCAGAGCAAGCTAATATGTAAAGAATGTAAATTATTTAAACAAGCTTCCTTTTTATTATTTTTGATAAGATATTAATTAGCTGAATCGTTGAAAGAGTTTGATTACATAAGTTTTAATAATATACTGTGAACCAAATGAATCATATTTAATATTTTCATTAAGTTGATCCCAACCCCAAAATTAATGTGCTGAATGCGTTAAACGTTACCAAATAAATTAACTGTAAATTCAAGACTACAAACACCCACCACACCTTCCTGCATATTATTCACCTCCTGTATCCTCTCTCGCCCTTTCTAACTAACTTGTCACCTCGGTGAGAAATTGTCTCCTCCAGATCAAAAGTTATCAACGTCTTTAAGCAATGAAAAAACATTTCTTGTCCCCAGAATATCACTTTCTGGCGGATTCACATTCCTTGTGAAATTTGAGACGTACGTGCTAAAGTTATGAGAGTAGATATTTGCTCCTTTAAGTTATTTATGAAAATTTTATCTTGGCTTACGCCAAGTTAATCCTTCTAAAGAGAATACGATGTATTAATGATGTTGTACCTACTCGAGAGATAATCCCAGCAAGTTTCTGCTACGAAAATCTTACTTCCACTGAATTAGTAAAATTTAATATATTAAAATATAATAACGCCTAATTAAGTTATTCCGCCAGTGCACACTGAAATAAACCGACTTTTTGTAGTAAACTGAAGTTGAGAGTAAAGATGTAAAATTTCTTAAAAATAGATGTTAATATATATTTAATATAGTTATATTACTATACTTAATTCTGTGAATCTCCCAAATTTGTTTTGCATTAAAATTTATACCAGAAAAATTGTATTTCTTTATGTTTTTCATTTTTATTAAAAGTAAAAATATACATGAGTTAATTACTTATTATATACTGATGAAGTGCCCAAATTGGGTACAAACGTTGTATTTTTTTGTTAAACTTTTCTAAGATCTAATAATTGAAATTAATAGTGGTAAATTAAAATTATTCTGACTTTATTGACCGATTTACTTATTATAATTTGAACGTTCGGCGTGATATAAATTCAAAATTCCAATTCATTTTAAATATTGGCACAAAATGTGCAAATACACCGGTTTCATTACGAGCGTTTACTAATATGTTTTTGTTTGGACAAATATGAATCCCTTCCGTCAGTTTCCGTTACGTAGAACTACATTTAACAAGTGTAATTTACTTAGGTATATAATTAAAATGTTATACCACGTTCTTAAAAATAAAAGTGGTAAAAAGAATATAAATTACTTTATTTGAAACTTTTCCAACTTTACCTACTAATTATTAACATATTATAATTTCTTTACAATTATATTATTATTGTAGCACTTTTTGTGGTGATTCATGACCCTTACATATTGAACGGGTAAAGCAAAAATAATTTAGTTTTTGTTATATGCGTACAGCAGGACGAAAAACGAGGGTAGTTTGGTGAGGCCGAGTAGGTGGGAAACGTCGCCGTTTACAACATTATTTATTGCCTGGAGTGCATTGTATTCGACACAGTTGGTCCGGGGAGCTGTCCCGAGAAAGGGGGACGAGAGAGAGAGAGAGAGTGGCTGAAGAAGCAACATGCGTAAAAGTTAAGTTCAGCATGTTATGAGAAAGAAGATTGATTTGATGGGAGGACAGAAAAAAATAGAAAACATTTGATGGAGATTATTATATGAAGAAGAGGCGCTAGAGGAGAGGTTTCCAGCAAAGGAACATCCAGCAACGGCAAACCAGGAACGACGTCACCACGCAGAACATCTGGTAACGGCATTTTTACCCGGCTTTCCACTTAAACCTTTCTCGTTGATTCGTGATTGTTTAAATTTCAATTATATCGTTCGTCACCCGCGTTCCCGGGAGCAGCCTTTTTGAAGCTGCATAGATTTTTTTTGCTTTACCGACTGAGCCAATTTGATTATACATTTTACTCCTAAAGTTATATTTTTTTTAAAACTTAATTTGAGTTATTATATTTCTTTTGGAAATTTTATAATGTAATATCATCATAATTAAATGGAATATATTCAAATTAAATATACTCTTTTTATTATTTAACAATTCCTAGTTATAATAATATTTTTGCGGTGTAAACGAAGACCAAACACCACATTTTAAATAGAAATACTTCTTCTTATTCTTTATTATATCTACTTTTCCCCTGAATTATTATTCAGAAACTTTTAATCAGCTACTAATGAATATTAAAAGCACGGTTAGTTCTTCCGGTATTCAACTTTTGTAAGCTTCAACCATCAACGCTTTGCCTTATAGAAAACTCAGAAAAGGACTTCATTGAATTGTACTTCTCCTTTTAAGTTTTGATTCTGAATAAACATAATCTAATTCCTTCAATGGACATGGATAAAACTAAATAAACTAAACCCTACATTAAATGCTAGAATTCCCATTGAAACGTATTTCAAAATTTTCAGAATACAAGTGTATTTAAAGCGCCTTTATAAATACAGAAATCAGCTCTCTAAAAATGCTTGATGTATATATATATATATATATATATATATATTTCTTCATAAATACAGTTTCCACTATCATACTAAACATTTTCATTGAAGATATTTTGAGAAATGCTTTTGATTCGTTAGGAAGTTACAGTGAAGACGTTACAGTAAAAAGAAATTTTCGATTTTGTAACCTACGATAACAGCAATTCCTATAGTGTTAGGTGCACTCATTCCGGTTAACACAATTAACTCTCCAACTTTTAGTAACAACGCCAAGTACTCGTATATCGAATCAGGTCTGTCCTCACGAGCCATTACTGTTATTATTGAGTTTGAAACCAAAAGGCACGTAACATTGCGTGGTAGTTCTTGTATTGGACATAATTTTGCGATGCGTGCTGCAAAACGTCCGATAACATCTCCAGACAATAATATATATTCCTATGGTTGCATGCTTGGCAGTTTATATGAATTTTTGACGCGAACTTGTCTCTTAATTAAAATACGTGTTTTGAAATAGCGGCTCAGATAAAAAACGGAAAATTAAATGCAATTACTTGTACCTTAGCTCTTGATAATCTAATAACAAATAACTTATGTATGCTGCAGTTCGTAAAGTAGGTTATTTAGATAAGTAGGTGTATGTTGAAAGTCTCTGGTTGCAACTTAAATAAATAAATATACTTTGTTAGCTAATTTAACGGATAATATGATATTGCTGTTGCATTGTCTGCATTTTAGAAGGTTTTTGTCAAGTAAGAAAGACAGTAGGTGTAGCGGTGTATGGAAGATAGAGAACGGGAAGGTGACAAAGAGATATAGTAAAGATACCTTTTCACGCCCCCTACTTTATGAGGTCTGAATTTCATTATAACCTCCGTGCTGACTATTCAAACAGCAAACAATTCTGTTCATTTCCCGGGATGAAAAATAATCAGTTCCCGGTACTGACCACATATTTATAAACCATTACCAACAACTCTGTTCACTTCAGCTTGGAAGAAACAGTTGTCCATGTTTTTTCGCAGGTTGGATGCAACTTATAAGTGTTGTAATGATTGTAATTATGGGTTTCTATATATGATTTTTATGCTTAATTATTTTATAATTTTATAAATAAATTTTAACAACAAAACAAGAATACAAATTTAATTAAAATTTATCCCAGGGTACAATCTCTTGGGGAGATATAGGCAACGATTTTGGAGGCTATATGCGTGAAAGTTTATTTGATAATAGTTTATAAAGAAATTTAATGCTTATCTTTGTCCGGCAAATTTTTTCTCATTCACTCGAACTTTTTCTTCGGATTTTACTTTCCTGTAAAGTAAAACCACTGTGCTCTGCTTTTGAATATACTGCACTTTCACTTAACGTATTCTCTCGTCGTCGAGTTCTATCACGGCTGCTTGCAAGTTTCAACAGGTTTAATTTCTCACCAAGGGGCTGCGTAGAATTAACCTTCCGTTTTATTTTACTTAAATATTGTCACCTCGCACTTCCCGTCTACATTTCCCCTCTCTTTCACTGTCCACACCTCAAAAAGGTCCACTGCCATAAATTACGCCGAACCTCTCCCTTCGACCTTCAAGCAACACTCTTTACAACGACAGGTCCGCTAGACGTGGCAAATACGCCACTTCGTTCAGACTTTAAAATACTAAAAAATTATCTTCGGCCTTTTAAATTTTTTGCTTCATTTCAGTGTGTGTCACTCAACTACAAACGGAAAATTTATAACCAGTCAATAATAATCGTTACTTATCATCACAACTAAATTAACAATAACTAAATCAGCAATCAATGATGAACATGCCAGAATAAGTGTATGCATCTCCTGACCAAGCAACACAATTTCCTACATTTTCCTATCCAGAAACTATTTCTGCTCGTCTGCCATAAAACCTAAATAATCCGCATGCGTATTAATGGCAAATGACGATGAATGAGAAAGATTTATAGACGTCCTGATGGGAATGTAAGAAAAATGAAAAATCCCAAAACTGGCTTGTAGCCTCAACAAACACCAGACATGATCAGCTTTCGACTTCGATTGTTGATGCACAAACAGAAAACGGACAAATCTATGTCTATATTGTATTTATTGTTGGTCTACAATTGGGCGCAAGTCCGGTGGCAGATACCAATAAAATTACTTATAGATAAAACTCCTTATCTGAAAAAAACCATAGCCATTTAAAATGAAAAAGAAAGAAATAAAAGAGATCGCTATAAGAATTATATTAACTGAACACTTCACTTTACTGTGGCTTTAACATTTAAATTCGACTATACATTTATATTATTCAAAATAAGCACTTCAGAAGTTTTCTAAGATTTGTCCTGAATTGATTTTCCTGAAGAGAATTTTCCCCAAACACTCCTACAGGTAAATTATTTCAGTCGTTAATTGTCCTATTTAGGAATTATAACTTGTCAGCATCTGTCTTTTTGCTTTCTACATTTTACTTTGAATTGATGATCCCCTATACCTATATAACTGGGCTTTTGCATTTTGGAGCTAATTCCAGTCCTTACTTTATGTCCCGTATAAGTTTTGAATAGCAAAAGCAGCCTTGCTTTCTCCCTACTTTGTGACATTATCTCCCAACCTAGTTGTTCTACTTTTTCGTTCCTATGACCTGGTCCTACTCCCACAAAATTAGCAGCGCTTTTCTGTACTTTGCCTAATGACTAATTGTTTTTTCTATAGGGATCCCATAAAGCAAAAATACCAAAATTGGTTTAAGGATAAATATACCACATCCTTTTATTTTGAACTTCCCTTTTTTAAGTTCCTCAGTATGAAATTTAAGGAATTCCACGCTTTTCGACCGTGAAATTCAACTTTTCCTCCCAACCAAGTCTGTTATTGAAATATATCCCCACATATTTGCAGATCGTTACCCTTGGAATGAGTTCCCCACCTATTCTATATTCTATCTCATTTAACAACGTGCGTTTTGTAAACGAGATTGAGCTCCTTTTCTTTCCATTAATTGTAATTTTATTTTCCTGAGCCCAGTTATTGACTTTGTCCAAATCTTCTTGTAATACTATCGCGACTTGCTCGTACGCTATATTTCTGTAGATGATGCAGTCGTCCGCGAAAATCCTGTCGTCTGAAGTCAAAATCCGCTCATGAAACTTATAAACGGATTTGTAAAAGATCAATACACATTCGAAGCTTTGATCAATGAGCGAGTTAAAATACAAAGCGCAACGAGTGAATTTTACTCTGCTATATAATTTAAAAACTAACTGTAACACACAATTTCACAGATATAAACCTAAACACGAAAATAATTTTAAAGTAGAAAAAAGAACCTACATCATTCTATTATACCACTGAAATAAAAATAATATAGAAGAACTGGAGCATAAAGTAGAGAATATATGGAATATCAAAAATAATAAATCCAAAATTACACTCCAATATTCATTATTGAACGAATTTAAAACAAGAAAACAACATATATAACAAAAATGCCAAATTCACACTAGCGTAATAATTGAGCCACCTCATGCCCACAGCATAATTCCTCAATAGACAAACTGCCAACGCTTTGACCATACAAAATATTATTGACAACACAGTTCACGATGCGTTAAATGTACGCTATTTCATAAAACTATTGAATGTACACGCAAAACAAAAGATAAAACGTAGTCTATGTAAATTGCATAGGGAACCGTCCTGATAACTATAGAGGATGCATGATCCTCAAATAGGTACAGGAAAAACTATTCCCAAGACTGAAAATGTTAGCCGAAGAGACAAATACATATTTTACATCCAGGCTGAAGAAATGACGAGGATATCGTATGGTTCAAAAGATGTATTTAAAGTGAACGAAATGACAATACAAACTAGGGTAGCGGTGCTCATCAAAATTAATGATTTTCGTACTTGGAACCGATAAAAATTAATAAAAGTGAAGGATAACATCCCGTCTGGCAAAAGAACAGACGTTTACATTTCTAATTCAAGGTGTTTTAACGATATTGATTTTTGAGACACCAGCAGACTCAAATACAATGAACTTCCAAATTTACGATATTTGAATGACTCGAGAAACATATCAATCGTTTATTTAGTAGAGTAATTAGAAAATGTTTTTAAAAACAAGTTGGTAACAAAATGTAGATAGATAAAATGTATTTGTTGATACATGATATTGCAAAAACCGATTGAGCGTGTATGGGGCAAGAATAGAAATATAAACTTAAATTTTTGTGAATGTTTCATTTCGATATCTTGCAGAGTTCAGAAGATATTAATTTAAATATTTATAAATCCATTGAATTGTCACGCGAAAGGCGGCGTGAAAACCAACTGCGAGTTACAAGTCCTATTAGGCGTTCCTATACCATTCGCCCGATCTACAGTATTATTATAAGATTAATTTTGGCAGCATGAGAGAGAGGGGAAGGGAGGGGGAGAATTTTCACTCCATATATTGTTGCAAACGTGGGAAAGCGAAATCTGTTCAAAACCAACTGCAAGTTATGAGGTTTGCCGTGAAGCGATGATAGCATACTTCCGTATTTAGGGCAAAATAAAAAGGGCTATCTCCGCACAGATGAAGTCGCGGGCATAGCTAGTATTATCTAATTCTGCTTCTGTTGTTTAACAACCACATAATTGTTACTATTCAATAACATATTCTGTATTATAATATGGTATTCTAATTTGAGATCCATATTTTTTAAAATTATTTTGAATAATTGGAATATATACAAAAATTGTTACTCAGGAATGTAAATTATGAATTCCCCATCTGGTAGTTTTGTAACTTATTTTAAGTTAGAAACTTTCTATGATCCTATAAAAAATAATGGTGTGTTAATTATGTACTGTTTTGTTAATTATATTTTGACGCTTCTGGTTCAATTTTGTACTGTATTTTTACTTACTTTTAAAAGGTTTTTTCTTAATTTACCTATCATATATTATTGGATTCGTTATATTGCTCATATGATTAATCGTTATGAGATATATGAGTTATATAAGTGAGATGATGTTTTTGATAGTGACTTTTAAAAAAACATAAATAAACTTTAAAATGTAAACATGTATCTTGTATTAATTATTGTTATTTGTCATCTTTTAATTATTTTTCTGATTAATTTATTCGAATGAATAGAAGAAATTTAATGAAATAAACGTGTAAGTAATAGATTTTTGTTAATCTAACATTCTTGTTGCCTGAAGTTAAAATCTTATTTGTTAGAGCTAGTTCATTCTGTTTCGTATTACAAAGGACTACTAAGTACGTTTACTTAAACTCTTCGTTGTTAAATAGACTGCGCTTTTGGATGTTTTACACTTTTTACTTTAATTTGGCTTTTAACATTCATATTTATTTCTGAGATGATTTGAGGAACGTACTTAAATTTTATGTAGTATTAATAGCAGGAGCGAACTCCTTTAAGTGACGGGACAAAGGAAACGAGAACGACATTGTCAAATATTCAAGGACGTTCTGTTAAAACGACGTCTCCAGTTTCTTTACATTTGTCTCGTTTACGACTGAAACTAAGTCACCACATAAATATCCATTAAACTTTTATTATTAAGGATGCATTACTATGATATTTCAAAGTCAATCAAAACTGATAGAGTTAAAATTGAAATCATTAAACAGTATAAAGAAAAAG
This sequence comes from Eucriotettix oculatus, assembly GCA_034510155.1. Lineage (NCBI taxonomy): Eukaryota > Metazoa > Arthropoda > Insecta > Orthoptera > Tetrigidae > Eucriotettix > Eucriotettix oculatus. The sequence continues at coordinate 158,518,708 of CM067377.1, forward strand.
TAACGTCTGTAAAACATAAATAAAATAATAACTTACGACCTGTATAACAGACAATTACAACAAAATAATTTAATAAGAATTTACAAAGTAAGGAACGTTTATAAACAACATTATTAAAAGTATTAAGAACGTCTTAATGTTTCTTAACATAATAGGATAAATAATTAACTGTTTTTATAAATACACACACATAGAATACCATTATTAATTTGGTAGATAGATGATCAAAATAAGGTAAAATAATGTAACTATGTAGAGTAGATTATTGAACGGAATCTTTTGAATTATTATTAATATAATCAATTCTGACGTTACTGAATTTAAAAATGAAATCAAGAGGCCAATAAATGACACAAAATATTTTGAAAACATAATTAAGATTATCACAATTATGAGAACAGTCAGGCAATAACAAAGCTTTGTAAAGAAAATGAAAAAAGCCTGATTTTTTTGATTGGTTTATTTATTAGATAAGTAATTTAATTCTCTGTCACAATAAGTAGATTTATGGAACCAATTAAAGATCATTTATGCTTATGAAGATAAACAGACACTTCAAGAAAATTCAGACAACTATTATTTTTTAATTCGAAAGTAAGGTTAATATTGGGACAATAATGTTTAAACATTTATTAAATCATCCATATTTTCAGTAAGGATAATGCAAAAAAGTCATCAAAATACCTACAATACTCTGTGGGTTTAAAATTAAGTTTTGATATACAAGAATTTTCTAATTCCCTCATGAAAATTCCAACAACAAAAAAACAACGACAAAACTCATTGGAAGATCGGAAATTTAGTGATTCTTTAATTACACCTTTAAGTGACACAACAATGGAAGCAGTGAACGACGATGTCAAATATTCAAGAACGTTCTGTTTGAACTGTCTCCAGTTTCTTTACACTTGTCTTGTTGATATTTTAAAATTTGGTGAATTATTTATTCGTTTTAGCCAAAATTTTAATAATTATTAATTCAATATTTTCTAGTTTTTTTGAACAGTTTAATTAGTAGACTTCCCTAAAAATTTCCCAAATATAATAATGGTTCATCTAAATAAAAATTCTTTTTTGCAATTATCGTTAATATATTAGATTTAAATTATACCTGTTGATAATTTCTGCAAGTTTATTATGTTAAAAGGATGATTTTTAGTTAATATGATATTAATAATTTCCTTATGTTTATCAGTCGCATTATTAACCAAAACTAAAGTTTAATTTTGATTTCAAATTTATTGATTTTTCGGGAGTTATCGGCATAGCCAAAATTCAAATACAAATTTTTTGAAACATTAAAAATATTTTATATATAACAATATAAAAAAATTGTTTTTTCATTATTACAATCTTAAAACTATTGCACATATCTACATTTGCCATATAATTTAGTGAATGTATTTACTATTTACAGCGTGACTGATAACATACAGGGAAGTTACTATTATAATTATACCTTATTTCGTAAGTACAAAAATTTGATATTATTATGCCTTATATATTGGAATTATTTTACTGCTTTAACTAGGTGATTTTTTCTTTAGAAATATTTGAGCACTTTTTCTACATTTAAATTTATGTTCATTTATGAAAATATTTTGCATCATATCTATAAGAAAAACTTGTAAATTCAAATTCGTCACAGCTTAGATTTATGAAAGAAATCTTATTGTTCTGGATAATAATATTAATCGAGTTCCTTTCCTGCTAAAATGGTCAGTAAATTTTGTTCTCAAGTTGAAGTTGCGTACATGATACCGTGTACTTCCAGCGTAATTGTTCATAACTGCTAATGACTAACTCCAACGGTTGGAGCAGAATATTTCAATTTTTTTCCTCCTTACTGGGGTTGTGTTAAAGGGTGTTAACCTAGTTTTCTGAGTGCCATCACCAGAAGTTTTCGCGGCAACGAAATTCATATTCAAGTGCCAAACTTATGAAAGGGCAAAATTTAACAAGGAATGATTTTTTTTCCCGCGTGGTAGCTGTAGGTCTTTTTGTCGAAATACGAAAATAAAAAAATCCAACTGTAATAATAAAACATGCGGGCAATAATAATTCACACTCTGAGGAATACGCACAAAGAAAGCGTCGTGGTGCTGCTATTTTACTTGCAAATTAGCTGCCGGCCGCCGACTTGCGCACACAGACAGACGCCATTACACAGGACCTCCAGTAAATAAAATATGCCACAAAGACACGCTGCTTCTGGAAAATAACTCCTGGGGTAAAAATTATATTCTGTCCGGAATACATTGAAAGAATTTGTATTAACTTGAATTAAACCACTTTGTTAAATAAAAGCACTCAAAATAAAATATCCGTTTATCAGGATTTCCCTCGCAAAATTAGTGGTGGGATTTGATGCCTAATGTTTAATTTGACGATTTGGGTAAAGTGAAGACTATTGACGTTATTATTGCAATAAACATCTATGCCAATAAATAAAATTGATGTCTCTATCCGACTATTAATTCTACGTGAATTTTTCTTTTCTATACGTGCGTTAAAATCTCCAATTTGAATGCGGGTAGCTTATACTCTTAGTCTACTTATGCTTAACGGATTTCAATTAGACTTTCAGGGATTGAAACAAGAATATTAACTTAAATTTTCGTGTATGTTTCATTTCGATATATTGAAGAGTTCATAAGATATTTACATAAATATTTATAAAACCCTTTTTTGGGGGATAACAGGCTTGAAACAGGCAAGTCCCCTTTAATAGCGTAGGAAGGGAATTGATGGGGGGGGGGTGCGGAAGGTAGAGCAAGGTAACCAAAAGTGGAATAGGGCCCTAAGGCTATAGTTAAAGAATTCTACCCGGTGTTTCACCTAAAGAGATTCAGTGAAAACCCTAGAAAACTTGCATCAGGTAGGTCGGGCATTCGATACTATTCTCACGCCCTTCCGAATGACGAGAGACGAGTTTACTGTGGGGTCGCAGCATTCCCTTCTCCGTGTCTCCACAAGTTTTAGGAGGCAGTTGGCAGACTGAACCAATGTAATCAATTAACAACTCTTGCCTTATGCCAAAGGTCTTCGACCCCACTACATATACCTCCTAAAATAAGTGAAGGTGTCTCGGAATGTGAGAACTTTGAAAAAAAAAACAGGACAGTACGAGGTATTCCCGACAGTCAGGTGAGCCCCGCAGTCACTGTGGGGGGAAACGCCTGCGAGAGAAAACTCTCACAGGCCAGCCCCCTTATAATTCCATTGAATTTCTGCCCTAATTGCTCGTTTTTATTGTTTCCAAAACGTATGATAGTGGTTCCTGTTCTAAACCAACTGCAAGTTATAAGGTTTGCCGTGAACCAATCATAAATAGATTATACCAAACGATTTATACATTTATTGAATTCAAATTAAAGGAAATTATGTACCTGTTGTTTCGTTTTTAGGGCAAAATAAAAACAAAAATTTCGGCGGGAACGAAGTCGCAGGGGTTAGCTAGTTATGAATGAAATAGTTCTCATTTATTCGCTTACTGTCTTCATGTTTACGAAAATGTCTCATTATTGAGACACTTTATGGTAAGATTAACTGCTGAAACCATTTCATTGATCACATGATCGAAAATGACTGGATGTGCCCATATAAAAAAGGTTTTAAAACCTAAAAACACCCTGGCTAATCAAGGGAGAGGAAGCTCATATCCCCACTGATTAAGATGGCAGACAAGTTGATTTTTCCTTATAAAGAATAAAAATTGTATGTTTCAAAGAGATCCCGCTGAATTTAACGTGCTACGTCATTACGTCAAAAATATTGAAATTATTTTAAAAAATCGAAATATGTGTTTTCAAGGGTTTAGATATAGTTTTGGAATCGAAACATTTGCAAAGTTAAAGCACAAATAATTACTATATATAATTTAAAGAGTTAAATTATTTATTTGATAATTGATTGGTCGTTCACGTATTCCGAAAGGTTGCGCAAGGGGAGGGGGCGGACTTGACAACCATAGAGAGAGAGGGGGGAGGGAGAGGGGGAGCGGGGAGTGAGTGGGAAGCGGGGAGAGGGGGTGAGGGAGAGGGGTGAGGGGGTGAGGGGAGAGAGGGAGCGGGGGAGAGGGGGAGCGGGGGAAAGGGGGAGCGGGGTAGAGGGGGAGAGAGAGCGGCGAGTGGGAGAGGGAGAGGGGGAGGGGGAGAGAGGGAGAGAGAGAAGATGACGCGATGTAAATTGGTCAGTGCATGGAGGCTGATAAATTTTTTAATACAATAAAAATGTAAGAGTTGTCGCCGTAGATAATTGGAGAGCAAATAATACCAAAAGCAAGTTATAAACAACCCCCCGATTGATGCTCGTCGTGAAGAAAAGTTACAGTGCAACCAGATAAAAACGTGAAGTAAAATATTAGTGATTTAATAAAGCAGAGTACGTGAAGTGATTGTGAGGAGAGAAATTCGGCGAGAAGCACGGAGACATTTCTCCGGCCTCAATCTATATAAACATTTACGAAAATTATATAATGTCTTTCCACTATACTAAATTTTACCATTTTATCTCCAAACCGTGTATAACCTATAGAAAAGACGTCCCTGCAATTGATTCTACTTCTTTTTTCTTTTTAAATCGTACCACCAACATAATTGTGTAAATGAATGTATTTTTACTTTTATTATTTTATATTAAATATATTTTTTAAAATGTATGAATAAATTATTCATTAGAATACACATATATATAAAATAAACAAAAAACTAGTAATTTATTTGTATTGCATGTAATTACAAACACATCGGATTAATATTTGTAATATATATATATATATAATACATTAATACAAAATTTTAAAACAATTTTCAGTTTATTTCCTGCTCATCGCTTGACCAAAATTCACGTCTGAATTTTCATACCTTTTAATTTCTTGTAAAACATATAAGAAGAGATTCCACATTTTGAGACGAAACGTCATGTCATGTACTGTCAAATATAAGCTTATAATAAAAAAAAATCTGACATAAAGGCTGTTCTACTACTATTTTTCAAAAAGTCAGGAATTGCAATTAAATTCAGTATTAAGTTAGCTGAATATTCTGCGTCAGTCCCATTTCTGGGTGTCTGAAAGGACGAATAAAGAATTTGGCAATTCAAGAAGTTTCTATGGTGCGCATTACGACGAGAACCACGTAGAAGGGCCACCAGATACGACGAGAACCATGTAGAAGGGCCACCAGATACGAGGAAGCTTAGCGGTTGGAATGTAGAGTGGCCTTTGTTACTCTGATACAGATTGAAAGAGTGAATGCGCCTGTAACTATACAATGTTGAGCATTGTTTGAATGTCTCTAAATATTGGTCGTAGCCATGTAAATACTGCGTTATTTAACTTCAAACAATCAACCGCGCACGTTACAGCACCGTATTATTAGAATCAAGTCGATAATCTTTTGAATGATGACCTCATTAGTCCGATAACTGGAAACTTAACCTGTTACGTTAAATTACTGCAGTAGGCCTAGCCGAGTATTATTTTAGCGAATAACCAAAGGTTAAAATATTACTTATCCAGCCAAATTACGAACCCTTCTGTATATGTTTCTGAAATGACGGCTGCTATGTAGGTAAATTAAAATAAACGTGGTGACCAAATAATCATTTATTTTTCAATATTCGTAACCCATCAAAGAAACGAAAAATCTAAAATCGCTGGAATGAAGAAAATGATTAATAAAACGAATTTTCTGAAAATACTTGTGCATATAATAAATTTAGAAACTGACGTAGAGACAAGACATTGAAAATAACTATTATTATTATTTGCATTCAATATTTTATTACAGAATGAATTTATTAATTCACGCGGAGTCAACCATATATACAGTATAACGCAATGAAGTACAATAAATTATGCGGGTTAGTGATCATGAAATGTAACAAGTAACAGTTTACGGTAATGAATATTAATGAACGTTCGATTTAATAACCGTTTTTACACTTTCATAAAATTAGATTATCTCTTGGAAAAGCATTTTAAATTAACAAACATAATTTTATGTGATATTAATCTTCATATTCATGCCCTGTTACTATCGACATCGTCAATACATAAACTGGTCTCGTTACATTTTTTTTCGGTTTAGAATTAATGTAATACTCTGAGCTTTGTATTAGTGGAATTGGTTTACCGATTAGCAATCCAGAGGATTTAATGATTCAAATATTTTTTGGCTGCTAGCATAAAAAGTTAGAGATTTTAGTTTAATTGAAATATTTAACCCATTGCAACGTTTCGTATACTAAAGCTAATTCTAATTGTAGCAGTTATTTATAATAAATTATAAACTAATTTTCACTAGCATTCTACCACATCTTTTTTTGATCAACTTATTGCTTCAAGGAATGAAATAATGGTATGTTTCTCCATTGTATTGGTTTAATAAATAATCCTTGGTTTATCGCGCTATGGTCATCACGTAGAATCCTTCCAATATCAAGAAGTCGGTGAATATTTTGACCAATAACAACACGAAATGTTTGAAATTAACTACACTTCGGCTATCGTTTTGGACGGCATCAACGGGAGTTTAAGTTTCGAAAAAAATTCTGCGTACATCTGATAACTGGAACATTACGTAATGTTATGATAAACAATTGACCAGTGAATGAACTGAGAATCAATGCTTCAAGAAAATTTTGATTATCTCTTAATTAAAAGTAGCCTTTGAATGGTGTGATTTGTGATTGACGTAAAATGACTTATTCATAAGTGTAGGCGGCGTGGGTTAATTTGTTATTTATAGTTCGTAAAATTGAATAAAATGTCTGAAATCGATTCCAATTGAAACAAAATCCAATGAGGACTAATAAATTACAAGCCAAACTTAGGTAATTTATTGATTAAAAGAGAAAAATAACAAAATTGATAATTATTGTTATGGAAATTACAGAAGTAGACGTTAAAATCAATTCTTATTTAAAAATTATATCTTATTAGGATAAATAAAATAACTAGTATAACAAACTTGGTTCAGAAACCATTATATCTTAATTTATTATCAATGACGTTTCGTACATTTTTGTACTCTTATCAGGTTGTTTATTTTATGAATTTTAATGCCTATAATAATGGTTGTTTAAATTATTTTATTAATACGTCATTATTCAAATACATTACGCACTCCTTCGTGTCTAATTATTAAATAAATGATAATTAATTTTGCAGAGCGTCAAAATTTTTATTCTAATAAAGCAGAATAAAACATTTGTTCCAATGAAACAGTGTTTTGTATTCAGTCCTTATAATAAATAAGTACACAGTATATGTTTGTTTTTATATTTGTGAAAGAGTTTTAAACGCCTGGACGTATTGAAAAAAACTAGCTCCAACGTATAAGTATTTATAGTAAAAATAAAATATGGGAATGGTTCGGGATGCAAACATTTTTTCACTGAAACAGATATCACTGTGAATTGCACCGTATTGCATTCCGTGAAATATGGCTGCTACACTTACTTTCCACTACGGTCAGATTTAATCAATTATATTATCGAATGGAAACACTAGGAGCTTGTGGTATTAAAAACAATACAAAATATTATTAAACACGTAAATTTGTATTTTTTCGTTTAATCTAGAACATCCTTAATTATTATGAGAAATACTTCACGATAGCACGGGAAATTCTAAATTAGTTTTGATAAATTGTAAATTGAAACTTTAAGAAATATCGAATAGAGATAAAAAGTTAGGTATGATTTCTTAAACATTATAATCTAATAGGTTTCTTGTCAGATGAAAAGACTGAGATTTTTAGGTTATGTGAGCATTTTGAATCTAGTGGATTCTTACAAATTGCGAAGTCTGACGAAATATTTTCAATTGATTATTTCAAAGAATTAATGAAATTTCATATAGTTAATATATTTTCTACGGAACATTTGGTGGATTTCCTCATAATATATATGATGGGACATTACAATCTGCAATTCACTTGATTTTGTTTATTTTGGTCATTTTCTTATGTTTTGTATTGTTTGTGACGATGAGAAATTGCCGAGCAACACAGTACGCTGCGAGCACGAGGCACGTAGGCTGAATTTCCGCGAGTTCGAAACACGTGGACTTCCGAATCCAGTAAAGTCTGGAAGCTTCTCGAAGCGGCCGGACCGGAATACAGGTCCCATTGGGGGATTACAACACGTGCCCCAAAGTAATCGTCGTCGATTGGTTGAGAAAGTCGAGGGAGCCCGGAGCAGTACGGACAGAAAGTCACTCTGGATGTCAGGGTGAACGGAGTTCACGTGCGATCGAGACGTCGAAGCATTCGGAGGTGACCAGGAGCAAACGTGCCTCAGGTGCATTACTAACTCATTTTCAGGAGAATTTCTGAATCTGGTAGCGTACTTTTCTACATCATCCGTGTTGGTTTGAAACTAATCTCCAATCGGCATAGGTTGGTCTGTGGCTAAAATAATGTACCAGTCTCGATGCCACTTGTTCATATAGATTAGTGGCGAATTATTAATTTTCCGGGCTAATATACATACAGCCTTGGTCAAAATACGTTGAACTATAAAATGATAATTTATTTAAAATTTTTTCGAGGAGCTTTCGCCTTACGGACATATTTATCCTATCATCACTTTAAATCTACTGACACCTAACACTAGGATCACGCCACATGATATTGTTCATTTAGAATTTTTCCACTAGGAGAGCTGACAATAATTTACATGTATATGATTTACAAATAATACACATTTTAACATATAACAATTCAATATAAATTTATTCACATATATTTATATAATTCTAAATCAATTTATAAAACAATCTATTATCTAATGTTTCTTTTTTCTTGTAACCCATAATCTTTAACTCTCAATACATTCAAGACTTCTGCATAGGTTATACTCACAATGCCACTTTCTTTTTACAATTTATAGTCTCACTCTCATTGATACTAATGTATATGCCTTCAAAAATCCTCCTTTTTAACAAATTTATTTCCTATGTACAATTTCAACTTCATCTAACTCTACTTTATGTTTATAAAACTTCACATGTAATGATAACACTGTATTTGTATTGTATATAAAACTTTTTACACGTTTTACTTTATATATAACTTTATTTTCAATTCTGTCCATATTATCTATAAAAGAAATTATCTTATTTACAGGTCTCATTTACATACCTAAAATCACAAAATACATGTTCTTAAAAATATTTTATGATATTTTCTGTGATACGATTTATATAAGGGAGACTCTCATATTGTAATTCACAGAATTATATTTATTCCTATTAATTTCATTTCCAACATTATCATTCTTCTTATTACTATCTTCACTACAATCTTCATTGTTGTGCACACAAATCTCAATTTCACTTGCTTTGTCATCCTTAGAACAATTTCCAGTCAAGTTATCTACACCTTAATATTTTCCGCTTTTTGAAACACGGTGATCGTATCATTCGTCGCACTAGAAGAAGAAATGATCCCGACAAGGTTATGAAAAAATTTTAAAGCAACAGACGTTAGTCTTACTCGACGTCGAAATTGCGAATTGCTTGGTAGAACACGGTGTTGGACAGCAGCAACCCCACACTAGTGAGATAAGCGGCGCTAACTTGCTTATCGTGTTTTAGGCCTCCCCCGGTAATTGGGGGGCAAGCTTATTGGGTTAACGGCTCTCCTCCAAGACGATAATATCCGCTCACTTCTCCCGCCTGCTTTTTTTTTTAAATTCCATGACCTAATTTCTGATGTAATGAATGTAACGGGGAACTCAATTGAAAAATTATTCGTCTTCATTTTCAAAAACTTGCTGAAAAACCGGTAGCTGTAATGTGCGTTCACATTCTATTACAGTTACATTTAGGCATTACTAGTTCATTTAATAATCATTCTATTACAGAATCTAGTCTTTGAAAAAAATATCCTAGAACGTAAAAAAAGTAAATGTGGCCATATAAATTAACTTTTTAAATCATAATTAGCTGCATAATAATCACATTATTGTGACCACAATGCCACTGAATGTTTTTTTTATAAAGCAAGAATACCGTAGAAATGGTGGTCATCAAAGGTAACATTTGAAGTAAGACAACGTGCGGCAATCCTTACGAAGCATTACTGTTGTGCAGAAGAGTTGTATGGTGGAGTAAGCCTGAATTGTCGGAAAGCACGAAACGTGAGCTCGAGCGTTGTTGAAATTTAATACTAAACATTATTTTATATTGTAAAAGTAACGAGTAAGTCTTAGAAATAATGACGGGTCTTTGCAATATTTTCGGTACAAGTTGAGACAAGTCATGCACTAAGACAAAAGGAAATAACGGGAATGATACTTGAGAAATATTACCGTGGGTGCAGTGTTATATTTTTAACTTTATTCGTTCAACTCAATTGGAGTGGGTCAGCAGTTAAATATATGGCTTCAAAATAAGGGGCGGGGTCGATGATGAAGAGGAATAAAAAAGTCTGTGTTCATTTAATAACGAAATTCTTTTTTACTTGAAAGACCCATGTATTTCAAATAAAAAAAGAATTTCGTAAAAAATCTCACACACAGCTTATTTCTTTTTCAATACAACATCGACCCCCCCTTATTGGTAAACGCTATATAATATTGTCTCTGATATGAAAAGTGAAAGAGTAAAAGTTGGATTGATGGTTTAAATAGTTTTTTTTTACTTTTAACTGTCAAAGTAATATACTCTTGGAATTCCCATGGTTCTAAGAGATAATTGTAACGTACTATGATAAAGGTTGCTAATAACCCTCTGGTTGATGTGACGTTGAAAAAAGTTATTTACGTACGTTTCAGGAACCAAACGCAAATCTATGAAAACGCCAATTTCCCGAAGAGGCAAAAATACGCCGTAGCTCTATTTCTGTGAAATGATTATCAATTTCTTGTATATCGACGGCAACGTTACGGTAGAATGCGTACCGCTTGGCCTAACAGGTAACCAATAATATTTTGAACAACCCCTGAATTCTGGAACAGTGGGTGATTTTGTCAGCAATACGTTATTAGTTAAGCGACCTTTGGCTAGTAATACTATCACAGTTCTCAACCATTCCTCGTATTTCTGTGACCAAAATCAAATTGACAATAAGTGGAAGAGACTCAAGCGGAACAAGCTGAGGTCATTCTCAAAAACGTTGCCTATTTTCTTTATTTATTTCGATTGATTTATCGAAAAATAATCGTTTTGTGGTATCGGTATGATTTTCAAGAAAAAATTGTAGAATTAAAAAAACTGTTCATATAAGCTTGTCCTACTTATCTATAATATTAAATCCTTTTTCAGTGCGTCCGTCGGTATGTCAGTAGGCGTCCAAAGTATTGGTCCGAATTTGACCAAATTTGGCATACGTTTTCCACAGGACCCGAAGCTGCCCATGATCTTTAATTTTTTTAAATATACTAAAGATATATATGAAGAAAAATAAAATACTGAACAGTCAACGTTTTATTCACATTTTTCGGCGGTTTTCCACCTCTAGAAAAGGCTATACTCGAAGAAACGAGTAGGGACTTATTCTCTTTGTCTTACCGAGAACTATCAGTAAATATCTTTATTTGTAAGATGGACCAAACCTCCCCCCTACCCCGTAACGGAGCTACTACATATTTAAAAAACTCAATTTTGTAACACCCCCAAATTTAAACCCCTGTAATTAAAAAAACCTGGCGCATTCAGAAAAATTCTAAACACTCACTGTCGATTGGAAATTCAATTTTCTACCATTTCTGTCATGTGACCTTTTCTTCTCAGACCACCATAAATGAGTCAAAATGGCAAATGTTTGTAAAAACTACAATTTTGACTATTTACACAACTTAAGATTTAAAATAGGCTGGATTCGACAACAGAAATTGATTTAGGTTGTTTAAAAAAATATAAAACGTGTGTTTACACGCGCCTCTAGCTAAAAGTGATCCCTCTGGAATGAAACTATGAATAAAGTGTACTTATTATTTATGTGAACCGAAGCAACGCCGAGAACTTCAGCTAATATATAAAAATAAACTTTACCGTAGTGCGACATGATTTTCTTGTAATGCATGTTAACCACGTCTTCATGTTATTTTGTTATAAAATTTTGTTCTTGTCGTATATACTGTTGTGATATGTTATTTTCTGCTTTTTGTAGATTATAAATAAATATTTTCATTCTACAAATAATTTCCAAAACTAAGGAAAAAAATATTAATTTATAATGTAGTGTATGATCAGTAGTCATAAATTTTCAGATTCGTTATTTTTTTTTGAATAAAATCGGAAAAATAAGCACATTTGATTACTTCTTAGCTGAAAAACAGGAGCCGATAAAATATTGCAAATTGAACCCTTCTCATTTACCATTAGCCGAGATAAAAATGACATGTATCATAGATGGAGAGCGAATGCATTGAAACAGAATGAATTGCAAAAGGAAAAGAAATTCCGTGTATTTGTAACGTTTTAATAACAGGTAGGTACATATCAGTAAAAATAGTTTAATATATATGATTGACGATATTGTAGTATTAGGGGAGTCAGAAACCGTAATAAATGGAATGAGCGTGGTCCTGGAGAATAAGTTCAATATGATGATTAATAGAGGAAATACCAAGGTGATGGAGTGTAGTATGGGAAACAGTGGAATAGCAAAGGGTGTTAGAATGGGAAGGGATATTTTGAAGGATGTAAAGGAATTCTGGTTTTTGGGAAGCATAATAATTAGGGATTGTAGAAGTATAGTAGACATAAAGAGTAGGATAGCACAGGTAAGAAAGGCTTTCGCGAGAAAGAGGAATTTACTTAAGGGTTGGACACATTAAAGGAAAAGACAGTTCGTTTCAAGAAGTAATCTAAAAGAGTAAAATAATTAAACACTACACTTTAAACTATACACAGTTTTCAATTTAAGCTCTGATGTTGGTTATCATTTTTTTGAATTCCCCACCATATCCTGATGATAGTTTTTTCATGCTTGATAGCATCCAAATTAATCAATTAATATTTTCAGTACAGATGGTACACTGAACTGAACTTAATATCATTATAACACAGTTAATTCAAGAGATTCCTAACCTATTTTATAAACTGAAATTAAATATTACAAACCAAAACACACAGGATGATTATAATAAATACGAAATAGTGAAGGTGAAAAGTTTACTGCCCAAATTGTTGTCAGAACGTAAAAATTTTAGATAATGAAATAAATTGCTTTCCCCGTTTAGTTAGTGAAATGTTACAGATTAGATCACATTCTTCCCCCTTGAATATTAAAACTGATATACAAAACATAAACAAAATTTATGATTGTCTCATTTAACTTTAGTCTTAATTTTCATTGTTAATAAATATTTGTTAAATATTATTGTTTATCTTAATTTTCATTGTTAATGAATATTTGTTAAATATTATTGCTAAAGAAATATGTACAGGATACACGAAATTATCCCGAAAAGCAAAGGCCTTCCCAGTCGGCATAATTATTTAAAAGGTCACCCATGCCATAAACCCTGGTTTAGTCGTTCAACGACAAGCCTCTGAGATAGTTCGTGCTTCAGTACAAACTTACCAATAAATATTTGTACTATCTTATATCATACAACTTAAGAATTTTTTTTCTATAAGTACATAATATGTAATTTATATATATAGGCATATTTAATCGATTTATATATTTTCTCACCTCATTACTCAAATTATAATTATTTTTGTAGATCACCTGAGGAGGTTCCAAGTAATGGAACGAAACGTAGTGAAGTAATTGAATCAATAAACAACTTTAATTCTGACAATTTTTGGCCGTAAATTTTTCACCTTCATTAATCGAAGTTCAGTCAGAACAATTATAGAATTTGTTTTAAATACGAAATAAATTCTTAAATACTTAACTTTTTCCCACATTTCAAGTGACCGCGGCAGAATTTAAACTACATTTTCCTTAGACAAATTTATGAAACTGAAACTAAGAGTTTATAATCATTATTATTTAATATATTTTTTGTTCGTTGAGGAAGTGATAATTTTCTATAATCTAGGTTATGTGTGTAGTTAAATTTTTATGTTTACTTTAATTATATGCTTTTGGTATCTTAAAAAATTTCAAAGGTGTTTAAAATACAATATTAAAGTTAGAAGTTATGATTTGAATTGAGTGCATCTCATGTAAACGACTTAAGTTTGTAGCGGAGGCAGTGAGATACCTCCATAATTACGAGTAGCAATAGATAAAAAAACAATACAGGTATTGGAATCATGGCCAGTATTTACAAATGGCAAATACGAAGATATTCTGGTAATACCATTACATAAATTTCCCTCTGTTAATAAGATTTTATAAAATGGGTCTTAGGATCAGGAGATAGGGAAGCCGGACAACGCATTTGAACCACATTGATTTACATTAATGTAGAATTAAATACTGTAACGGGTAAAACGGAATACAAATGATCGTTTCAACTTGTCTTACGCCAATATGAACTTTGGAATCCTAAGGTCCGTTTTCTAATTTTACCAGTCACGTAACCTGTGTGTGTGGTTGTTCAATTAGTGTAAATGACTTCCTGAAGAATAAGTAATCTCATCAATTTTGTGTCTCTATATTTAATCAATTAATGATTTTTTGTGCAATGCATAAGATAAGTGTAGAAAAAGTTTGGCATGTTGGACTTACTCTGCAGTTTTTAATCTTTAAAACTTCTTGATAACAGAATAATTGATGTCAGTCAGTTGAAACGTAATTACAAAAGTTGAACATTACGGAATCAAACGTCGCCCTGGATTTAATCTGCAGGGCTGAGTACGCGATTTCCTCTTAAGTTGTCTTAAGGACCAGTGACGCGAACATGCAAGGACAGCCCAGTGTCCACACAATTAGGCCCCGAGGCTCATTGTATTGGCTTAATTAAAACTTCCCCTCTAACACGGTGCGTGAATACTGCGCCTGCTGAATGACTGCTAATCCTGCTACCAAGTTCACGGTTTACGCGGCAAACACTTCAAAAGTCAGTCACGTGAGCTCGAGGCTTAATTTATCCAATATATTGAAGTTCTCTGCCTCGCCAACAACACACCCTTCCGCCTTAATAATTACCGTCTCAAGTATATTACCTTGCACATACAGTAAATTACATGGCGCTAGTCTGGTTACGGAAATATGCAATTAAAAGATATAATTGGAAAATAGCTTCTATCCTAATATAACAGCCGATAAAATTAATTGTTGTATAAGTTATTAGCTAAATTTGTAAAAGTGTGCTAATAATTTCGAGTTTTTAAAGTTGTTCTTGTTTCCCAATTATTCCGCTAATGACCTCTGTCAAGATTTTCGAAAGCAAGGTGTAATCAGAATATTAATCCGTCACACATCACTAATGGCAACGTCATTTTCACTCCACAATCGTAATACTTGTTTCCCAGTGATAAACATGGCAAACTTTGTAACACCTTTTATATGATACGCCAAATATGATTTTGAACAGACACACCAAACCGCTGAATCAGTCATTAACACTTACCTCATATTAATTCTAACGATAAATAAAGGCGCTGTTTTTTTTGTATGAGAGACAAAAAAATTGATTGAAGTTTATTTTACAATAATAATAATAACAATCTCCGCGGCTGGGTAAGAAAAAAGAAACACCTCACGGTGACGCCATCAGTCTGCCCAGATGCGTCCGATCTCCTGGTTCAACGGCAGATTGCACGAATATTTTCAAATGCTGTATGAACTCTTACATTGACCAGACGTCAGAGAAAAGCATCAGTCACCTGGTTCAACGGCAGATTTCACGAATATTTTCAAATGCTGTATGCACTCTTACATTGACCAGACGTCAGAGAAAAGGATCAGTCTGCCCAGATGCGTCCGATCTCCTGGTTCAACGGCAGATTGCACGAATATTTTCAAATGCTGTATGCACTCTTACATTGACCAGACGTCAGAGAAAAGCATCAGTCACCAGTCTGCCCAGATGCGTCCGATCTCCTGGTTCAACGGCAGATTGCACGAATATTTTCAAATTCTGTACGTCCTCTTACATTGACCAGACGTCAGAGAAAAGCAAATCATTCCAATGAAACAGTCTTTCATAAAAATATTTTATTTCTAAATAAATTGTGACTGCAATTAATACACGTCGTTAAATGGTAATAGTCCCTTTTTTTAAAATATAATTATTTTAATCAACAAAATACGCCGTTTGCCTCGCTACGGTCAGCGATAACCCACTCTCCAATGATCATAAACCAAAAACCTCCTCTCCTCTTTTTCCCCTTCAAAGATCAAACACATTCCTCGGCACAAACAAAAACACATTACAGTACCATGGTTTCTTTGACGAAGCTAAAGCAAAGCGTACCCGATGTATTCCGAACGTTTAACGATGTACGTTATGGCTATAATATATATATGCGCCTAGAATACGAACACGAATTGTTTACTATTACAAATGTTCGGTTTGTAATACTTCTGGCTATATTTTACTGTCCCTATTTCGTTAATGTCATCTGTTTTTCAGACTACATATTCTCCCTCGCCAAGAATTACTTTCAACTTCTGTATATTCTTAAACCTACTTAACCTAAAACGATCTCAGGAATGGAAAACACGACAAAAAATTAATTCCTAAAGATGACCCGAAATTACCATATTTTTTTACTGAAATATTAAATTATTGCTTTTATGGAAATTAATCTGTCAGTTTCATTCACTCTATGACGAAAAATTTACAACCAGGATCAAGAAATCGATAACCAGGACATACCAACTAATACTATAGTTATTTGGGTCTCTTCTTCTATCATGGCATAACATGGTCATCTCACGTCAAATATCTCATTCGAAGGATAGGGAAAAGAATCCAACAACTCAAGCTACTTCTGTTGGAAAAATGTCTCTGAAGACATAAAATAAGCTAACATATTTATCGCTGTTAAGACCAATTTGGTAGTACTCGTGTGGACTGTGGGACACTGCCGCAAAATGTCCAATCACACGTAAACAGGTGACTGGAAAGCGAGTTATGAGACTCATGACTGGATCATCCTGATCCTTCAAAAACTTTATACAATGGCTTGGGCATGCCCACGGTGCAAACAACCACCCGACAGATGGAAGAAAATGTTTGATCACAGCAACCAAATCCTTGCAGCAATCGTGAAATCGTCCAATCACAAGATGGAAGACTGATTGGGAAGGGACTCCGCGATTCAATTAGCTAACATCGACAACAGAAAATATAAGAAACAGAACATGTTTCGAGCAGTCGGTGAACTGTTCCGGATAACACACTTCATACTAATCAAATCATATTGTTTACTACAATCACCGTCATCAAAGCTGAACAATCCTGAGATAAGAAGTTGAAGGAATAAAAAATACACACTTGTCACACAGGACAATAGAGACTAGATGCGTATGAATAATATTTTTATAGTCCACAGTATTAAAATTGATTTGAACAGCAAATAGTAAAGAGTATCGCAAAAAATATTTAAAAATAAAATTGGAAGGAAAACACTAGTAATTTTGATTTAGTTGTATAATACAAACTGTAACTGAAGAGATGTACTTGACTGCGATCTTAATTAATTTAAGGCATACTGTTAGCTCTTTATCTAATACGACAGGCTACATGTGGAGGTAAATGCGAAAGGTAGCCCAGGGTTAAGTAGAGATCCTCGACTATAGTATAACGTTCCTACCCAATATTCACTGAAACGTTATGCAAGACAACCCTTAAAAAACGTACATCAGATTGGCTGGGACTTGCCGCACGCCCTTTCGATGTTTGGAAGTTGTGGGAGTGTAGAATTACTTCACCATGGCCCGACCAGTAACAGGGAGCACACAGTTGACTGTTACAATACGAACAGCCGACAAACAGTCTCTTTTGATTAATTAAAATTAATGACGAATCTGATTGAAGGCTAATGAGTTCTTCAACAGTGGATTTGAAATTTCGAATTTATAACATTTTGCAATACAATCAAATGTTGTTCAAATATATTTTTCTAAGAAGAGGGCAATCACTCGACTTTTAATGTACGTATATGACCGGTCTGCAACTACTGAAATAAGAAATGGCGTCGAAGAAAAATTGTGCGATATTTAATATTAGTTCCTGTTTGCTGTATTGATAATACTCCAAGCAGATGGTTGAGTAAGATATGAAAAATCTGTAAAAAAATGGCAATTTTACAATAAATACACTGAGAATTATATAAACCATAATATAGATGTTAAAAAGGGAAATCATTTACTCATAATCAAATACAATTCTTCATGAACTTAGACGGAGTCTGTAATGTCGAAATGTATACAAATTTATTGATCCAGCTACTTAATGTCTTAAAATTTACTCATACGCCTCACAAACGACAAAGATTAATTTTGAAGTAAGCACCGATATTTATTGTTAAAATAACAGAACATAATTTCACTTCAAGCTGCTTATCCACCGCCGTTATTCGGGTACTTGTCGTAACGGGAGAAAGGTTTTTGTATGTCTTCGTCAAACAAAGATGCCGCCTATGTTGAAAGCCAAGTGTAATGAATTCATATAAATTCTGGGGGGGGGGGGGTACAGGTGTCTCCAGCGGGTAATGGTAAGGTGGACCCTGACAAAGTGGGAGAAGGGGTTAGTAGTAAAGACGTTTAGTCGGGAAGAAGACAGAGAAGAGAAAGAGCGTAAAATATAATCATAGATGAGTGGTGGAACTGTTTTTGTTACCAGCACGTATAGGTCTCCAGTTTGACCCCAGGAGCAGCCTACCAGCCAGCGGAGATATTAGCAGGTCAGTGGAAATATATATTAAATATAGCCTGGATCACAATAAATCATTTTTTGGATGAAGTGTTCTCGGGATTCCATCCGGGTATCATGGAATCCCGAGAACACTTCATCCAACTACTTCACCGGGAAAAACTACGTTCATTAATCATTTTATTATTGAAAATAAATTCAATTGATTTAAAACTCCCGTCAGAAAAAATTAAATAGACTAATAACTGTGTAAAATCTAATAAAAACCAAACGTCCATTACACAAGTCATCGTTGAAATGCATTCAACCAAAGAAATTCTTCAGATGAATGAACAGATGAGAATAGCTCGGCGTCACATTCGGAGGAGGTCGAATTGTTCCCACCCAAATGATAGGATCCGATCTCGAGTTTGTTTGGCAGACGTTGTCGATAATCAAAAAGATTCCACGCGGAAACATTCAACGCCTTTTGTTCTGCATTGCACGACGGAGGTTGCGTAGTAGTCGCACAATAAACGTCTTTGTCGATTGTCGCATTCTCGTGGGCAAGAATTCAACCAACAAAACACCTTGTCTGTCTCAGAAAACCGTGCACATGTTCTTGCAAGTGGATAGCGTCTGAATTTCTTTTTTCACGGGGGTGGTGATGGACGCCTTCTTTCCGTGGATTATTACTTCCCCATACACCTCACAAAATTGCTGATGAATATTTGCTGGGATAACATTCCTTGTATTCAAGAAACGAATGATATGACTTCACAGAGAGCGGGTCGATCAATTCTTTTGAACATTTCAAAACACAAAACAAAAGCAAACACAAATTAAAGATTCTTCACAGCTGCGTCTGGCTTCCTAATTAATTCTATCGCGCATCCTCAAAAATCCAACAACTGCATAGGCAAAATACTAAAAAGCCCTCGTATCTGAAGTAATTGAATTTTATGCAGATACATTACTATTGTAGTCACGATGCGATTCCTAACCGTATAATTCTATTTACATTAATAATAATAAGAATACGTAAAATTAGCTATGATACAAACAATTAAATGAGGATGTGGCGACTACAGTTATTGCCAGACTTCAATATATTGCATTATCGGTGGCGACAATGAGGAACGTGTTGCCCCCGGAAAGCGTGAGCCGCTAGTCCATCGTGCTAGACATTTTGTGTGACTATTTTACGGTATTAGCATTAATAAAGAATTGTACGAATCCCCGACGTGACTTGAACACGCAACAATAAACATGCCAAGTAACAGGATTTAAAATTTCATTAAATTATTTGTACAAGAGAGCTAATTATTGTGGAACCAAGGCAATACACTTTTTCATATGTTTTATAAAATGACAAGAAAAGAATTTTGAACTGGTTGACTACAAATTTATAGGATAGAAATAGCTCGGATGATGGACAGAGGTTAGTCACTCAGAATATAAGATGGGAAGGGATAGCTAAGGGATAGTAAGTATTTAAAGATTAACCATCTACCCGTCAGAGTCTGAATTAAACCGCGAGGAGGGGGATTGAACTTAAAATGAGCATAATTAAAGAAGTTGAATTCATAAATTCGGATTCATAGCTGATGGTGCACGATAAGGCAACAACGTATAACACCTAGTGAATTACGAGGTATTCAGGGTGATTCGCTATCAGACTGAAAAAATTTGCAGGGGGTTTAGGGTGTACAGGGATGACTCGAAATCACATAGGAATGCACAGTAGCAAATATCGTAGTTGTGAGCTATGGTGCAAAGAAGTAGAGAAACAGAACAAAAACAGCAACACATTAATGTGACAGAAAAAAATTATTGAAAGGTTGTACTGCACCAGGTATTAGTATTACGACCAGAAGTCGTCAGGCAGGCCTGACTGCGGTGCTGCATTGAATTCCTTTCGTTCTGAAAGTTTCCCCCCAGCAGTCTTGAGGTAGATGGCGGTGAACTGAAGGTGGCGTGAACTGCGATCCTGCTGGAAGTCTTCATTTTCGATCCGTCGTAATTAGGAACACCTGTTGTAGTACTACCTTTCTATAAAATGTTTTCTGTCCCATTAATGTGTAGCTGTTTCTGTTCTTTTTCTCTGCTTCTTTGCTTCATAGCTCGGAACTACGGCATTAGTGACCCAGCATTCCTATGTGATTTCGAGTCGTCTTTGTCCCCCCCCCCCTGAACCCCCTGCAAGTTTATCTGTCTGGTAGCGAACCACCCTGTATACGATGTATACTCAATCGCGATAACTTTGTCGATTAAGACTTTTTACATATTAATTTCAGTTATATGCCATTATAGCAGTTCAAATTTTCGGTCTCAGCCACGTCATTAATACATTATAATTAATTAAAACTGATCGGATTCAATATGTATATAAACCCATGAAATAATAAGCGGATAAATTTATTTATATTTTGAATACAGAACTCTAGATTTTTCTTATTACTTATTTAATAAATGGTAAAGTTGTTTAGGAATAAATTCTTACATTATTTTAAAAACATCTATTTTCCTTTTATTGCTACAAACTATTAATTCATTACAGGAAAAGGACTTGGTGACTCATAATATTACACGGTATCAATAATACGCACTGCAAATAGTTTATTTTTACTTTCTTGACGATGTGATTTTATGCGTTGCGGTTTATTATTCATGCAATACTGCTGTGTGGCGTCACGTCCTAAGACTGATTATCAATATTCAGACCGAACAAAGCCTACGCGTCTCTTTTATATTATTTGGAACGAATTCAATGTCGCGGTTGGGGTACAATTGCAAAAAGGATGCACGTCATCAAACATCTATCTCACAAGGTCAGGACAACCGAATAACGACCCTTGCGGATAAACCTCAAGTAAAAGATTTTACGTCACGTATCGATTTCCCCTGTCTCTGAGATTGCTTCCAGAGCAAAAAATTCTTTTGCGTTACAAGGAAAAGATAACAACATAATATTTTAGAATATGTTTAAGAGGTGTAGCGAATAAAAGCCTTGGATCTTAGGTAATAAACAATTTTATATCAATAATTAATATTTCATGTCAATTTAAATTAAAATTGTAGGTGTTCACATTTCATAGAATAAAATTACCGACAGCCATAAATTGACAATTCAAGTTACATCATCCAAATTCGTTTCAATGCTGTATGTAAAATGTCATCTTAGAAAGAGAACTCTGCTAATAGTATGAGCAACGTAATAAAAAGCATACCACATTTTAGTCAGTAGCGTTAGTCTGAATAACTTAAAAATAAACACAATAAGGTAAGAATCAAATCTGAAATGATTGCCTATAGCTGCTGTATTGCATTAGATTGTTATTAGAATAGTACAGCAATAGGTAACTTAAATAGTTGCGTTTTTTAACATTAAAGTTTAAATACGTTTTACATTTCAGGATCTGATAGATATATTTATGAATTGGAATAGAGTTATAATGTTGTCCACGTCGTTGTAGTAGAGTTTCACCCAAAGTTACCATGAAATAATTACTTAGTTACCGTTATCGTGATAGTCTTTTTGTAGTCACTCTGTAGAGAATTGGTAGCTTGGAGAATAAAGAATTAAGATTCACTTCCGGAAATAAGAGTAGTCTAAAATTGACGATTGGATAGGAAATAAGATAGATTTCTTCGTTGATTGAGTTCGGACTGAAGCTAATTCCAATCTTCAGAACAGCGAGGAATGCTGGCTGGAGGGAGACAGAAGGTTTATTATTATTGTTTAGCCTTACAATAACAATAAAGAAGGTCAAATATTGAGTAAATGAATAGATTACCCCGATGTCTAAAGGCTGAGTGCAATTCAAGAACTGCATCTATGGGGCTCATTATCGACGTTTATATTGGCTCTTAACCTAAAAATAAGAAGGCCACGGTAAAGAGTTATGTAGTGTTCGATAACAACTGCATCAGCGTTCTACTTAGCGGCAGGCATAATAGTCCTCGTTATCTGACATAAGTGCCCTCTTTTCCGTGTCCTAGTGTTACAGTCATAACAGTATTTGCTACAGTACAGTGTGATATTTATTCAAAATATGTTTGTAAACTAATAGTGTGATATTGCAAATAAGACAAAATCTTCATAAATATGATTAATTATTAGAACTGTAATTAAAACTGGATTTCGGCAAACAATATTTTTTCCTTATATTAAGGAGATAAAAAACAATTACAGTCGTAAACATCACATCGTTCCTGTGCTTTTATATTCACTGAGTCATATTCATCTTTCTAAAACATTTAATAATATTTCATAAGTTTGTATAGTGGAATGTCACGTATTTGCCTTATAAGTTTGGTCAAAAGTCACTCATATTATTTCAATTAAAACGCGTTTAAAACATTGTTGTTTTGGGTCATCACGTTAAAAAGTTGGTAGTGCCGTTTCTGAATTATTCGTCAGCATTTTGCTTAGATGTCTGCATCTCACATTCAATCGATCCATATCATTATACGTTAACTTATTTATTAAAATAGATTATTTATATTCTGGTTCTTAACAAACATTGAGCCAAAATTAATTATAAAATGTATTGATAATTTGACGGTCATACTTGATAAAAATCATCAAAATTTCGTTTTAGACAAGTTAAATAGTATCCATACCATAATTAATTACTCGATGAAATTTCAATTAAATGAAATTAATTTTTATGATGTGACAATATTGATACATAATAATAAATTATTTATTTAATTGCTTCTGAAACCAATTGCATGAACTATTTTACAATCCGCCCTAAGTTTGAGATTACGAATTAATAAATATAACAGTTGATGTATTTCTACCTGAATTAAAAGCAAAAATTTATATTATTTTTAAACGTTTTTCCAATTAAATTAAAAAATTAATTATAGTGTATTAATGTGAATAAAATTAAAATATTCTTATTAACCGAATTTATGTTGCTAGATAATACCAATTTTGTATAAAAGTTGAAAATTAAAATAAACCGCTGATACTGAAGTGATAAAATTAAGATCGCTAAGACGAACCAACATTACTTAATATTTTAGAGGTATGGGTAGCTGTTATACAGATCTGGATACCAATAACAGCTTATCAAAATATGAGTGTTAACCAAGTTAATGTTACAACAGACGATGGTGCGTTCTGTAATTATTATATAATATTATTGATAATCTTACGTTACGAATAAATCAACTGATTTGTAAATATGACATTCATATTTTTTAAGTTACTGTTAAATTGTTACCTACTTACAAAATTTCTTTACAAAAGATAAAGATCAAATTAGACTTTTGAGTAATTAAATCTTGGCTTACGAAAATACGTGTTCAAGCTGTAATAAAGCCTTTGTATGTTATAAGCTAAAATTTGTAATTACAGATCGATATTACATCAAATGAAAAACAATATACAGCGTTATAAGCACACATGAAATGTATTGTAGTAGGACCTCTACCCCATTCGATTCATATTTTAAAACAAATTAAACTCAGTAAAAGTATTCAGAGTCAGACAGACAAGAGGTAGAAGGAACAGGAAATATCGGATAAAAATCGTGTCATCGTGCAAGTACAAGGGATTAGAGTTGCTTCTCAAAACAGGGACATCAACCCCGAAAATTTACAAACGGCCGTCCCTCTCCTCCGTGAGTGCGTAATACCGCACTTGGTGGAAGATGAATAAGGATTGGTAAAGACACGTCACGCGGGATGTCATTTTCCCATATAAAAGGAGAAAAGGAATGTTTTTCTGGGAGGTAAATTGGTTAGCGTTGCTCGGAAGCTGAAGGGAAGAGGAATCAAGGGAGGCGAGAAGGAAGAGTGTGTCTTAGGAGTTGAAGGATAGAGGAGGTTGGCGGGAAGAAGAAAATGACCAATTAAATTGGTAGTTGAAAGGAAGAGGAAGGAAATACGAGAGATAGAGCAGTATGTGTTGGATTTTGAATAGAGGAAAAAGAAAAACTATTTTTCCTAAAACTCCGGGCAGTACCAGATCCATTTTCCGCCGACAAAGAGCAAGTACACAACTCAACGTGGAGGAAGAAGGAAGTTAGAGAGTGGAAGAAGGGAAATCCAATACTAAGAAGGTACAGAGTCACCTAGTTCCTGCGTCGAGAGACGAAGGAAGTTCGACGAAAACCTGTGCTACCCGTTGAATAAATAAATTAAATAATTTCTCACCCGTTTTTACAATATTAATTACGAAATGTACTTAGATAATACATGTATTTTGCCTAAAAATAAGCACATGCTCAAGAAACGTAAAATTGAAGTTATTTATATTAATCTGCAGAGAAATGAAAGAATAAATAATATAAACAAAGGTGCTGAAAGTAAAAGAATATTAGCTACCAAACTAAATGAAAAATAATTTTTCATATTATATTAGTCGATATAGAAGGATAATGATCCTTCCCATGTGCTGTCGCCTTAACGTGGCGTGTACCCAAACCAGACAGGTCAAAGGGTAGGAGCCAGACAAAGTACAGCCCACTGGTCTTCCAGGTGAGGGGTTGGGCATAGGACTGACGACCCTTCCTCAAAAAAAGTAAATTGTTGCGAAGATCTCAAAGGAAAAACCCGGAATTCCCCTACACATACGACCAAGGCACACCGAAAGGTACTCGAAAATGGTTATGCGATTCGGAACTTGGAATGGTAGAACCCTGTTACAATTTGGAGCAATGCTCAGTATAGCAGAAGTGATAAGAAAGTATAAAATGGATATAGTAGCTTTGAAGGGATTAGGTGGAAAGGATATGGATCACTTAAGATAAACAATTTCACCTTACACTATTCAGGTAATAATGAGAAGCAAGGACAGAATAGTGTAGGATTTATGGTATTTAACCGAAGTAATAAGTCAATAATAGCATTCGAACCAGTATCAGAAAGAATTTTTACCCTGAGAGTTAAATGAAAATCTCATAATATAACTTTTATTAATGTATATGACCCAACAGAGAAAGCAGACAATGACATTACTTATGAATTCTACGACCAACTCCACACAATAAGTGAGAAAATTCGAAATCACGATGCAATTTCTATTAAATGAGATTTTAATGCCAAACTGGGTAGAGAGTTTTCTAAACTATTTGGGAAGAATAGTCTACATGAAAACACAAGTAACAACAGCATTAGAGTGGCAGAGTTCGCAGCCGCCAACAATCTCAAAGTTGTTAGTTCATGGTTTCCAAGGAATAACGTGGATAATCTCTGGAACAGACCAAACTAATCAGATTGATCACGTGTTGATCTCCAAGAGATTTGCAACAGATATAGAACATGCCAGATCCTATCGAGGTGCAAGCTCAGAATCGAATCATTAATTAGTAAGAGTTAAACTGAAGCAGAAATTGGCTGTATATTGCAAGGAAGTACAAAGTCAAATAAAAAAATTAATTTGGTTAAACTAGAAGATGGGAACATAAAAAGGAAATACCAGGACGGATTAAACAAAAATTTTGAAAACCAAAATAAATCTGAAAGTACTGGAGATGAATGGGCAATTAATTTAGTAAACTGCAAAGGAATTATAGGTGAAGAACCAAATGCCAAAAATGAAGAATGGTTTGATGATGACTTCAGACGGGCAGTTGAAGATGAGAGGCAGGGAAAGTTGAGATGTTTACAGCGTAATAGAAGATCAAATAAAGAAAATTTTACTAACAAAAAATATATGCATATAGAAAAGAGAGACAATTAATAATAAAATTAGAGAAATAGCAAATTTTATAAAAAGTTAAAGAATATGGTCTTAGATTCTAACCCAAAATAAAATATACCCAAAGACAGGGAAGGTAAGGTGATAGAAAATAAAGAACTTCTGGAGAGATGAAAGGAATATTATAAAACATATTTAGAAAGAACTATGAGCAGGCAGAGACGATACCATACTGTACTGTAGATCCTGAAATCAAAGATCCAGCGTACAAAGATGTGGCGAATCTAATAGCATGTCTAAAAAATCATAAGGCTGAAGGAAATGATGGTATAGCCTGAGAATTACTAAAGAATGGAGGAAAGACTTTTAGGCGAACATCAGTGTGGATTCAGGGCCAATCGTTAGGCAATTGACAATCTATTTACAATACGACAATTACCTTAGAAATTTTATGAGTACAATATTAATTTATATAACTTATACATCGAATTTGAATAAGCATTTGTCAGTGTTAACAGGAACACCACGATAAACAATATTACGACATACCAATAACAGTTAATAATGAACATTTTGCTATTAATAATGGTGTATGACAAGTTGACGCTCTTTCGGCCATAATATTAGACCTAACTTTGGCGGCGTCAATGAAATAGATAGACAATTATGGCGACATAGGCATAAAAACAGTTAAAATTTGTACATATGCCGATGATGTAGCCATAATAATAATAATAATAGAATTACATCACTAAAGGAAGTCTCTATTGAATTAAATAATGAAACTGATAAAAGAGGCCTAGAAATAAATGGGAATAAGACTAAATTTATGGAGATCAAGAAAATACTAAAAAAGGGACGTGAAAATTTGAAAGTAGAAGAATTTTCTTTTGAACATGTAGAAAAATTCACTTAGTTAGGTTAACAATTAAACGAATCTAATATAATTTACAACGTAATTAAAACAACGGAAATAGACGTTATTACGCATATAAAAACTTCATGAAGTCGGAAATACTAAATAACAACCTGAAGCTTAAAATATATAAAACTATTATAAGGCCTGTTGTGACTTACAGCAGTGAGATGGGACTTTGACAAGTCTGGATGAAAAGATCTTTGGCACATTTGAGCGAAAGATCTTGAGAAGGGTCTTCGGCCGTGTGAGAAATAACGTTGGAAGTCCCAGGATTCTAATGAACCATGAACTGGACGATTTAATCAAACAAGCAACCATTATAAGGTTTATTAAGAGCAGAAGAATAGCATGGTGATGAAGATGGAGGACAACAAAATGCCCCGGATGCTGTGGAAACCAGAGGGACGAAGACTAAGAGAATGGCCTCGGGAAAGATGGGAGGAAGGACTTGAAGAGGATATGAAGATCATGGGAGACGCCTGGCGGAGGTTTGGGGAGATTGTAAGAAAAACCACCATGTGTTGTAATACTGATAAGGATAGACTGCACAGGAGCTTGAGAATTGTTGGTACAGTTCTGGGGAATACCACAGAATCAGAACAAAGTTCACTTGTTGACGCCATTGCTTTATATAACAAAGTTTTAAACTTGGGTAAATGTTAATGTTTTGAAATGGAAATATTATGTATGATTTTTAAACCATAGTAATAAGGGAAGTATATGACATTCCAGTATATAAACAATTGGTAATAAATTTTCTGAATTATTATTATATGATTTCAGATAATGATAAATATAACTGAGTGAAATTGAACAAAGGAAACCTAACATTATAAGTGGTGTTAATAAAAAATAGTTTGGAGACCGTTATTGCTTTTTTTTTCATATTCGTAATTACTACGTGAAAGACAACCTCAAGAATCAGAGCATTTATTAGACTTTATATTTTATTGATGAAGGAAGATATTATATATTGAAATCTCGGCCCCTAACTTCGAATTTAACCATGAAGTATTTTATTGAATCCTCAAAGCGAACAGGATGGAGGACAAAGGTAGCGCACTGGCGTACGCGTATATCCTTTACAAGTGCGCTTTGCATTGCTACAGCTAAATTAACGTTCAAATCAGATACTGATTGCTTTCATGAGTAATTGACCTGTAATGTTAAAAGCGCTTCCTGTTTAGCCTGACATGTAAATTGAATTTTATCTCCAAATGGCCAGCCAATTGCCGTTTTCGTTTCGCAGAATTCGGTAATAATACGGTATCACGTAAAAACTATTTATAATTAATTCTTTTGTTCCGTAGTAGTTTTGAAGAGTCAGGAATGGGTTCAGTTTGTTAGAAGAGTAATACAAAATAACAAACTTTCTAGCAAAGCGTATTAGATCAAATAATTCACAATAACGTCACCAGCTGCGTTCAAATTATCGTAGCATGAAAATTAAAAACCGTTTCTTACCGAATGGTACCAACTATATAGTCATTTATAATGGGTTTATATTATTTGTGTAATAAGCTTCTGGTCAAAATGATTTTGATGTGGTCAGATAAAATTTCGAGGCAAATTAATATAATTTTCAGGACTAATTTTGGTATCATTTGTGGACATAAAATTCATTGTAATACGAGATAATAAAATTGTATAGTTGGCTAGTTGATAATGTAATTTCCAGCCAAAACACAAAAGGTTTACAAACTAAAATTAAATTTTGTAATGCAAACTTAACTATTACTTAACATTTATTGTAAATTTTATACACATTTTTATAATCAGTAATAAAAATTATTATAAAACTAATGAATTTCGTTCGTAGAAATTTCTAGGGAACCTTACGGAAGTACATTTAAAAGTTCTGAAGAGATCGGTTCGTTATTAAATATTTATTACTTTCCTGAAATATCGACCGGAGCACTTCAGAAGGAACCTACTTAGAAGACGACATCCAAAAGGAGCAAAGGGACCCGAATTATGCAGATGCGAATGTTTGACGTAAGTCGCGCTCAATGCATTGAATTCACAACCACAAATGGTGGGTCATATTATTTTCCACTACACGTCATTTGTTTTTTAGAGCAATGCCTGCAATATTTCAATTCACGAAAATATTTGTATTAAATTGATGCATGCAGTTGTGCGGCCGTAATTAAACAGTTATTGGTGAGCAAGTGTAGAATATTGGTATTTTTC
The DNA here is from genome assembly GCA_034510155.1 of Eucriotettix oculatus. Taxonomy (NCBI): domain Eukaryota; kingdom Metazoa; phylum Arthropoda; class Insecta; order Orthoptera; family Tetrigidae; genus Eucriotettix; species Eucriotettix oculatus. The sequence continues at coordinate 158,548,194 of CM067377.1, forward strand.
AAAACTGTTCATTAGAATTGAATAATAAATTCCTGCATATTAAAATCATTGAAAACAGGATGTCTATTCACTAAGCAGAAATGGAATAATAATATAATTTTCTGTTGTTTTTAAATTATGAAATGTAAATTGAAATAAATAGTGGTAAAAAGGTAATGAAAGAATTTTCAACTTTTTTGTAACACGGAATTGACTACATTTCTGTAAGTATAATTACAATAATATGATATTTCAAGAATCGTTTAGTAACAACATAATTATAACCATACCAAATAAGACTGGATGCGAACAGAACAGGACAATCAGTTTAGTATCTCATGCGTGCAAAATATTAACGAAAATAGTAATGCCAAATATAATGCGAGTTAATATAAGAATAGTTTGGTTTTAGGAATAATGTAGAAAGTAGAGAAGCAACATACAACCTGCCTCTAATTTTAGGAGACAAGATGAGGAACAACAGACCTATGTTCATGGCATTTGTATATTTAGAAAAAACCTCTGTTGATGTAAATTGGAAAATACTACTAAGGATTTTGAAGAGGACGGGAATAAAATAAAAAAGAAGAGACAAAAAATACGACATTCAGCAGTAATTATAATTGAAGAGCAAGAAAAGGAAGCACAAATCAAGAAAGGAGTAAGAAAAGGATGCAGACTGTCGCCCAAGCTCATTAAATTATATATAGAATATGTGACTAAGAAAGTTAAGAAGAAATATAGACGAAGAATCTTACTGCAAGGAGAATAAATAAAAAACTGCGGTAGTCAGTCAGAAGCGGGCGTAGAAAACATAATAAATGACATGAAAGTGATCTTGGAGGAAGAGTACAACATGAGGATTAATAGAAGGGAAACCAAGGTAATGAAGTGTAGTATCGGAAACAGTGGAATAACAAAAGTTGTTAGATTGGGAAGGTATATTTTGAAGGAAGTTAAGAAACTTGGGCAGCGTAATAACTAGGGACAGGAGAAGTATAGTAACATAAAGAGTAGGATAGCACAGGAAACAAAGGTTTTACTGCCAATATAAGTATGAATATTAGGAAATAATTGCTAAAAATAAATTCACCAATGTTTGTTTATTCAATCTAGCTTTCTTATATATAGAATGGTTCATTGCAAATAAGTTCCGTATGAACGTCTGCTATTATGAATAAAATAGCTATTTTGTAGACTGAAATACATGCGTGCACAATTGAAGAAAATTAATAGTTACAGAGTTGCAAAACCACGTTATTGAGACACACGCGCACTTATGGATCCTCAAAAGTTAAAGTAGTGAAAATTTCCAAAATTGCTGTTTAATTATAAGACGTAGACAGTTACCAGTAAAAGCATAATATGAAACATCAGTAAAACAATCGTCTTCTTACAAGGAGGTTTTGTAAATCACATCTTGGAAGTCGAGGATTTTAGTGAATATTGGACATTACAATATGTTTTACTGTCATTTATCATAAGATAAGAATATGTAATATAATACTTTTCTGGTATCAGCTTCTAGTAACGACATCTCTAGACCACAGCTCACATACACAAATGTATAACTGGTGAAGTACAGGATTCGATTTTCAGTTAAGTGACTGGATGTCTCTTACCCTTTGTGTTTTAAACTATATTAAATGATAATTTAACTAACTTGGCTGTTTATAATAAAAAAATTATAAATGAAACTTATTCTTAACACAATAATAATTTATTATTCACAACGAAGTACATTATTCTACGTAGAGTTCAGTAAAAATAATGCTCTTACTACAATACATCCCTTTAATAGGCACAAAAGAAAGAAAATAAATTTTAAACTGAACAATAAACATTAGAATATATTTCCTCAACAAATGGACAAATGCTATAAAAATTTATATATCATTATATCATAAATATTGTTGTGTAATCAGTGTTTAAGCGTTTTTAGGCCTGTGTATATAATGTATTAATTATTCGGATTACTTATTTTCCACTACTTCTTCTATAATAATTATTAATTTTCCAGAAATAAATATCAAAATTATGAAATTCAGACAGGGGTATAATTAACAAAAGGGGCTAGATGAAACAATTTTATAGTTACCGATTTGAAACGCACACTTTAATGTTGTTTTACTGTTATTGGTTCATAAACAATTACTTATCTCACATTAATAGACAGTAATTTAATATGGACGTTACGTAACATCTTAGTAGTATTTCATAGTCAGGGTAGGACTTGAATGCATAATAATACTTTTGAAACTTGGAATTATTCGCAAAATAATGCTCTTGAACAAATTTGAATTTTTAGTAAAATATCTTAGTATATTTAGTAAAGTATCTTAGTTTACTTAACGTTCTCTCAAAAAGTTATGGTTACATGTGAGGATAAATTTTTCAAGGAATAGATTAACACCACCCCCTTTTTTGTAAATAAAATTTTCCCAAGTTCTAAATATTTATTAACAAATACAATTCAGAAATTACGTCGACGATGGATAACGGGGCTGTTTTGGCCATTTTGGCAGCGACCTTAACAATGAGAACTTTAATTATCGGAAGAACCAAGTTTTCCGAAGTTCCTTGGCATCGGAAAGTCAGCCGTGGATTATATTTAAGGCTTTTGTTTCCATTTCACCTTCCCGCCGGTGTAAAGTTAGTCCTCGACAGGTTTCGGTGAGGGATTTCCCTTTTCAATAATATCAAGGGACTCCTGACTTTGGATCCTTTCACTTTCCGAAATTTTAATTTAAGTCTGACTAAAACTTGTATTTTGCAACAGGTCAAAGACCATATTTCTGCCACTCACGAACGGTAAAATTGCCATAAAGTGAATTAATGGAGTAACAAACGAGATCCATTTTAAAATCTTATAAAATTAGACCACCATTATAATTATTTGTTGGGAAGCAGAAATAATAATTTGTTTTTACTAGCATTTATTTTATAAAAGGGGATTTAATGTGAAGTTTGTGACAAAAAAATCGTGGAAGTTTACAACGTGAAATTAGTTCCGCTAAAATAATAATTCAGGTCTTAGAAATGTATTCAGTAATGCGGAGTATTAGAAGTGAACGGCACCTGCTTCAAGTTGCGAGCATACGCTTAAGCATATTAAATAGAAACTTTCCATTAACAAAATGTCTAGAGTCTTCTGCTAACGGAGAAACAGTGTAATTATTCCGAATGTAATCTTTAAAAGCGGGCGCTTTAAAGTAGAGCCAACTGACGCACATATGGTGTAACTTTCAGTAGCTTCAAAAGAAAGAAATATCAGGTGGGAGTCTTTACAACGTGGAAATTGTTTTATTTATTTCGATTTTCTTTAGACAGGTTAGTAACTGTTCAATATTTTTAAAGAAAATTCCAATTTTCAGTCACAATAATAACTAAACCAACGGCTAGCAAGTAAGATCGCGTTTGATTAGTATTAAATTAATGTCCAATTGACTATATCGATAGCCAGGAAAGAGGAACAAATCTGTACCATTTCGGTAATGGCAGGTCAGTCCTTGGGACAAAGGCTTGAGCTAGCGACTCACAAACATCCGGTTGCGACAATAAAGAGGCCATCCCCGGAATTATAAGGGACAGACCTGTTTCTTAGGCCATCCTTGGACAAAAAAAAGGCGGGGCAGAAACTTTATAAGAGGATGCAAAACGTTTGGAGGAGAGAGGAATAATACAAGCAAGAGGATATCCTGCTGGGAAATGAGTGAGAACCAGGTGGAGGTTGATTTCCTCCTTCCTGGTTTTCCTCTTTCCCTCCCCCCTTGGTCCAGGTCCAAGGTAGATAATTTAAGACTCCTGCAGGCTGAGACGACCTTGGGCAGTTTGAGAGGTGTATGTATGGGGGTCGAAGACCTTCGGCATACGGTAAGAGTTGTTCGCTGATCCTATTGGACCAGTCGGCCAACTGCCTCTCAATACTGAACAAGGCACGGAGGCGGGTTTGCTCCGTTCCCACAGCAATCCAGTCTCCCGTCATCAGAAGGGCGCAGGAGTAGTACCCACTAGCCCGACCTACCTGATGCAGGTTTTCTAGGGTTTTTCCCTGCATCACCTTTAGGTGAAACACCGGGTAGGATCCTTACACTATAGCCTGGGGGCCCTAGTCAACCCTGGGCTACCTTGCTCTCCCTTTCACATCCCACATCCCCCCTTTTCAAGTCCCTTCCTATGCTATTAAAGGGGAGTTGCTTGCTTCAGGATCACCTCATGTAGCCTGTTACTAAAAAAAGGAGGAGAGAGCATACGAGAGAGTGGACTGCAGTGGAACACATTACGTTTTGAGGATCATTTATTAGGAGAGTGGACTAGAGAATACATTACATTTGGAGGAGAGATCAGATCAGATGAGAGGACTGGAGAGATTACATTACGTTATTGAGGAGTAGTGGACGCAGCAACATTATTATGAGTAGTGGACGTCAACAAGAAAATAAATCCTGTTTCAATAGCAGATGGCACGAGAATCGACGCAGAGGCCACCTGACCGAGGAAGAGATGCAGCATCATCACTAGATCCAGATCTACAAGTCGGTGATGTACACGATTATGTTTCTCGCCTCTGGCTTGATTGAGAAATTTAAAATTTTCGATACCCAATTTTATGTTTAAACCCACATATGCTTATTATACTCTTGCTCTCCGGTGACTTTTAGTAAGCAGCCGGTTCACCGTTTATATAAAACCACAATTTATCATTAATAATTTAAATAACCACCCTGTCACCACAACTTCTGTTTTCTTTTCTTGACCTTCAATTCCAATTACTGCTGACTGCCTTTTGTAGAGGTTATGCATAAGCCTTCTTTCTCGATATTTCATTCCTGTCCTCTTCAAAATCCTTAATAGTGTGTTCCAGTTCACATTATCAAATGCTTTTTTCTAAATCTAAATGCCATGAACGTAGGCCTGTTTTCTCCTATCCTGTCTTCTAAAATGAGAGGCAGATTCAATATAGCTTTTCTTGTCCCTACATTTTATCTAAAAAGAAAATAACATATCTTCTCCTTCGCATTCTATTTGTCGTTCCATCCTCCTATATACCTTTTTATTATGAAATTTTTTTTTCGAAAGTAATACAGTTATAATTGTAAGGTATATAGATATAAATAAATTACACGATTAATGCTATTAAAGGGGATTTTCAGGTTTCAGGAACACCCTCATGTAGCCTGTTAACCCCCCCCCCCAAATGAATAAATTGTAAAGTCAATTGACAATTTGAAAGCGAGAGAATTGGCAGAGCTGTGAACATAATTATGTTATTGCAGTAAATAATATTTGATTGACTTAGTGTTGACTGTAAATATTAACAGAGTTTAGGGTAGTAGGGGGAATCAGATGATACTCCTGTATACTATTTTCTAGAATCTATATACCTGAAACCCTTTATCAGTATATTTTACAACTATATGCATCCAAAGTGCTAGTCAATTTCACAAAATTTCAAATTTGTTTCACGTGTTTCTCAAAGCCCAAAACCGTCCATGATGTTTAATATTTTTTAAATATACTGAAATTTTATATGTGAATCAGTAAAGTTTCGTGTCCCATACGCGCATCGAGATCTTCATAAGTGACTTGGGGTTGCCTATATTCTTGATCTATAATACTATACGTATAGTTTAAAAACAGGATTTTAGAAAATTTTGAGGACACATTGTCAATTGCGAGATTTTGGTTACCTCACTTTAAAAAAACTACCATTTTGACGATTTTTCATCCGTTACATAACCTAGGACTGATAATCGGTTTATTTGACAACAGAAATAGAGTACGTGCTAGAGGTAAAGAAAATGTTATAATATTAAATTTCATAAGTCAGTACATTACATCTTCTTTAAATTTGTATGTATGCGTTGAGTGAAACTGAAGCTCCCGAAAAAAAGACCCAGAGTTTCGCAGAGCACATCTTTGAAGGTTCAGCTCACGTCCAGCTCTCCTTAACGAGGAACAGTTAGGTGTGGGCAGCGAGAAGGCAAATCGTTTCGTTTGAGATTCAGAGGACATCCACGAAAGCCTGACCCAATAATACTTGGTTCACGTATGATCCTCCGAATTGGATTGCAAAGATGTATTCGGGAAGTTATTCAAGATGCAGACCATTGTGGAACAACATAAAACGTAAAATAATTTTAAATTAGATTTAAATATAAACCATATTTCACATTACACAATTATAGAATCAGAATGAAGATTGAAAACAAGTATGTTATTCCGATTACGTAAAATAAAACAATTCTGTTAGTTGCGAAAAATCTAATAATAATAAACATAATTCTACCGTCAAAGTAAGTTGTATACGTCTAATAGCCATATGATAGGTCCACGTAATTTTGACAAAATTTAAATAAACTTTTACGCAAAGGATTTTGCAAGTGGTATAGTCATAGAGAGTGCGTTATAGCTATAATTCAGATTAAGTTAATAATGGAATTATTTTAGTCTACATTTGTAGACACTACGTACTTAGTGAACATGGTCTCTCCGCACCATTAATCAGCCGTAGAAGGTTGACGTGGAAGAAGACTGCCTACTGCGGCAAAATTTTGGTGCCTGTGATAGAGGGCAAGAAAAGGTCTTGAAAGATGGTGATTCCTCCGTCCCTAACGCTTTCAAACTTGTTAACAAATAAGGTCGACATCTTTCCATTTTTACAAACAGAGAAGATATAGTTGGTTTCCACGAATTCATTACTTGCCATTAAACTTGAGCTACAAAAATTTTTGTAACGCTATTTCTACCGAAAGAAACTTCTTAAATTCAAAATTATTAAAGAACCGTCTTATTGGGTTATGCATATTGGATATTGTACCAGAATTGAATAATAATGTCTGCCTGTTTTATAAATTATGTTTAAACTTGATATATTATTTTAGCTTGTATTATTCATTGTTTTAAATGCATTTTAAATTATATCTGAAAACTATAAATACTTCTTATAATTACGTTCATTTTCATCAGTTTATTAAGAATATAGAACATCTATGATAAATAATGAAGGAAATTATAGAATAAATTATTTCAGAAAATTTTGGTACGTCGCAGCCAATCTCGATATAGCAAACTAATCACTGATTCGTTCCAGTTAAAAATAGAAATATTCTGCATTACGTGATAATTATCTCTCTTAATTTATTTCAGTTTTTCTGCCCGTGTAATACATTTTCAAAATTATTGATCAATACACATCAATTCTCGACATATATGCAATTTGAATTTTTAAAAATCAATGTATGTCTTTATTTGATTATTGTTAGTTATATTTATTTGACTTCATTGAAATAAATGAATACAAAGGCCATATTAAACATACTTTTATTTTAATAAAATAAAAAGTAACATATAGTGTACATATAAATTTATAAGAGAAAATTTATAAGTGTTTCATGTGTTAGGAATGAAAACACTTAAAATTTGTCCCTTTTACATTTTATCAAGTAAATTATTCATAAATATTATATTCGCACTTAACTACGTTCCAATGAAAGAATCTATATGTCGCTCTTCTTTTGTTATTGTGTTCAAAACTTTATTTTTTTTAAATTTATTTCTGATTAAGTATTACTCATATTATTGTTGTTATTTGTAGTAGGTCAAATTATTACAAACATGACTACGCCTGCAAAGGTAGTGGAACAGACTCCGAGAAAATAAATTGTCATTGGATTGAACGTGTAGAGTTGCTTACGGGAACTCCCTAATTCTTAAGACTCGTTTTATGAGTGAGAGAGAGAGACGAACACAAAGGAAACAAAAGCTAATATATTGATATGTTGTTCCTGGCGAAAAATTGAGAAAACAAAGATAAGATGTATGTTGAAATTTAAGTTATTAGCCTAGGACAGGAATTGATCAGACAGAAAGAATGGTGGACTCATTGTCGTCTCTTCTTTAGCGATCAAAGTGAATAGAATTCAGGATAGATAATAGGAAAGATTTGGTACGTGAGGTTCTTTTACTAAAACGTCCAAACCTGGATGGTATGAAAGACGCTAGAACGGATTTGTAGATAAATTAAGAAACAGATTCCTAAGCCGAAGATAGCCCAGGAGCCTACTCATGTTTCCAGACCGAAGTCCAAACATAGAATTATTTCTTTAGGCCTTCGGAAAGCTTAGTTGTCTATCCACCCTCTTTTTTGTCAATGTAATAAAGTGAGAGTGTAGCTAATCACCATATAAAACTTAGTCTCGTGTGGACTACTTTACTAGTTAAATCCGATTTTATGCAAGTGAATATTTGTAGCTGAACGCGACCTTAATTCTTGAAACAGGACTTCTTTGTTGTTTATTATGTTGTTATTTCCAGAAAGATACTTCTTTCTATATTTCTAATGGAGTTTTACAAAAGTTTGTATATGTAAAGTTAAGAAAAATGAAAATATCACAATATGATAATATGGATTCTGTGATTTTACAGAATGGCGGGAAAAGGTAAGTTAAAAGTATGTAAATATTTTAAATGTTAAGTTATTGAGTACAATTCAATATGTATAAAGTTTTTAATTATATCTTTTGTGTTTAATCACTTAAAAATATTTAATTTCATTTCATTTATGTATGCTAACTCGTATCGTTTACAATTATTTATGGTTGAAATTGTTATACTAATATAATTGTTTGAAGAAACGAGTAGCATAAAATTGAAGATGTTGCTGATATTCAGTTTGGAAGAAAAAAAACGTATGTCTCTATTTGAAGGAATGATGATCAAGAGAGACACGTAACTTAGGACCCAATCGCAATAAAAGCAAACTGTCCAGAGGTGGACGTGGATCCTGTCACTGTTACAGAAACTCTGATCAACGGAGGAGTATTTTTATTTCGCGTCTTGCCTAACGTGTAAAATAGAGAGAGCAGCATTATCGATTGGGTTTGGCGGCTTCTGTCATTCCATGAAGAACTGCCTGGCGTGTATTGTTAAGCCAAGGCCAGAGAAATCAATTAAGCTTGCAAATAGATGTTCCTTGCAACGAGGTCGTTAGGCAACCTGAATTCTGGAATCAGCGCAACCTTTCCCTGACAGCGTGATCGTAATTTATTCATCACTACTCTGTAGAGAAAAAGAATACGTTATTTTGCAAACACGCAAAATATGAATTAGTGTTCGACGTTGGAATTTCTTAACAAAATACAAATTTGTTTCCTCACGACTGAAGTTAATGTTTTCTCACAGTTTCTTGACATACAACAAATAATTTTGCTAAGATGAAAACTGCCCAAGGAAAACATTTTTAAACTAACCAAGTTTATTCAATTCATAATCTTTAGAGTTAAAATTGTTTGAAAGAAATCTTTTCTATTAGTGAAATTAAGAGTTAACATAAAGTAAAAATAAAACAATAATTGTTTTGCATAATTATTCCGTCATTAAAATATCTCTACAGATAAACCCTATCGTTTATTTTCCAGAAAGCTTATATACAAGAAAAGCTTGAACTTCTGGATTAATAATCAGTTAATTATATAAGTTTATATAGTTAAATTATATAAATTAACATTTGGGGCTTTTTCAGGTGCAAATTTTGATGAAAGATCGTCTCTAAGCGCAGATTTAACGAGATATGGTGACGAAACGTCGTGTAAGCTAAATAAAAACTGTGCCTGAAAATCTGATCGTTAATTTATTTCATTTCATTATTTGAATATCAGAGGTTAATTGATCTAAGATTTATATTGCATTTTATATTTCTTGCTACTATTTGTAGGATGACCACACACTATTAACACAGAAAAATAACGGCCCTTTCGCCATTTAGTCTCGTATGTCTTACATGCATTGCCCACACTTACAGTTGCCGTTACTCCACACTGAATTCTCTCTCTCTCTCTCTCTCTCTCTCTCTCTCTCTATATATATATATATATATATATATATCCTCATTTTTGTCTTCTTGACGTTTTACAACACCAACAGCATTGTCGTCCTCTGACGCGTTGTCATACTAACGAAACCAAATAATTATGACAGACCTAAATTATCTACATATTAGTTCTCCACTGACAAAAAGCAAGCCAAAAATTCATTAGATATACATCTATTAGAAAATTTAAAACAAAATTGAATAAATTAACCGAAAAATGAGAAAATATATTAATCTGAAAATATAATTTACAAATGAGTAAATTAATTTAATAAATGAGAACACATATGACAGTATTTTAATTTCAAATTACTTTTGAAATCGGAATTTCATATTAACGTAAAGGCAAAACGAGTTTGTTATTTACAGGCGATATCTTAGAAATAAAAAATTGCTTTTAAAATTGCATCCGTGGGCAAGAATTTCTAAATTCTTGTGGACATTTCTGGAAGTACCTGTCCATACAGTGAAAAGTTTTCTAAGTAATAATTGAAGATACGAAAGGGTATTTTCTATTAGTTGTTGTCATGGATATATTAATTCTCTTTATTAATTCACGACAACAAGCTTCAATAAGTATTAATTTTTTTCATAATGGCAGGCTGCATGAGGCTGTTCCAGTAACTGGCAATTTCCCTTTAAGGAATAGAAAGGGGTTATGAAATGGAGGAAGCGTAATGGAGAGGAAAGCAGCCAAGAGTTAACTATCCCCCCTTCCGGCTATAGTTTAAGGATCCTACCAGATATTCACCAAAAAGAGGTACAAGGCAAACCGTAGAAACTATGCATTAGTTAGGTTGGGCTATTGAAAAACAATATACTTGTCTTATATACTGTTCAAATTGCTCATTTTTGTCTGTTAGAAATATTAAAAAATTATACCAAAGAATTTAACACAAATTGATTATATTAATAGTATTAATTTTATTTGATATTGACTACAACTTTTAAAATTATGTCACACGAATTCTTTCTACAGAAACTCTGACATGTATCACCTTTGTATTCCGTATTTGCTGTGTAACCTCAGTTACTTAAAGACAGTTCGAAAAGTAAAACTTATAAAACAAAATTATAAGTCTGTGATATAGTTATTAAAAATTTATATCAGACGTTAATTTTATAATGGAGAAATTTAATCTCTTTCCACTTATTTTACGTCCAGAGGATGCGAATATATGGGGCGCATAAAGGCTATAAATTGATTGAATGTTACCTCAAGGAGTAATTTGGGAAATAACAGGGCCCCAGCTTTGTAGAGCACGTCTGTATATTTGACAATAAGTGAGGGACTGTTTGAGTAGCCAATAACAATTTCCGAACAAGATGAGCTGTTTGCATCTTTCTGCGGGCGTAGCTTTGAATTCCCCAGCCCCGGGAAATAGAAGACGGAAAAGGGCTGCGTATGTATCGCGGCGCAGCCAGTTCCTGTTTTGTGTCCATTGTTACGGGGGTGGAGATCCATCTGAAGTCACTGCTTTCAAAAGATGCGAATATTGAAACAGATAAACCCGTTCGGTCTTCATTCCCGGTAAGATGCCCCCTACAAACATCTTTGAAAAATCATACAGGCAAAGGGAAAGTATAGGAAATCATACAAGTTTATTTCTTTGCACACACATAGAAAGCTACATGTGGCATAACATTCCAAACGTAATTAAAATGATTCGGTAAGTATTCGTATGAGTCTGAGAGTAAAATCTCGAATCATAAATAATTTAACCAATTTATAAATAAAAATACGGTCAAAAAGGTCAGCAAACAAATTAAATTAATATAAATCCAACGTTTCATCCAACTTTGAGGATTTCTCCAGGTAACTAGACACAAAAATTATAAAATAGATATTATTTTTGAATGCATAAATATGTTTTTGTGTTCAAAATTAATATTTATTTGTTTGCTGACATATTTGGCCACATGTTTATTTATTGGCCAGAAAAATTGTTTTTTAATATCACCAATTGATTAATACTATGCTATTGGAGGGAAAACAAAATTTAACATATCAATACTAATTTTTGTATGCCGAATGTAGCTCAAGCGTATTCGTCGAATACAGATGAAAAAATATGAACCCTAAAAGTTATAGAACCAAAAGGAAAAATAATGGGATTGACCATGGACCTGATGAACTTCTTCCCTGGTAGGATAATGAGTTTAACAAACCACCGTCGATTATGGAAATAAATACAATTTTCTTTCCCGGAGACTAGAAGAAATGAACCTTTTGCGAGGCTAGGAATGAAAATGTTTAGCGACGCATATGAGTTAAATAGAAACCCGAAGGTTGAATGATAATATTGTGGTATTAGGGAAGTCGGAAGAAGAACTGGAAACCTTAATAAATGGCATGATCGTGATCCTGGAAGAAGAGTACAACATGAGGGTTAAAACAGGGGAAATCAAGGTAATGGAGTATAGTATGGGAAATAGTGGAATAACAAACGGTGTTAGAAGGTGTTTTGAAGGAAGTTGATATTCTGCTACTTGGGAAGTGATGGTTGAAGTATAGTAGACATAAAGAGTAGCATAGCGCAGGTAGGAAAGGCTTTCGCAAAAAAAGTATTTTATTACGACTAATATAAGTGTGAATATTATAATGGTGCGAAACGTACGGGATGGTAGTTACAGAAAGGGAAAAAAGATAGAAGCCTTCGAAATATGGTGCTACAGGAGAATGCTGAAAATCGGATGAGTGGATAAAGTTACTAACGAGAAAGTTCTAAGCAGAATAGGGGAAGAGAAAACCATTTAGAGGACTTTGCTAAGAGAAAGTATAGATTAATAGGGCGTGTTTTCAGACATGAGGGTTTTTGTAAAAGTAGCATTACAGGAAAGTGTGTGGCGTAAGAACACAAGAGGAAGGCAAAGTATGGAATCCGCTAAGAAGATTTGAGACGATGTGCGACGTGGTAGGTATGTAGAAAATTAAAGGCTTACGTAGGAGCGGTTGTAATTGAGATTGCATCTGACCACAACAACATGAAACTAAGATTGCTGGAAATATGACATAGAGTTGTGCTTAATGATTGGGTAAAAATGAAGATGCAGACTCAATTACAAAAATGGATGGAAGAATGAAAACGAGAGATAGTTGATGGAATGGAAATGCAGAGAATATAAAGGTTTGCGCACAAACAAGGGAGGAAATTTGCTGATATTTGATTGCATTCTAACCCTAACAAATGAAACATAAAAATTTCCCAACGAAATCTCATTTCATTTCCAAACATTTATCCTAAAGTTCCTCCATAGCTTCGATACCCTATTTAAAGTCAGAACTATCAAGTTTCTGAACAGAGTCATCAACCGCAGTCTCCACTTCTACATTGATGGTAAAAATTTTACCATCGGGCCATTTTTGCAAGTTTGGAAAGAGAACATAATCTGAGGAAACTGAATCTGATAAATAGTCTGCGTGAGGAAGCAATTTTAGTTTAAATTAACTGAGTTACGCCATCGCGATAATGGATTAGTATTCTCTTTTTCTTTGCCAAATTCGGACGTACTTTCTTCATTTGATCACTACTAAGCGGCTTCGTTTTCGAAGGTAATATATAAAAATTATTTTATACTCTTGTCAAAAAACCTTATTCCGAGCCCTTGCTAGCTGTTTTAAAGTTAATTCTCCTATATAAGTTCGTTATTTTGAATGTTCCTTCGTCTCATTTGTGAAACGATGGGAACATGTTTCATCCACGCTTATGATCCTCAGTGAAAACTGTGAGACGCCGCCAAAAACCCTACTGAATTATTCAATCAACGTTTTTTGTTCCATTGTGAACAAACGCGGCACCCATCCTGCGCATAACTTTCTCATGTTCAAAATTTTCAGTCAATGCTCATATATAATGGTTTTTGAAATGTGCACCTTGTCCCCTATCTCTCGCGCATAGGTTGACATAATAATTTGGTCTACCATTTGGTAGTTCGTCCGGTTCGTTTAAACTCTGCCACACATTATTTTATTGCTGAATCATAAGGTGAAGAATCTAGCTTAAATTTGATATTGGTCGGATAAATTTCTTTCGTTGCTTACAAATTCACTGAGTGTGTTCACTTTTGATGGCTGTCAAACACTTAAGAGTATAGAGTCTTCAAACTTCAACTTTATAAGTTTGTTAGTTTACACCATTATTGGTTTTCCAAACAACAACCTAATTTTTAACCGATTAAACTGCTAAAACTGTTTCTATAAATTTTATTATTGTTAATTCTTTCTATGGGACGTGATGTGGTTTAGGTCAAAAGTTATTGATTGAATTGATAAAAGAATTTCTTGGTGCCTAACTTGCCGAGGACGTATGATCTCGGCACTTAAAGCAGTGTCAAAGGCACCTGAGAACTTAATGAATTAATTCCACATCCAGTTTGGTCCACGTCTGCGCGGCGTTCGACTAGCGGCAAAATAAATTGCTCCACACGCGACACGCTGACATGTTAAGCCGGCAGGAGGCCAATTAAGAAGTAAGAAATATGAAAGTGTCGGAAATGTAGCTTGCGTGTGTTATATTCAATTACATAAAATCTTTATGATTAAACATTCCCTCATGGTATCAACGTTAAAATATAACTAAAAACAGCTCTAACTGAGAAATTGTTTCAGTGTGTAACTTGTAAAACCTACATAATAATAAAAGGAATGTATGTTTGTTTGTAGTTCTTTATAAAAATTGGAAGGAATTGGACAGATTGAGAAAATACTTGGTATACAATTTTCTTAAAACCGGATGAAAGACACTAACGGAATGAGAGTCCCCTAGCAAAACTCGGGAGGAATTATCTTTAAAAAATATACGTATGTGTCAACAGGAGTCAAAGAAATCTGCCATATTCAAAACAAAAATATGGCGTCAATTTGTTTAGTGTCACATTTTATAAATTATATTTTGCAAAATACGAACACTTAGAAGGATAATGATTAAAAACGGAATATTTAAATTAGTTTTAATATTAAAAAATATTATATTTATATTAATATAATGTGTACAAACCTAAAACAATTTTTACGAAATAGGAGAAGGTGACAAAAATCCCGAAGTTTCAATAGGTTTGTTGTTATTTCCTAATACAGATGGAATAATTTATTAGACGTTCATTTATCCGACTAAGTTTCTTGACGCCTACACATGTTTCCATAATCCATTTTATTAGGTGATGTGTGTATTTTGTGTATGGTACTTATCTTTGCTAAGTTTGAGGAAATATTTTTGTCCATAATTGATAATTAAATATGAAATACAGGAAATACATGGATTACACACTAGTTCAAAAGTGTCTGTATTACAGATTTGATAAATGTGTTTAATATAACAGAATTTCTTGTGAATGAATTTCACTATGATTGATAATAAATCATCACAGTTAGATTAAGACATTTGTGATTTTAATATAAATATATGAAATTTAAAAAAATTAAATTACTATAATTATCTAAAAATTATAGCCTGCAACATTTTTTCCAATACATTAATATAAATATATTTATAGAGAAAATATTTCATTACTTATAAAAAATACAAATATTTAGATACCTCTGTCTAGCTACAACCTTATAATGTACAATCCATAAAATGTTTGTGACGTATAGTTTAAAAAAGTTATATTTACATATCTTCGTGTAATAACACGCGTGAAACAACAGAACATGTTCTTTATATTTAAAAAAATTGGATCGTCACAACTGGGCCAGTATCTGTTTCATTACCAAAATTATTGTTATTTATCGTTGTCCAAACTGACATTAATTAACTTACTAATAATAATTCATATTTTCTGTAGGTTTAAACAAATTATGTAAAGAATCACGTGTTGACAAAGAAATGAGTATTGATATCTTCCTTTTTGCTGGGCACTTAGCGAGTCGAGAATATTATTTCTCGTCTAGTGTTTGAATGCGTATCTTCAAATGATGAAGTTTGTAAGGACAAATATGTTGACTGGCTTTCACTTGACCCGTGATAATGCTAGGCTTGGATAAATTTGGCTTTACTCATGTATGTGATGCACGTGCTCGTCCAGGACAAACAACGGAAGTTTTTTGCAGTGTTACGTCACTTTATAAATTTGGTCGAGTCGGCAAACGGGATTAACGAAATTGCACGTTTTAGCCACTTTCAGAAATTAGTTACACTTTTAAAATAATACACAATAACGTGGACAAATTTAGAAGCATGACCAAGACTGCTGAAATAACTTAATTAGACAATGTCCATTAATGTGGTAATCAGAGTGTCATTCTCCGCAGTAAGTAGAGTAAATTAACTGGGAACTGTAATGGAAATTTCTTGTTATTCAACTCAAACAATGTGTCACTGATCACGTCTTTATGTACCACGTAGGTTCTCTCTCTCTCCCTCTGTGCGTGTTTGTTTGTATTGCACTTTTCAAACAATATTTGATGTTTTAAACCCCTTCCTGTTTTACTGCGTGAATAATCCTGTTTATTCTCCATGTACATTATCACTTTGAATTCACGTACTGAATAATCGAGCTCTACATAATTACATAAGCTGAATGCAGACCTGAGCATGGAAATGTAAATACAATAGAATTTATCATCAAATATCTTAAATATTGCCTATGTCAAGAAAAAGAAGCCTTCTTTCTGGTTATTTTATTCCTCTTCAGAATAGTCATATGTTGAAATATTCCTTTTAACATTCTTAAACAAATTTTTGGAGAAAAGTTATCTTCTCTGCATATTTAAATGTTGTATTATGTTTCTTTGTTTCTTTTATGAGTATCTAAACGTAAGTGCAGCTCCAAACTGTCAGTATTAGATCAAGAAAAGAAAGCAGAAATCAAGAAAGTAGTAAGACAAGGATGCAGTCTGTCGCCCATGATGTTTAACCTATTCATAGAACAGGCACTGAAGAATGTTAAAAACGGAATATGGAAAAGGAATCATACTGCAAGGAGAAGAAATAAAAACCCAACAGTCGGTTTGCCGTTAATATCTTAGTCTTAGGGAAGTCAGAAGAAGACTTGGAGACTATAATAAATTACATGAACATGGAGAAAGAATTCGATATGAGGATTAATAGAGACAAAACCAAGGTAATGGAGTGTAATATGGGAAACAGTGCAATAGCAGAGGGTGGTATATTTTGAAGGACGTTGAGGAAATCTGCTACATGCAGCATGATAACTAGGGTTGGTAGAAGTATAGCAGTCATAAAGAGTATGATACCCCAGCAAAAAAAGGTTTTAGCAAAAAAGAAGATTTTAATTAAGGCTAGTATAAGTATTAATATTATGAAATCATTATTAAAAATGTTCGTATGACGTGTGTCGTTATATGGGTGCGAAAAGTGGTCGATAGGAGTTGCAGACAGCAAAACAGTCGTAAAATAATGTAGAACCTCGTAGATGCCTGCAAACGCGAAAAACGTCATACGCGCTACAACAAAAGCGGCGGCCATTTTTCGACCAGACACAATAAAAATTAAACAAAATGAGTTCTGAACTGCCAAAACATGAGAGAATGTACAAACAGAACATTATTTTTTCTAAGATGCTGCGGCAACCAATTTCCTTTTTACTGGACCACTTGGCTAGGATTGACCCTCATGGGATGGCATCTGATATCTACAGCATAAAACAGTTCTATTGCTGAGATTCAATATGGAATAAATTTTATCAGAGCTACTCTTCCGACAACTACGGTGAAATGAGGTCACTTAATTCATCGAAATTAGACCGATGCAAACGGAATTACATTCGTTAATCTCCTAAAAATAGGCTGCCCAACGTCACAGAACGAACGGATTATCGCTCTCGTATCCAAAACAATTCTCTCTCTCTCTCTCTCTCTCTCTCTCTCTCTCTCTCTCTATATATATATATATATATATATATATATATATAAATTACTTTGATGTTCTTTAGTTAAAATTCAATTAGGTTTTGTAGTAATTTTAATATGCATAGTAACTGAATTTTTTCTTTTATATAAATTTCATTTACGTCCTTACTCAATTCGTGTTTTAAATAATTCGAATATCAAATTACCAAGACTGACAATTCCTTACAAACTATGAGAAAGACAGTTTTAATTCTATTTTACACAGGTTAATAATATTGTACCTGATTGGTGTCTATGGGCAGCTTAAGAACGCCAATAAATTAATTGGATTTTCAATAAGTTGTATAAATGAATATTATTTCAGGCAAACATAGTTTTGACATTATGATTATGAGGAACATTCCTGAGGAACAAGGACGTAACAGTATGATTAGAGAAGATCTTGTTATGTCTGCTGCTCAGTCTCGTAGCCAGGGAATAGGATTATGGTCAGCAGAATTTTCAGAAAAAAAGGGGGATGAGGGCAAAGGGAAACTAACGAATTGCCATTATAATCGCAGAACTCCTACAGAATAATTATAATGGAATATTATAGCTTGTAAAAATCATTGTACCTGATGCGCAAGGTGCATGATTAAAAAAGAATAAATCGTCTAAATACTTGCGTGATAAATGGCCGATGATTATACGAAATGATCTCTGCACTACATTGTTATCCACGTTTCACTCATGGCGCAGATTTGACTCACCGTGGAATTATTTCGTTCGTTCTGTGACGTTGGGCAGCGTATTTTTGGAGATTAATGAATTTAATTTAGTTTTCTTCTGTCTAATTTTGATGAATTAAGTGACCTCATTTCATCGTAATTGTCGGAAGAATAGCAGATTAAATGTATTCCAAATTGAATCCCAGTAATAGAACTGCTGTAGATAGCTGATGCCATCCAATTACTGATAAATGAAAAGTCCCTTTCATGGGTATTATTGCGTGAAGAATGAAAACAGGATGATTGGGACGTTAAAGTTCAACATTCCTCTTCTTTTTTATATTTCCATAAAATTAAAATAAAGTCAGTACGGAAATAGAATAACTTTTATATTTATTCTTTATTAATAAATTTTATTATTTAATTCATTTTTATAGAAAAAACAATTAATGGGTGTCAATCTATGTTCAGGGTATCCATATAACATAATTTAATTAGCTGTAAATATTGCAATTCCTATTCTCTCCTCCAATAGAGGGATTATAAATAATGGCGCAATAAACACTGCAGTACCAGTTTTAACAGCAGCTACGATTCTGCGTTCAATTGATTCTTGGTCTTGAAGCTCCTGCCACTCCTGCGTAATTGCTACCAGGTTAATTGTCGAGGTAATAAAATTTCTGCCCTCTCCCCCTTCCATCGTCAGCCTCGATGTATCTTCATTAAAACTTTAATGCGTGCTTTACCGCGGGAGATAGCGTTCATAATTACAAACACACTTCACTCCATCATGGCCCGATTTTCCAAAACAACGAATACCAAGGGATATAGAAAATCCTCTTACCAGACGAGCGACGCTACCGACTAAATAAATGACCAGGGAAACGCGGTGTTACTAGAAAATCTATTATTTACATACATACTGTTTAAGACATATAAACCTAAAGCATCCTTACCGTTAAATCACACTATATACATATAAACTATTCATAAATTTTATGAACGCCTCTCAACCTTATCCCAAATTCACTCGTGTTTATTTAAGAATCATCTGGTGATGCGGCAGTTCTTCTTAATATTCCTGTTTCAGTTTGCGTTTTCACTGCTTTTGTATCAATACAATACGAGAGAAGCACAAATTCAGATTTTATGCAACTTCAGCGTGTAAATATTAGGATCACAGAAATTACAGAGTATCAAGGGAGATATAAAACATATTAATCCTAGAAACCCAAGGTCAATACTAGAGATTATATAATCATTATATTTCATAACCTCTACAGAAGACAGGCAGCATTAATTAGAATAGGAGACCAAAAAAAGAAATCCATATTGTTCGCTTTTCCCCTATTCTGTTTACAACTTTCTCGTTTGTCATTCTATCCACCCATCTGATTTTCTGTATTCGCCTATAGCACCACATTTCAAAGGCTTCTATTCTTTTCCTTTCCGGAGCTCCTATCATCCACGTTTCGCATCCATATAATGCCACGCTCCATACCAAAATTTTTAGCATTGATTTCCTAATATTCACACTTATATTACCCGTAAGTAAATTCCTCTTTTTCGCGAAAGCCTTCCTTGCCTGTATTATCCTAACCTTTGTGTGTACTATACTTCTTCAATAGCTATTTATTACGCTCCTCAAAGAACAGAATTCTTTAACTTATTTCAAAATATCCCTACTTAATTAACACCTTTTGTTATTCCACTGTTTGCCATCTAAACTCCATTACCTCGGTTTTCCCTCTATTAATCCTCATATTGAACTCTTTCTCCAGGACCACGTTCATGCCACACATTATGCTTTCCAAGTCTTCTGACTCTCCTGATACTACAATGTTATCGGCAAAGCGTAGGGTTTTTATTTTTTCTCCTTGCAGTATGATTCATAGGGTAGGATTCTCAAACCGTGGCTCGGGGGCCGTACTTTTCTCCACCTTCCACACCCCCATTTCCATTCCCTTCCCATTATATTAAGGGAATTGTTTGTTTCAGGATTACCAAAATGTAACCAGTTACCCAAAAAACTCTGTCCATTATTTATATAGATTTGTTTCAATAGTAAGTGAAAAGAGATTATGTTGCAATTGAATAATGCTGAACTCAGTTAGAGGATGGAAAATACTATTATATATTTAGTTATTTTCAATAACAGACGTACTTTATGAATTGAACCTTATCCTGTATTCTTGGATGATATTAGTTTTTAAAATATAGGCGAAGTTAGTGCAGAAAAGAAAACTCATTATTTAACAATTTTTTTTAGAATTTTCGTAAAGAAAAAATCGCATCATAAAGTACGAAACAATAGTATATTCTATTTTTACTTGATCTAATATCAATATAAATTAGTTTTTTGGTGAAGTTTCGAAAGGAATTTTATAAATTTCCCGTTTTGCCCCAACCCCTGTGGCAGAACTAGATGGGATGTTCTGAAATTACAATATATACAATTAAATTTAAGTGAAGAAAAATCTTAACATCTTTTGTGCTTTCTTTCTTATATTAATTTTGTGTGGTGTTGATCACTTTATCAATTTTTCCATTCGGAAAGAAATTTTATTGTAACATTGCTAGAATTTTTCTCTTTTTTTCCCCGATGCTTTCCTTTCTTTATCTATTCTTTTTGGGCACAGTACCTTCTAACTCATTCTTATAAGGTGAGTGTATCAGTTTTTATTTTTTAGGAACACATTGAATGTAGTGTAGTATCCCGTTCCACCCCGCACTCAAGTTATAGTTGAATTTTTTTCACTGAACATAAATGCAAACAGATTTTAACCTAATTCGTAACTTATATTACGAATATTTACCATTAAAGAGTTAAAAGCAAACAGTTTTGTAGTTTACCTTGCGTCGAAATCCTGCAAAAATTATAAATTCACAGATGTAAGATGCCAAGACAAGAGTTCATTTACAAGGTGCAGCCAGAACTTGGTCAGTATGGCTTCCGAGATTTCTTCCTTTACCAGTGACTATCTTCCATCCCTATTTACTAAACTTCAACACGATCCAGTCGAAAGGCAAGAGCATTCCGTTCTACTTCGCTATCCCGGTCCGCCCTTGAGTTCCCGTCTTATGCAGTGATATGTTTCATTGGGCGATAGGATTTTTGTATTTTTCTAGCCCGTCAATTTGAAGTAACAACCCGGTCGTAATACACAACCAAATCCTAATCTTCTGAAATACTAACGTATTTGTTCCTAATACTGATAGTTTGGAAACGTTTAGAAACTCATATAAGAAACAAAGAAACATAAATGATTTATAATACTTACAACATTTAAATATGCAGAGAAAATATCTTCTGTCCTACATCAATGATTATTAAGTTCTATATCCTTCCCGTACACATCCTTCTTCCACATTAATTTCTTTACATCTGCTCTAATTCATAAATGCTCTATTTATTTCTCTCATATTACTGTTTTGTTACCGACTACTATATTTTGGAACTTAATTTTAGTATCTTCCGGGATGTCATATATGTATAGCTTAAATATAAAAAATACAAATAAAATTTATTTTTGGGAAGAGTAGACAATGTATATATTTGTCTCCGACGAATATAAAAGAGAAAAATAAATATATGGGAGATTTAGAAAAGACATAACATTGCACATTACTTAAGGGAGACGAGTTTGTTGAGAGAGTTGAATAATTAGCTGGAAAAATTACTGTCATTATCGTAACCATCTTACACAGAAGTGTTTATATATTGGTCAGCTGTGTGTAGTAAAATATTAAATTTTTCTGGAAGAATTACCGAAGTTTGTACTAACCCAGAAACATTTCGTGTTTATCAAGAGTGCAATTATTTCCTGAAACGTGCACTGATTGAAGAGAATTAACGCTAATGAACTTCTACATAGTAACAATTTATTTCAAAGTGATGTCTACAGCGAGCGGAACGTGTTTCAGAGTGAGATCCGTTTGGAAATTGTGCGGTGCCCGAGTCTTTATTGTTCCGCCACCTTTGAAGCTGAATCACGTACATCCAGTGGAGACTTTCACTGGCTTTCTGAGGAAGATTCGATAGATTTAAAAGCAGCGGACGGAAAACAGTAAAACGCATTTAAACCACCTTTCTAAACTGATTTAGATACAAATTTGTTAACAGAGTCTAAAAAAATAGATGTATTAACCGATTTTTGAAAAGCGCAACAGAACATGTCCATTCAATCCTTAAATAAAATACACTTGATTATGTTAAATAACATAGTTATAAATAATCATCATAATTAAATAAATTTGTGTGCACATTATTATGAAATAACATATAATTGGAATGTTTCATCTTTTACAACTATAAGGACTTGTTATTGAATAATTAATAGAAATATTTTATTTTACAGGGTTAAGTCAAAAATAGACGGGATTTTTTAAAATAATTTTTCTCAGAAGGATAGAATTTCAAAACATTTTTCTTATTTTTCTACATGGTTTCCTTGTTCTGAAACACATTTTCCCAGCGTTTTTGAAGCTTCCTGATTCCGAAGTAATCTCCTGTGTGGACAGATCGGTAACATAGACGAAAAATGTTCTGTTTTGGACATGAATGCAACAAAGAAAAGTGTTTAGAGAAATTTTGTGGAGTAGAAGAACTCGTGTAAAGAATGAAACATGTCCTAAAACAATTATAATAAATTTAGTTTTTGAATTAATCTAAAGTTACATTATGAAGTTTATAAATTGCAGTTTACAATAATTACTTTTGCCCTATGGGTAGTTGTTTAGGAATGCTAAATTGTATTTAGTACGTAAAATTGATCAACCTTTTGATATTAAAATATTGGATTAAATTTTATCTTGTTTCTTTATAATTTTTAACACCTGAAGGGGTTCTAATATAGCAAACAAGAATATTTTCACCCTAAGTTTTATGGTAAACTACAATTCATTATTTGTAATATAAAATTTTATAATTTTATGTAGGGAAAGTCAGCACAGAACGGGACAGTGGAGTAGAACCCTTTTTTCTGACCGGATAGTGCTGAATTTTAGTAAATAGAGGGGGAAAATTGTAACTGGTCAAAGAAGAAATCCCAGCAGCCGCCTTGACAAAGTTCTGGCTGCTCCTTATGAATGAACTATTGTTTTGACATCTTACATGTATGAATTTATAATTTTTACAGAATTTAGACAGAAGATAAGCTTCAAAACTCTGCGCTTTTATATTTATATTCGTCAACTAGATGTATTTCGCTGAATATAAATTACGTATTAAGTTTAAATCTCATTGCATTAATGTTCAGTGAAAAAAAGTACACTAAAACTTGAGTGCGGGGTGGTAAGGGATACTACTCTATAAGGCAAATTCAATTTGTTCCTCAAGTAATAATAAAAAACAGATAGACTTACCTTATAAGAATGAGTTTCACGTTTCTGTACCCGAAAAGAATAGAGAAAGTAAGAAAGGATCGGGAAAAGGGTAAAATTATAGTAAAGTTGCAATAAAATCTATTTACGAAAGGAAAACTTGATAAGGTGATCAACCGTACACAAAATAAATATGAGAAAGAAAACACAAAAGTTATACATTATAAATTTAACGTTATTGTATTAATTGTAGTTACAAAATATCCCGTCATGGGGAATGTAACAGAACGGGAAATGCGTAAATTTCATGTAAAAAAATCACAAAATTCTAAATTCGTTGTTTAAAGCTATATTGATATTAGACTAAGTAAATGATAGAATAAAGTAATATTTTGTACCTTTATACGTGGATTTTTCTTTTTTAGAAAATTTTAAAAAATTGATAAATAATAAGTGTCCCCTTCCGCCCCGACTACCCCTATAAATAATGCTGTTTGGCAGGCCTAACCAGTTACTAAAATGGACTGAATTGAGTTACATGAATGTACGTACAAAACCAAAGAAGACACAAAGATACTGGAGAGTTATAGATATGAGTTAAATTTGTTGTATCAGACTGGATGTTTAAAATATAATTATTTGATTTTAAACGAACTGTTTCAGAGAATAGTCTAACATTGTTGAATAACAACTGCCACTCCAATTTACACCTTACTTGTTTGCGTTTGAACTTAGCCTTTCCCAGAACTTTCTGGATATCATCTTATCCATTTAACATTCACGTTTAATTTCTAATTGGTTTTAGAAACCTGCCTTATGGGCAAATTCCTTATCCATTACTCAAATCATCAACCAAATGAGATTAGGGGAATGATTTTCAACTTAATTGAAATTACTTTTTAACATTCTGTCCCAAAATATTATTCCGAGAATTATAAGTTAATTTTTACCATCTTGACGGCAAATTTATATTCTTCACTATTTGTCAGTTATAATATAAAAAAGTTATTTAGCAAACTTAGTTGTTTCGTTAGCAGGAAAGTAGATAAAAGTTAATCAAAATAAGACCACAGTACTACCGTCTTTGAATCACTATACCAACTTTTTTTTATTAAAAAAATAAATTCGTCCTTTCTGTCTAAAGTCATTGACGTCTTATACAATGTAATTGTGAGTAGAAAGGATCCTGTTGGCCTTGGTGACAAGCATTGTGTTTTGTATAGAAGGTTTAATTTAATGATTTGAACTCAATGCTTGTTGGTCAAACAAAACGAGCCTTAAAAATTTTATGAAGGAGCACCGAACCAAATTAAATCTCGAAGAATATAAACTCAATGTCAGCTGAATACATATTTTATCTATTAACCATTCCTTTCATTGGGATGACGTCAAAAGTCTGGATTTTGAAAATAGTTATCGTATTAGAATAATCTCTGAAATGTTAATATTAAATCAAATAATTCTTCTTTAAATATTTAGAGTCATACATGGAAGTTAAGGCATAGCTATGACTCTTTAATATCTTTGTGGTGTCTTTGTTTCTGTACATTTGACACAAAATTCAATCCATTTTGGTAACTGATGAGGTCTGTCGAGGAACAGAGGAAAATTGTTCTGCATAATTAAATTCTTACAATTTTCGGTCTATTTTGAGCATCTAATATGTGTTGAATGTTTTTCAGACATTTTATACCAGTCGTAATGTATTTACGTACATTTTCTCTGACTTATTTTGAGAGTATTTCATACTTTTGTGTCAGATTTTATTCGGTTTCATGAGGACTGACTGTACCACATGTGAGGGGAGTTATGAGCGCAGCGAAATGTCCTGTAAATTTGAAACGCCAATGCGAGGCAACAAGATAACCGATGGGCTGTGAGCATTCAGAATGGCCTCGGGGATGAGAA
Organism: Eucriotettix oculatus; assembly: GCA_034510155.1. Lineage (NCBI taxonomy): Eukaryota > Metazoa > Arthropoda > Insecta > Orthoptera > Tetrigidae > Eucriotettix > Eucriotettix oculatus. The sequence continues at coordinate 158,573,791 of CM067377.1, forward strand.
ACTTAGGGCCTGACAGCTGGCAATATATAAGAAAATATCACCCTGTGTTTGTAAGTATGGCTATAAAGTGTTAAACGAGATAAACGGATAATTGTGACATATATAACGTATGCGCTGTATTCGAAGCTATCTAGGAAAAACTCTGTCTGTGGTTGTATCACGAATTGAAAGTGGAAACTTGAGTGCCGGTCGGTCGGCATTGCGAATCTGCATGTATCGTAATGAGAATTAAGCTTCTGAGATAGTTTAGTGTGTTTTTGTTATTTATACGGGGAGTGTTGGGAGCGTGCGAGTGCGTAGAGTGAGGAAAGCGAGGCCCAATCAGGAGACAATCTGGCGCGTCGCCCCGGGCCTCGGCTCTGACGTTCCGGATGCCCGATGTAGCTGTCGCTTTGAGACGTGCTGCATTGTTCACATTTAGAGGTCTCTCCCGACGCCTGCCTGCTCCATATCCACAGCTAACAATCATTACAAACTTCTTCAAACAACCCGATTACTTGTAGCGTCTGTCTCGAGAGAATTTCGTCCAGCATTTCGTTTAGCTAGAATTCGTCTTCAACCTATCCGTAACTAAAATGGACACGACAACGCACTTTTATTTACAATAGTAAAAACTAACTGAAAAGTATTTAAGAATTGATCCTGGATTTACCAACAAGTTTAAATTTGTGTCAAAAAACAACACCGTCATCAACCTCGTCGGGTAGAACAAGATGGAATCATTTATTAAACATAAAAGCTTATGTCCATTAATTATTAAAAAGAAAATTCACGAATGATCCCCGACTAGTTTGGGCGTGATATACTGATGGACGTACTGAGAAAGATTTTTAGCATTATAGATTGGTAGCGTCACGTCATAATTTTATTTTCATAAACATTAGACTGTGTACACTAATATCTTAGCTAAATATTAGCTGAAGTTCCCGGCGCTGCTCGGGTTCAGAAATGTAATTAAATATAAATTTATTGCAGTACTTGATGGTACATTTGGTTCATAGTTCTACTCCAGAGGGATCACTTTTATCTAGAGCGACGTGTAGAGACTCGTTTTACTTTTTCCAACAGCCTAAATCTATTTCCGCTATGAATCGAACCCATTTTCAACCCTAGGTTGTGGAAGAGTCAAAAAATAGTCAAAATGCTAGCTTTTAAAGCGGTGTCATTTTGACCCATTGCCAATGGTCCGAGAAGAAAAGGTCATAAGAGCAAAACTGCAGAGAATCGAATTTCCAACTTCCATAATTTTTCTAAAAACACTCAGTTTTTGAACTACATTGGTCTAAAGTTCGAGGGATTCAAAAATGGGCTTTTTATTGTGTTGTAGGTATCTACTGATAGGTCATGGTAAGACAAAGAAAATAAAACTTTGCTTGTCTCTTCATGCTGAGTTTTAACTTTGCCAAAGGCGGACAAACACCGAAAGAAGAGGAAAAAACGGACGTTTGTAGACAATTTCTCTTTTTTCACATATATAACTTCAGTATATTTAAAATATTAAAAGTCATGGGCATCTTCGGGTCCTGAGGAATACGTGTATCCAATTTGGACAAATTAGGACCAGCAATTTGGGCGCCTATAGCTGTGACATACTGATGGACGCGCTGAGAAAGATTTTTAGCATTATAGATTGGTAGCGCATTCAAAATAGAAGTGCTATTATTATTATAAAATTTTTATTTAATTCATCAATGATTTATAAATAAATAAACGTTTTGAAATTATTTATTTCATAACTGAGCTACTTTATATATAGTTTTCCTTTCTGTGTTTCATATAGGGTCTGGAATTTCTACAGAACGGCAGAGTCCTCGTGTTTGCGTTTCTGCGTAGTGTGCGTGTGTTAGGTACAGTCTCAAGTTTTCCGTTATTTCATATTTATTCCTATTGAATTGCAACATCTTTAATTTATACGCATACCGTTAATATTATTAAATATCCTTACTAATATTAAAGGATTTGTCTTATTATAATTATTTTGTAAAATATTTTGGCCAAGCAAAGTTTCTTGTTCTGATTTTCACTTACATACAATTACATTTATAATTGTAGCTTGTAAGAATTATTTTGTAATTTGTATGTAATGACGTATCCAATATCCTCATTCGATGATTAATAAAAGAAATAAATCGTGTTTTATGTGTGCTTTATGAAGTGTGGATTTCATATCCAACCTCTATTTGGTTATTTTGATTCTGAACCACAATGTCACCCAATATTTTCAAGCGTATAATTTTGTAATGTATGAGTTATAATATTTTACAATGCTTTCTATTTATTAAATAAATAGTTTATCTGAATTGTAATGATCAGCATCGCTGCGTTGCGTCGGTCTGACCTTTGAATCCTGGCACGGAAAAATAATTTAATTGAATGTACGTTTGACGGTACAGTATGCCATCTATTTATAAAATGTTAATTTGAGCAATTTGTGGTAAATATGTTTTTTAATTGGAATCATATTTCAATGACATGAATAAGAAATTCTATAAATTTATTAAACTAAGCTCCTTTCCTCCTGATTAATATTTAAGAAAGTATAATGATACTCATTCTCTGCCTAAATTATTTTATAATGTATTTATTTTTTACGGTCTGTACGAAACTTATTGAGGTATTACTACGCAGAGCTAAAATATATACGCCATCTTTTTACGGGGTGCAGCAAAATTACAAAAGGTAACTATATTGCAGAAACATTATTTACAATATTGGATACGATACGATCCAATGTCGAAAAAGGATATAAAGTTGCAGATTTATGAGTTCAAAAAGGGTAGGTGCAGTATATAGGAGTTGCTACATGCATATTTCGTAAAAGCCAGATCGCTAAGATGTTGGAAAGTAAAAGTATAAGAAACAGCTTACAGCATCCACGTCATAAAGTTCCCAGAAGAAATAATATTTCTCCAGCCTCTCACTTCTCTACGGTATGGCGTGAGATTGGAACGGAGATAAAGATTTTAATTTTATTAAAAGCAGAGCACTCGTAACATGAGGATGCCTCATGCAGCCTCTAAACGCATGGACTCAGCTCTAAGTGCAAAACATTGTTGCGTGATATTGTACAAAATAATTTCGGAAACTAACAGTATTCATGTTGTTGTGTCTTATTAATGACTTTAACTCAGCGTGTAAAACCAACATTTTTATTAACTCCTGATAAGTGTAGTCTACATTCAACGTAAGGTTCTGTTATGTTAGAGATGACTGCAAAGCTGAAGTATTAGTAAAGGCAAATTGATAATATAAAAACTATTATAGATAAAGAAGTATCTAAATACAATGTTAATAATTAGCTCATGAGACTTATGAAGGGAGAATTTATACACAATTACTTAAAAATACAAAAATGGAAGGTAGTGTTTTAATAGACAAAAATGTCAAAGCGATTAATGGAGTATTACTTTTAATTACAGATATAGTGAAAACATAATCAATTAGTCACCCATAGGAGCACTCAATTTTACGTTTCATAAAACTCAAAATAATCCAAAAAGCATCGTTAAATATTTGGCGTGTTAGAACGCTGCGTATCACTTTCTAATTTATTATACCGATTATTATGCAACTGAAATTTTAGATTTGGAATTATTCCCCAATTTGGAAATGATTTCCGTAAACCGGCTCTTCATAACTGGTTTTCAATAGCACGGGCCGCAACTACTGACGCACGGAACACTATTTTCGGAGCGGTGTGTAACACTTCGTTTTGAATTCCATCGTTTACTGGCAATTCGTTTAAAATGTAAATGCATTGGGAATAGAATCGGAATATTCATGGGTGATCATTCGAATTCGTTAAGCAGTGATTGCTGCTTGTGTTATTTGAACTTTCCAGTTTAAACTTGCAACGTTCCGGAACAATATTTTTAGACTCTGTGAGATTTATAGCTCGGGTATTTTAATTAAGGAAACATATTCTAATTTAAATTAGTCGATTTTATATATACTCCCGAGAACAAGTGTTTAAGCAGGCCCAAATATTAGATTTACATTAATATTCAGTACATGTAAGCTTGTAGTGAATACTCAATAAGAAGTGTGTTCAAAAGTAACAGGTTAGGATTTTGAGAAATAATTTTATATATTCGTTTACGTTAATAGAATACAAGCATTTTAGAGGAAGGCTTCTAGTGTCAACAGTGTTAACCTAACCTATGGTGGTGTACAGATTCCGCCTTGTACGTGGATGGGATGCCGTGCGGATCTCCATGGGGTGAGTTTGAGAAGGGGCTTCCTGATCGTGCCTGAGACAGACTCAAGGTGGTCATCGAACTGCTTTCAAGAGACTGAAAGGACTGGGGCTGGGGTGCCGCCGAGAAGGCTGATAACTGGTGGCTTCAAACGCTGTCATTGAGTCATCCGATGAGTCCTGTGCCTTTTTAGTATTCGATAATAAACGCATTTCCCTGGTACAATGAAGGGATGGTCGTGTGGTTCTTCACGGGGTCAAACTGGGAAGCAGCTTCCCGTCCTACCGGTAACAACAGGTGAGGTTTACTCAAGGTAGTCATCGAGTCAGTCGTGACTAAGTTGCCGGAAGTATGGCGACTGGTGCGGTGTCAGGATTTCCGACTTAGTGTTGGTATTTTCTAGCACGGGGTCTGGAGTCATCTGGGCCGTACTGGCCCTAGCACTTCTAGTTATCCGATGATGAAACCGACTGGCCATACGCATCTGACAGCTTTGCCCACGCTGTTAGCAGGAGGATGTAGACCTAGCTTGAAAGGCCATTCTGGTTTTCTGGAATGAGAAGACTAGCTTCAAGAGCCTCTTATGGTAAGTTCAACTCCTCCCTGCTAGGCAACTGTGAACCGAAAGGAGCAATGTGCGCGGCCAACCATTGCCGTCCTTCGGGGAAATTGGTACCTTTGGATGCGTTGAGCCTCCTATCTATCCTTCGGAGACCCGTAAGTCCTCCTGGCTGTGGCGTGTCCACGTCCCAGGACAACGCACGTTGGAGTTGGACTAGAGGGTATAGTGGTTTCGCGGGCACAACTTTCTTCATTCCGCTCAGGTTTTTAGAAAACAAGGTACTCCGCGTTGCCTCCTTGGAGGCTTCGAAAAAAAAGCCAGGTGAGAACCTAACAACAATCAATTAAAACGCATGGTTATAAACATTCTCTAGCTTTGTCCATGCATAGGAGATAATTATGGAATGTGCTGTAAACTTACAATGGATATTTTATGACAAGTGAAACAACACATGCCCAGATCACGTTGCTACTGAGAGGAGAAATGCGCGCGGTAGACCAATTCCGTCGTTTGGAAAACTGGTACCTCGGGGTGCGTGAGGTCTCTGCTCTATCCTCCAGACACCCTGAAGCTCACCTGGTGGCGGCTTGTCAACATCCCTGGCTAACTCATATTGCAGTTAGACTTGAGCCGTAAATACTTTCTCTTTGTCTGCTCAGTTACCATGAATTTAATCCTATAAGACATACCAGAAAGAGAATATACACAGTGAGCTATTTTCATTGCTATTTTAAATACCTAAAGATGGGCATAATTCCGACTACATATTTAGGTGAGCTGAGATTTTTATTAATTGATAAATACGATAAGTCCAATTCATTTATTACCTCGTTGGAGATTTAGGAATATAATTGATGAAGTTATATTTACATTATTGCCATTTCTCTTAGAGTTATAGTTTTCAAATTTTGTTGTGTGTGTGGAATTGCATATGTTTAGTCACAGCTAATTACTAATTTATTCACAGTAAGTGATTTTAATAGGTTATTTATATTTAAGTTATTTGCCTCTTCTAAAGTTTATTTGTTACTTTTTACAAATATGCAACTGTCATCCGCAAATGGTATAGCTTTGGAAGACGAATCTATAGCTTTAGGAACAGTAAATACCTCAATTCTGAACCGTGTGGGCTTTAGTTTTAATAATACCCCACTCTCATGTATTTCATCTGAGTACGAATCATGTAATACTATCCGTTTCTATAATCTTCTTGGAAGAGAATTTTATCATAAAATATAAAATTTCTTGATTGAAAGAAAAACAATAATTTTTAGTGAATAATCTTATATTCCTAACTTGCCCTGAGCTAGTGGTTTATTATTTTAGCCAAGTGACAAAACAAATAAAACGCTGATGTTGATCACACATTCAGGGGATCGTCGGTAGCATCACTTCACTACATATAGCAAAACGCAAAGCAAATCGCAAATATTTATGTTTCGCCTACTTCAACAAAATTAACGTTAAACATAAATTGTGATGCGTAACAAATCTAATTGCCGAAAGAATCAACAATTTTAATAAGAGACTGATTGCTAATGAGAATTATTTTCTTTTCGGAGAATTTTCATGTGGAGGAAACGAGGACTTTATTGGAACCTTGAGATCTTAGTAGTGCTACACGCCTATTTACATTAAGTTACTTTGGAGTTTGCGAAGACAAAATTCGTTTAGTCCATCTCAAAAGCAAGGATCTAGTCAACGAGGATCTCTCCTTCATGAATTTCAAAACATTTCAAAAACAAATATAGACTATTCACCAGTTTAGATATAATATTATTAATAAATCTGTAGACTCACTGTTTAAAATTTGGGTTAAAGCACTATTAGCAACATATTCATAGGCTATGTTTTGAACATCATCCAAATTGTGTGTGTATAATAATAACGGGTTTCACAATTTCAAAAGAATTGAATTAGTAACATTTAAAACCCAAAAAGGAACAACAAATAGAGTCGTGATGAAAACAAATCGAATGGATAAAATTTGACTGTCAACATTGGTTTCTTTGATATTTAACGTTTTCACTACATTTCGTTTTTATGCGAAACCTCTGCAGACGAATAAAATAAAATGTTTGCAATATAAAGCGACTGTATTACAGTGGATACAGAAGTAACCAACTAATAGAAAATGTTTAAAGATAAGATAAATACTAAACAATTTTTATTTCCTTCATGAATATCTTTAAAATATAAAATAAATTACTGTAAAAACTTGATGTTGTTACTGAAATTGGATATAAGTTTGGAATTAAGAAATAAAATACTGTTAAACTTTTAAAAAAATTGTAACGTGTCATTAACGTATTACATTGTCTACAGTGAAGTGAAAACTCGCAATAAAATATTTTCTCTAAAAGATTCATGATTTTTAAATATTATTTTATTTTCCGTTAATTGGCAAATTGTTTATAAAGTTAAATGTCATATTCGAGATTTACTCTATCAGAAAATAAAAGTCCCTAAATTATAATCTCTTCAAATAAATTTCTATTTCCACAATATATGTTATTAGTATTTTGTTTGAATATTTAATTATGTAAATACTTTTAACTAAACAGAAAACTCGGCATTTAAATTTTCTTTCGTATTAAGAATCTGTGCTTTATTTACAGAAATGTTGGTTTGCAGTTAACAAGCTAAAGATGCATTTATTAATACATTTTAAATAGGTAGTTTCTTGTTTTATTACATAATCAACGATAGTCTCGTTACCATAAATTTTAAATTAGTTAGGTTGATGCATTTGTGAAAACAAAATAAAAACAATTTACACAAGGAAGGGAAGTCTCTAACCGTAATACAAAAGGGTGTACATTACAATGCTATTAGCATATTTAATAAACTTCCCACCTCCATTTAACAATTAAAAATAAATCCAAACAAGTTCAAATATGAACTAACTAAGTTCTTACTAAGACACTCCTTCTACTCTGTTGAAGAGTTTATGGAGCTGAATGTATCATAGGGTAGATATTTATAATTATGAAAGAACATTATTAGAACACTAATTTTTTAGTATAGGATGTAAAAATATTTATCAATTTTATATATAAGGTACAAATTGTATGTCTTCTGTATAGAACTTAAACACCATTGACCATGCTTCTCTGTAATATATGGATACGGGTCAAATTAAGAAAGTCTTTATATATAAAATTCCCGTGTGAGTTTTCCTAAGAATAGGTTTTACCGATTTTGAAAATTGTTATTTGTATTTTGTCACCTCGATGGTTCTTAGCTATAGTTGGGCCTGGTAGGTGTCGCTGTTCTCGAAATGCAGAATTTTTTTTTAATTTTCCGACTCATTTTTATATATTTGTAGATTTCACAAATAAAAACACGAAATTAAATTTTTTTTAGATTAACCAAGCATTGCTTAACAATTCGATTTTGGTTTGATTAGTTCTGCGAGCATACGTAGTGTATTATTTAACGATAAATTCCACATTGAACAAATGAAGTGTGCTAATGATAAAGGTGCATTGTTTTAATTACGATTTATACACATGTTCAGTCGGCGACAGTCCATCGAATCTAAATAAAACAATTTATTTTGCGTTCATTTGTGCGATTTTCATGATAACATGTGTGGAAAAGTTATTATTAAAAAATGTGACGATCACGTGTTGGTTTAATCACGTGTCGACAAAGTGATTAAGCCTAATTAAATACTGCAGTGGACAAGTTTAAATGAGTTATCAGGTAACAACGTGCATACATCAATACTGTGTGTTATAATTTTGAACAAATATTTAGTTTCCTTTAGGCAGAGGAATGATGTATCTAAGGCGATGAATCAAATATATTTTATTGCATTACACTGGCCTCACGAAAGACGCGGTTTGATTGTCAGTAACGTTTAATTTCTAATATGTACTCTTTAAAATTTTATTAATGAACCTTATGAACCATTATTCTCATAAAGTCCCATATCATACTGCATCGTGTCTCTCATTACCTCAATGAAAATAATTTGCATTCAACCTTATGACAATTTTTACATCACAAGTTATGGAGGTTATGGATAATCCTTGTTTCTCGGGATTTATTTTTCTGACTTCTTCAAAATTGTTAAGTGTATTTAAAGGCTTTTTCTAAATCTATAAATGACATGATTTTCTTATTCTGTCTTTTAAAATCAGACGCAAAGTTAATATTGTTTCCTAAAACCAAACTTATCCTGTCGTAACTCAACTTTTATTTGTCGTTCCATCCTTCTACATACTATTATAGTTAATATTTTTCATGTATTGTGTAATCCCCAAACAAATCATCAGTTCTAAACATTAATCAAGATTTAGATGGTAGCGCCAGGTACAATTCGACAAAATATCCGAAATGTCTTCTATTAAATCTAACATCACTGCAAACGCATGAAACTGAACAATGGCTATGAACTGTCATTGTTAGATTAACTTCTTTGACTTCTTTTCGTTTAAGTTAGTTTTATCTTTGCGTTTGAGTTCGTTACCTAGTTTGTGCGATGTGCTGCTCTTGCGGATTGCGTTTCTGAGCCTCCTTATCACTTAATTAATGTTTAATTTGTACTTGCCTTAGTACTAATAGTAATACTTCGAATTCTAGATCGAGTTGCAAACCTTTCTTCAAAAGTTTGCAAATACTTACTTTACCAAGCGTATATATTTATGAAATATTAAAGTTTGTAAAGCGAAACACTAATTTGTTTCAAACAAATGGCTAGTTTCATGAATACGCGACTAGAAATCGTTTAGCTCTAAGGTCGGACAAGCATCGCCTTTCTCTACACCAGAAAAGTATTCACAATACCGGGATAATTTTATACAACAGCCTTCCGCCAGAGGTTAAAAATAGTACCTACAAAAGCTTCGTGAAGCAGAGTAAAACTATTCTTTTAAATGGCGCGTTTTACTGGGTACAGGATTTTATTAATCGTCCTTCTAGTATTTAAATCAAGGTTCCTGCAAAAAGTGTTGAATGAGCTGCCTTATAAAATAGCACATCACATATCTTAAAATTTCTATTCAGTTTTTTCTGCTCTTTTGTTTGTTTCGTGTATTGCCTGGAGCTACGACGGAAGGACAGTTTCCTGGTCGCAGAGCTCCAACTAGTTAAAACTCCACTGCGTGTTCCTCAGTGTGTGCTTGTTTGTGTTTCCCAGTGTGTCTCCGTGTTGTGTTTATATTGACTTTTGTCTATATACACTTTCTTTTACTAATTTATTTTAAGTTTACTTGTCTTTAATTATGTACTTTATTTTGTTCATTTTTAATGTATGACGTATCCTATTTGCTCAATCGAGGATTAATGGAAACAACAATAAATCTAAAATCTAAATCTATTTTTTATATAATGATGCTACATCGCTTTCTTGAAATCTGATTTGTCCTCGCCAATATATCATTTCAATTGGGGTTATAGGATTCGCTACGGCATCAAGAAACTTCAAAAGTGTCAGTTAAGTAGAAGAGGCAAAATGAGAAATCTTAATCGTAATGCGCAGCGGCATTGGACATTAAAATACGCGCTTCACTCACAAGCCGAATACAATGGAGTTATTAAAATTGGTTTCTGACGTTAGAGAGTAAAAGGAAGCGTAAAATTGCTCTGTGTGCACAAAAAGAAGAAGGCAGTAGTATCTTCTTTTGTTTAATGAGCTCCTGCTGAGAAAGAAAGCTGTGGGGGAGGGAGGGGGGGGGTTGCGTCTAGAACAACTTACCACATTGGAGTAACAGAGGACGTTTTGTTCTGTCAAGAAAGCTTTGCAGAAATAAACAGTAAACCCTGAATGTGTGTTTCACCAAAGGTTGGCATTAAAGCGCGAGGCTTTTCATTGTGGAAGGTAGCCCTTTGATAATCTTTCGTCGATTAATCCTCCCTAAACAAACAGCTATTCACCATGGGCGATTACAGAAGGCAACTGTAAATATCTTATTTAACTGCGAATCGAAAGATTTGATAGCAATTAAGTCCATCGTTTTGTTTACTCCGTAGCAAAGGTTTTTTCGCTTCTCTTTCCGAGCTTGCTTAAGAATTTCAATTATAACAAAAGCTTTTGTTTCCCTAAAATATTTGATTAGCTTAAATCAATGGAAGATAGTGAATAGCTAATTAATCGACTAATGGCACAATGTACGTTAATTAAAATGTCGCATTATTTTCAATAACAGCAATACATTTAAATACTAAAATATATCTTTGCAGATGGATATTGGACTGTGAAAATGGATCCAGAAAAATTCGAACATTTAATTGCAACCGACGGAATTAATTCTTTCTTATAGAAATTTTTATACTCAAGTAGCTGAAAATTAATCAGTTTCTTTTAAAAAGTATAACACACAAACGCAAAAGTTTCCAGTTATCAAAAATATAAGGTTTTTCAATAAGAGCGGGCCGATGTTGAAATGGAATAAAAAAATTGTGTGAGGTATTAAGACATTCTTTTTTCATTTAAAAGGGTTTTTCGCATAAAAATAATTTCGTTAATACCTCGCACATAATTTGTTTTATTCCACTTCAACATCTTAATTAACATCGAACCGCCATTACTGCAACCCCCTATAGAACATCGAAAAAAATTAAATCAGTAGGCGATAGATTTATTGGTTTGCCTCTGGAGGATTGTTCTTGCTCTAAAACCTTTGGCAATGCCACCTGCACCGTCAGATGATGATTTACCATGGCTTATGACGAAAAAATTCCACGCAGGTGTAATACCGATGTCGTTGTTTTGCTGATAGATTTTGTTAATTTTATGCTGTGCCTCTGAGCCGTCTCTGTAATCATGGATATGATTTATTATAAATAGGCGACTGATTTCCGTAATTAAAATTTTGAGTAACACAAGAACTTACCTGTATCGTGACGTAGATAATTCTTAATGATCACATAATAAACTCTGGCTTTTAACAACATATTTTTGTAATAAAAACGAAAGAGTGCAGTGTTTATTGACTATTTCCCAGTGGAAACATTGTCCGAATGGTGAATAATAGAAGGATAATTCTTGGTTAAAAAATTATTCATTATCGGGATCAATACTTTCCTTCAAGTTCTTCAAGTAATTGTTCTGATATTTGGCAATATATTGATGACTTGATACCACATTAATTCTGATTACATAGAACCATATTGTGTGATTTGAGACATTAACAACATACTCGACCTTCTGAACTTGCTTCATTACTGTTTTGCGAACCATCATGAACTACCCGGTTGGAATCCTTCGCCAAAAAAACTGAATTATAATAAATTTATATAAAATATACATCAGACTTGAGAACCTGCAGTTAAAGAAATCCTCCCATGGCTGGTCTCACCTCACTCCGAACCATGGGGAAGCAATGCTTCCATTGACCTCACATGGAATTTTGAGAGTGTTGTATTTGATTAATACTCGTCGTGTTACGAAATTCATAGACCATTTAATTCAACAGTACTGAAAAAAGAAACTCGCGAAGCTAGAAAGGTATATTTTGGCTTTTGGAGACTTCCTGGAGTTAATAATAAATAGGCGATTGATCAAAACAAGTTTCCTTTTACTTTATATGTAAGTCATACCCCTATGAAAGTGAAATAGCACTGAAAAGCAAAAGTTATTCGAGCAATTATTAAACAATAAAACACGATGAGACGATATTTGTATAGAGTGCACTATAGTGGACTAAAATTTTCGACTTTGTCCGTCAAGACACCAAAATTAAACATGTATTCCAAGAGAGAAAATCCTCTTCTTTCCAATGGTGTCAGATAGAAAACGATATCTGGAGTCCCTAACAGCTATTTATACCTCTGAATAAGCTCATTTTGTTCGTTTTTCACATTGGCGCCAGGTTTGCTACACCAAATTTACCAAAGTATATTCTCTACAAAGCTGTAAATCGTCTGACTTGTAGACACTCGTGTAGACATGCAAAATATATGCGAAATATGAATACCATACGCACTGTATTTATCTCTGCGGGGTTCTTTGAAAATACGAAAAAAAATTGTCAGAATTTTTTTCGCCAACTTTGTGTGCGAGGGAAGAAATTTGTTTTAATATTTATTATTTTCGTAATCTACGCAAACGATTTATCTTGGAAACGAATTTTCAGGGTCTATTCTCTAATAACTGCCACAATATCGAAGCAGGTTTAGACGAAAAAGCCCGTATCTCAGTAAGAAATTTTGCATATCTTTATCTAAGACTTCATAGTACAAACTGTTTAAATTTCATCAAATACGGAAATTGTCGCGCGAAGATCGTTTCTCAAATCAGGAAACGACATGGAATGACCCTGACGCACATCAACGATCCAAACATACGTGCTCAATATTATTTTATGCTTGCGTGATAAATATATGTTGCTAATTAATGAGATATTTTGATAAAGAAAGAGCTTAATTATCTTCTAATGTTTTTAGATGTAAATTCTGGTGTCTTTAGTGCCTTAAAATGGTTAATAATTATTACTGCCAAAACTATAATATTTAATTTTACGCATTTGTTTCCATCTATATAGAAATTACATTTTCAGCTAGTGTTGACGACAAAGATTTTGTCTGCCTCACAAAACTTGATCCCTGAAAAGAAAAGTGTATAGGGGAGACTCAAAATAAATAATATAATTTTTAAATGGCTGTTGACAAGTTCAGGTAGCCTCAATACTTCAGAGGTGAAAAACCTTGCCCAAGGCCTTAAAACCGTGATTTGGAACAGATTCCGTTTAGTCTCGATTTGGCAGAGGGCAGTTTGATTTCGCTAAGAAGCTTCACACTGGTATGAATAAAAACAACACACATTTTTATTAAAATGTCGGTCAGGTCACACAGTGTTTCTTGTTGAGAAAATGGAACAAAGTTGTCGTGACAGGCAGACATCGATTTTGGATTCCGTCATGCAAGAAACCAGAAGTACAGAACGTATTATTTCATTGATAGGTGGAACGATAAGATTTACATTACACTTTCCCTTTAGGCACGTGAATAATAATGAGAAATGGAAGTACGTGAAAGGTTTTTACTTTAATTAATAGAACAAAATTTTCATTATTAACAGCTAAGCGCAAAACTATGATTATATTTTAAACACAATAAACTTTTCTGACTTTAAAACTTACAATAAATAAAAAGACGACCAAAAGATCAGCATTAAATATATAACTATTTATTTACAAGAGCGACGTTTCATCTCCATACTGAGACTTCCTCAGGCTTACTACAAAAATAATATTATAATAAATTAACTATCAGTTCTATATTACAGATTTTTAATTTATATATACAAACATGGTTAAAAACTTCTTCATCAGAAAAGATTATTGAATTTACATGTGAAGAATTTGGTGCCGCGCTGGACCTTCTCCAGCGACGGTTACGGCTGACATGATGTAGTAACAATGATGCTTTCGGCGGTTAAATTTTAACAATTAAGAAGAATAGTAAAGCGTTAAACTACCAATTCTACACCTTTTTCTTGGTATAATTTAATTGAAGCTTCGCTTATTTCCCAGGAAAGATATTCGATACGTAAGTCATAATTAGAATTATTTTTAAGGGATAAATGTAAGAATCTCTGGAATTTCATAAGTATCTGTAAAATGTTAGATAATAAATGAAGTCTTATTTAAAAGACAATGACATATCCAGTAATATTTAATTACATATGAAGTTATTATACATAAATTTTATGACGGAATTTTCCTAAAATATCCGGATTTAAGTCAGCAATAATTACAATAGAAGATCAAGGAAAGGAAGGAGAAATCAAGAAAAGAGTTAATCAAGGCTACAATCAGTCGCACAGGCTGTTTAACTTCTATATATATATATAACAGGCGATGGAGAAAGTTAAAACGGAATATATGGAAAGGGAATCAAGCTGAAATAAAAATAAATAAAAACATTAATAATGACAGAGTAGAATTAGGGGAGTTAGGAAACCATAATAACTGACACGAACGAGGCCCTGGAGAGAAAATTCAATATAAGAATTATTAGAGGTACAACCAAGGTAATGTTGTATGGGAAGCACTGGAATAACGAAGGATGATAGATGGGAAAGGAATATTTTGAAGGAGTTTAAGGGTAGCATAGTAGCTAGGGATGGTTGTAGTGTGGTAGAAATCAAGAGTAGGGTAGCACAAGCATGGGAAGACTTTTGAAATATAATATAAGTGTGAATATTAGGAAATCATTGCTAAAATTGTTAGTATGGAGTGTGTCGTTATAGGGGTGCGAAACGTGGACGGTAGGAGTTGCAAGAAAGGAAAAGAATAGAAGCCTTTGAAATGGTGGTATTGTAGGAGAATGATGAAAATCAGATGGGAGGGAACAATATCTAACGAGGAAGTTCTAAGTAGAGTAGGGGAAGAGCGAACAATATGGAAGACGTTGATCAAGAGAAGGAATAAATTAATAGGGCATGTTTTGGGACATTAGATCTTCTAAAATTAGCTTTAGAGAGAAGCGTGTCGGGTAAGAACATAAGAGGGAGGCCAATGATAGAATACGCTAAAGGATGTGGTAGTTTTATGTTATGAAAAGGCTTGTTCAAGATAGAACAGCATAGAGGGTTGAATCAGACCAGTCTAATAACACCACTACAACAAGATGTAACATGAAATGACGGTTATGATCAGGCAACTGATAAAATAGTGGTAGTAATGTATAGACATGGGTTCCACTGCAGTGATGCACAAACTTAAAATTTAAGAACCAGTTGATGATGAGGATTATATTGATTTTAGTATAAGAAGTACGATGTGCACAAGTAAAGAAAGGTATTTAATCTTCCGCTTATAATACATTTTATGGCAAACAATTAACTCTAATGACGCTGCATTTTGTTTAGTAGGTTTAGTGGGGAATTTCATGTGTACTTGGAGCTCGACCCTTACGTTGCGGTTTGTGGTTCAGCTAGAGCCTTTGCGTGAGCTCAGTTAGAATCGCCGTGACACGTAAAGACAAGAAATTGCAGAGGACATAACGGCTCCGTAAATAATGTGTGCTGTAGAGGCTAATTTACCTCTGGCGATAAAGATCCTTCTTATCGCGACGAGCTTCAGCTACAGAAATAGGACACCTATAAAACTCCTTCTGTAAAGACTCTACAGGCGCAAATGCGTTCTCTGAAATTACCGAATAAATTTGCACTGAGCATACAAGTGATACTGAAATCTGTTAAAATATGAACAGCGACCAATCTTATACAATCACATGATATCCCAATGAAATTAAAAATCGTTGACAGCCATATGCGTTAGAAGAAGAAAAATTGAATAAAGGAATGAATTCGGTTTTTATGTGATCAGACAACTGCCCCTATTCATCAACAAACGTATTAAGTGTTTATAGTTAAGAATAATAAACTTAGATCTTCCTGACGAATCGAGTTAATCAATTATACTCACTTTATCATAGGCTCGTGTTCTTCTCGGCGGGGATTATGATAATCGGGGAAACTAAGTTCTGAGAATTTGTCCTAGTTGATAAACCCAGGAATATTAATAAATACTGTAAACGCTAGCAGGGAGCCTGGGAATTGATGTACTTTAGCCCGCTACAGTACTTAATTCAACCATAATCTCTTTGTCAATATGTGATCAAGCCATCAGAAATGGCGCCACATATTTTTGAAATATTACCTTTTCACGTTTCCTTCTTCATGACAGCATAACCACAATGATATTTCAATATCCTGATCCTGTCTTGAAATATACAGATATTTTAAATAAGCACATACACACAGAAATATATACATAATCAATCAATTATACTATATCTATAGGAGAAGATACTTGAACCATTTCGTCGGTCTGATTCGCGTGATATAATGTACACACATATACCTTCAAAAAATAACATCGTCGTTATATAACGTATTTTAATTACCTGCCCTGTAACTTATAAAATATTTAGTATATTTATAAACTAATTGAAAGTATCATTACGTAAATAAAATGTTAGTTCAAATGAAATATTATACCTCCCTTGACGGACATATTCTTATCCGTTGGTTTACCTTAAAATAATAATATTCTATGTACTTTAAAATATTTTTTTTTCGCGAATGTCTTCGTTGCCTTCGCCGCAAGCACGTAGCGGATTAACATCTCGCTGGGCAGACTTAGTGAGGGCATAATATATCCTGTTATAAGTTCTACATTTCTTGAGGGTAATGATTTCATTCGTATTTGAAATCATAAGGTACAAACAAAGTCGTAGAGTAGAAACTTACTTGGGACTTTCTTTTTTGGCCTGAAATTGGGGAAAGAAAAAACTCATAAGTTAAAAATATCGACAGAAATCTCTGGGCAGAGTACTGCTGTACACCAAAATTTTATGGTTGTTGTATAAATAGTATAGGAATTCCTAAGGGACCTGAAGTCGCAGAGTAGATATTGACATCGACCATTTCTTGGCCTAAATGGGAGGAAGGAAGGAAGGGACCTAAATATTAAAAAGACCAGTAGTAACCTTTCTTAGGGTGTTCAGTGATAATCGCAAAATATTTCGCGGAAATCGGATATATGTTCGCCTAAAGGAAAATCCTTATAACTCGCAGTGTGTTCAAACAGATTAAATATATAGGGACTGGAGTCCGCCGCAAACAGTGCCTTTTATTTATAAAAGTTTTTTAAAATTTTAAGAATTTGTAATTAAGAAAATTTTTGACTTATTTCTTTAATTTAACTGGACCTAAGATTGTTTAAATTATTTAAATGTTTTCGTGTTTAACTTAAGATGGTATAATATTTTATAAATAGAAAATATAATTATTTACTTGAGAACTAAACACCTCTCACGTGATCAATTCTTCCAAAATAGTTGCGAAAATGTTTGTAAATAAGTTTAAGCAGAGTTGAGAACTGAGGAATTTAACCTTACAGTTTTGATGAAAATTCGAAGACAAAGTACAATGTGTAACTATAAATGATCGCAAAGTTCATATGATTGACGTCGTGAAATTTAGATGAACATATTAACATAGATGATACTCATGACATGAAGAGTCTATGCATGAAAGAATAATATATGACGGAAATGAAGAAAACTGACTTGGGTAAAAGATTTCCGACAATCTTATTGAATTAGTCAATTGCTTTCAAATCATTAATATTTTTGTTTTATTTAGGGTTTACGGAAATATAAGTTGATTGCGCCATACTTTGGAGTGTTGATATGTTTCCGTTTCGCGCGTTTTGAAAATTCGTTTTAATAATTACACAATTCTCAAATCATAGAGTAATTTCCTGGAAATGTTAATTTTAGATTACTAGTCAAGCGATATATATGATATTAAAATTTCGCCAATAACAAATAATGGCCAGGAAATTAATTTGTGTTGAAGTTTTTAACTTTAATATGACAGGAGGTGCATATTTTTCGATAATTTACGTATGCAATTCGAGTCTCTTGATGCACTCGTAGTAACTTCGGAATTATTAAAAAATATCTGAATTTCTTAAACGTCACAACCCAGATATGAATACAACAGTCTCTGAAATTTGCAGACTCACTTGTACGGTACACAGGCGACGAATAATAGTCGACCAAACTCCGTCGAAATAGCAACTTGCCTCTACCGACGCCAGCCGACGAGTGCGGCGGCTTCCGTTGTTCTAAGCAGAGCCCGCACCACCCTTGTTGGCAATGTGGGATTTTTTTGGGGGGCGGAAGAGGGAAGGGGTACAGCCATCGAACTACAAATTGCTTTCCCTAAAAATTAAATAATTAATGCGGGTAAATTAATAATTTATCAGGTCTAAAAGAATTCCCATTTATAACTACTTATAATTGACTATTATAATTTTGAGTTCGGGGGGGGGGGGGTGGAGGGTTAGGAGCTAAGTCAATAATAAGATTTAAATCATGGCTCAAAATTTACATTTATATCAATTAAATCTTAGTATCATAAATAACCTAAAACTAGTAGCACAGTGAAGCAAAAATAAATGAAATTTCGCTCTCTACGATGTAAGGGTTTTCATGAACGCTGGAGCATACAATAACACAGACAATATTGAAATTGAGCACAATAATTTTTTAGCGGTTGGTCATGCGTAAAGTTACATAAATTAAATATAATCACTTGTAATACTGCATTCTCTCATCGGATTTGGGCGTGTGTGCAATACTTTTTAAGTTTCACAGAATTCGAAGTCGTTTCTCGAAAGAGTGGACAGAACTTCGTTACCCGGTGTCAAATGCTGACATTCTAATAAACAAATTAATAATAAAAACTGCTGTCCTCTTCGCTGTTTTCGAATCACTATCTGATTGCCTCCCTGAGTATGACTTGGAATAAATTATGAATGTCTCTCTGAGAGGAAAAAAAAATCTATTCAGCACAAAACCGAATACCATTCCCACGGGTAATAGCTATCTGTGAAACTATTATCTAATTCCATAAATCATAAATTGGTAAAAACGGACAAAGTACAGCAAACAACCACTTATCTGTATGCTTTAATTCGTTTCTTCTGCACTTGGGCATACCTCATCAGTTACATCATAAAATTAAACATATATTATCTATATTATTATTATATATTAAACATATATTATTAAATTATCCAGGCCTCAAAGTTTAATCTCCACAGCTTTCATTTTCCTGGATAAGGCGTGTGTGAATGTCTCATTAATTTAGATACTGCGCAGGTCTAACATAATAATTTGTGTTCCATTTCCCACGATGATGCAGACTCCACACCGTCCTTCTATTACGGTGTCTGTGAAATCTGTCGCCTCCTGACATATTCCGATTCCTAGACGACGTCAAAACAACACCTGGCGCTTTGTGGAAATTCCAATGAGCCTCTTCGCCCTTACAAATATTTTATTGAAATTTACCTCGTAGACACTTTGCATATCACATTATGCCCATATTACTAATTATATTTGTTTAACATCAATTTAGTCAATAATTACGTAAAACGGCCATAACGCCAAAGACTTTGGTATTACTATTGGCTTTTACTGCGTTGGCTCCTCTCACGCTTGCCTTTCCAGGCGAAACGATGTACATAATACATTTAATCTCTAATTTACTGCTTCCATTCTGCCTACTTTATTTTGTAATTTAAAAGAATTTTTTTTCAAATTCATGCTCATCGACTGAAATAAAAAAACACAAGGGGATATGGAGCTATTATACTGTACGTCTTATCCATAACCTCTACAGAAGGCAGTCAGCAGTAATTAGAATTCAAGGGCAAGAAAATAAACTAGAAATGAATAAAGGAGTAAGACAAGGATGCAGTCTGTCGCCCATGCTCTTTAATTTATATATACAACAACCGCTGATAAAAGTTAAAATGGAATATGGAAAAGGTATCATACTGCAAGGAGAAGAAATAAAATCTCTACGCTTTGGCGATGATATTGTAGTATATTGGAGTCAGAAGAAGACTTGGAAACCAAAATAAATTACATGAACGTGGTCCTGGAGGAAGAGTTCACCATGAGGATTAATATAGGGAAAACAAATGTAATGGAGTGTAGGATATGAAAAAATGGATATATATCGGAAAAGGATATTTTTAAGGACGTTAAATAAGTCTATTACTTGGGCAGCATAATCACTTGGGATGGTAGAAGTGTAATAGATAAAAGTGTGAAATAACAAAGACAGGGAAGACTTTCGCAAAAAAATAAGTGTGAATATTAGGAAATCATTGCTAAAAATGTTCGTGTGGAGCGTGGCTTATAGGGGTGCGAAACGTGGACGATATAGGAGTTGCGGAAAGGACAATAATAGAAGCCTTTGAAATGTGGAGAATGCTGAAAATCAGATGGGTGGATAGAATCACTAACGAAGAAGTTCTAAGCAGATTAGGGGAAGATTGAACTATATGAAAGACGTTGACCAAGTAAAGGGATAGATTAATAGGCCATGTTTTAAAAGATGGGGGTGTTGTTAAATTATCGTTAGAGGGAAGTGTGTAGGGTAAGAACAGAAGAGGGAGACTAATGATCGTATATATTAAGGAGAATGCGGTTATGAAAACGCTTGCGCAAGATAATTTTGAATAGATGGTTGCATGAGCCCAGTTTTGGGACTCAATACCACAACAACATACTTTACGTTGAATCTTGCAAGGAATGAGTCCGGGAAATATTTTATTTGCGAAAGTGCTCACGCTAGCAAACGTTAATAAACTTATTAGGATGAACTTGGGATCGAGTTTTTCGCTTCCTCCGCTAAATTTATATAAGGAAATAATTTGCTTTCAACGGAAATATTTTTCGTTTGGAGATAGTATTTCTAGAAGTTTGTGTCACATTCATCATACGAAATACTCAATGACGCTAAGAGACAGAAACACGAACTCATTGAAGAAAAAAAGGAGAGCACAAATTACGAACAAATTAATACTGAATGTCACAAACTAAACGACTGGGTCACCTCTCATGGCGATTGTTGGGCCCGAATGAACTCCCTATTTCATAAACTGCATTGTTCACGAACTATCTGCACAGCTATTTATTCGGAACAGGGTTTTGAAATATTTCGTCCGCGAAGTACACATCACTAGCAACAGGCAAAAAACCGATCGAGCGTGGCGTACCGCAGGGTAGCGTATTGGGCCCCGTTATATAGGGGTTTCAATAAGGGCGGGTGGATGTTGAAATTGAATAAAACAAGCTTTGTGTGAGGTATTAACGAAATTCTTTTTATTTGAAACGGCAAATGATTGTGTTGTATGATTGAACTTAATATCTGTGGGTTAGCGGTTGTAAGATTGTCATGACAAACGTATAATAGTCGGGTACTTTTTAGTGTTATAAGCTGTTCTATTACATTTTAATAAATTTTATATGATCATAGATGGAAAGGTTATCGATTGGACGACGCATGGGAAAATTCGAGGTTAATGAAATATCCAGTGTAATACAAACAGAACGAATCACGTCTGAAATGCGTGAGTGGATTAACGATCACTAATTATAAATATTTAATATTAAGTTGATGATAGAACAAAGATGAAAATATTTTTTATTAAATTTTTGGTACATAAGTCGATTAGAGGCTGATTTATAAGAGTAATGTAAATCCGCTGCCACTTGCCCTGACAAAAATTACGACTGCTTTCTGAAGTAGTCCCTGGCCTGATAACGGAGATTCCTAAAGATCGTGAATAGAAGTCTGGGGGTTGGACCATGCAAATTTAAATTGCGAATATTTTAATGTAATTTGGTTTACGCTAAATTCGAAGGTCACAAAGTTGTGTGGACAACTTAACGATTGTATTACATTACGTCAACTGAATGTACCTTAAAACGAAGTAAAAACTCTTTCATATTACCGTGTGCAGCCCAATCTTGAAACGCAGTTAACAGCATAAAGAATAATCCTAGTATTGTAAGATTTAACATATCCAATATTTTCTCAGCATGAGGTAAACCCTACGTCGATAATTGTAGTACGTCGCTAGGATTGGATGTTGCGATCCTCGGGAAAGAGATCAATGAAGAAAAATCTGTTAAAGCCATTTTCACTATACGAAAAGATACGTGTACACATATTAATCTAAATGCAATAAAAATACCAAAATCATATAGTACAAAATGCCTTGGAATTAATTTAAATAACAAGTTAACATGGAAATAACGTGTAGTTAAAATATATATGCAGATAGACGTGAAGGTCAATGAAATACAACGTTGTCTTGCGCTTCAAAATAAACTCCTAATTTATATAAAAAAATATGAAACCAATTTGTATGTATGAAATTGATCTCTGGAGATCCATCAGGAAATCTAACGTGGTAATAATAACAAGCTAATCAAATATATTATGTATGTTTCCTATGTCCAAAGGTACGCTTCATAAAGACGTCAAAGATGTCATAACTGAATAAAAACTATTAATCACATAAATATGAAATTTCACAAGTGAACTCTCTTCTAGAAATACAAAGTGCAGAAGTCTTACACAAAAATGGCCAAGTGATTTATGCTATTGTCACTGGAGTAAACCTAATCATATCAAAGAAATAACTAGTATTTAGCTTATAGAATTGTATTGTTATATTATGATTGCAAAGAAAAAATAAAAAAATATTTAAAATTTTAAGATTTAGCCGGAAATTAAATTCTGAAAGCAATGGGTTGAACAAGTAAACCAGGGGAAGTAGGGGAGGAACGTGACACTCGAGGAATATCAATATTTAGTTAAATTATGAAAAAAGAAAAACAACTTCATAAAAATATAAAACATTAATTTATTTTATTATCTAGTTAATCTAATATCAATATAATAAAAAATGAATCTAAATTTTTTATGTGTTTATGAAAAAATACAAATTATAATTAACGCTACAAAATTTAATCTAAGAATAATCTTAACACTTCGTGTGCTTATTTTGCATGTGGGTGATCATTTATCAATTTTTCCTTCCGCAGAAATATATTTTTGCAACAGCCCAGCCTTTGCTAACATTTTTCAATTTTTCGTGTTCCTTTTCTTTCTGACTGTTTATTTGGTGGTACTGCATCCTGTAACTCATTCTTGTAAGTTGAGTGTGCCAGTTTTTTATTTTCGTCTTGACGATCATATTACATTTTTCCTTGTACTGTAGTATCCCGCTCCTCCTCGCACGCTAGTCTCAGTTTAAGTTCTTAATACCAAGCCTTCACGCAAGTAGATTTAAACCTTATACATAACTTATATGCAGCTGAAGACAACTAATTTACGGATATATAGCATTAAAGAGTTAAAAGCGAGGAGTTTTGTGAATTAGTTTTTGTCGAAATGGTGCAGAAATTATAAATTCACAGATGTAAAACACCAAACAAGAGTTCATTATCAAGGTCAAGTTGACTGCCGGGATTTTTTCCTTGACCAATTACAATGCTCTGCTCCTATTTACTAAACTCCAGCACAATCCAGTAAAGAAAGGTTATCCTGTTCTACCCAGCTATCCCGTCCCGCCTCCACTTCCCCTATACATTATTTTATTAGAAGGTACCATAAATATGTTGTCATATTTAAGTAGGCGTTACTATAACTGTGTTGGAGATAAACTGCAGGAAGAGAACATTATATTTGTCAAGCCATGACTTAAAGATATTTTTCGAGAGGCTAAGGAGATAAGCAGTGATTTTTTAAGTGAATATTAATGTCGGTGGCACAAAGAGAGTAAATGTATCTTTCAAATGCATTTAAATTCATTTCTACGTCATTGGAAGTGAGGCGTGGTCTAGATCGCATTTATAACTATAAAAAATGTGCAGTTCTTGCGTACCCAGAATATTAAACACGGGTAAACTGAACAACGACTGTAAAGTTGAATTCCTTCTTATGTTGGTTCAGTTTCAAAGGGAGGGAAAGGAAGCGAGGTTGCTGGATGGGGGTGGGGGTGGGGCGAAAGAGGGAGAGAGAACAGGATCTCAGATCGCGTGAATGTAAGGCAGTCCTTTGAATCGCATGTTGGCAACTTTGACGTCGTTAAATTAAGTGCATGCAAACCCCAGCCGACCCACTATTCTCGGCAAACTTCTGCCCGAGCGCCCCTCTTCTCACTCAACCATAAACTGGTAGGGAGCGTTTACATTTTTAATTAACGCGAGGTAAAATCTGCATAAGTGGCAGGCAGCTATGCGGGCCGATCACAGCGCACAGTAAAAGGCACCAGCTATCTTGCCCTTCTAGCCTCATTTGCGAAACCCCATATGCATTATTCAGATGAACCTGGCGTTGATATTGACAATGAACATCCATGCGCACTGTTTTGACCAATGATATATCAATTAAAAATCATGAATAAGTTAAAAACATGCTATTTAGACGTTTTTCAACCACAAAAATTACTTCCTCATTCGATACTCTTTCCGTTTTTTATATGTAGGACATCGTTGTTTTGGTTGTACAGAAATACACATTCGTATAAGACATACAGAGAAAATTTCTTATGAGAATATTTCCTCGTTTTATACAAAAATTATTTGTATTTAATAATAGCTATGCTCGCGACTACGTTCGCGCGGAACCGGGACAAATAGCTAAAATGATCGATTCACGGCGAACCTTATAACTTGCAGTTAGTTTTGAACAGGTTCCGCTTTCACACGTTTCGGAACCAATACGATACAAACTTCCACACAGACAGATACTTCAAGTATATGTATTGGGACAAATTATATTCATTTTATTTGCTTTAAATAATGATCAATTACTAAATATTAAAATTTACGTGACACGACAAATAAAACCAATTGACGTATACATCTTATCGACGTTCCAAAGAAGTTTATTACTCCTCATGAAGTAACATTAGGTTAATTACGGCAAGAACCCTTCTGCAACAATAGATGGAGTGAGAATGCTGCCCTCCCCCCTCTCCCTCATGCTGAAAAAACTACGCTTATAATAACACAGTAAGTCCGATGATTAATGTAAGAACGCCTAATAGGACTTATAACGCGCAGTTGTTTTTCACGTCGATTTTCACGCAGCAATCAATGAACATATAAATATTTGTACTAATATCTTCTCAGCTGTACAAGATATCGAAATGAAACATACACGAATATTTAAGTTAAAATTCGTCTTTCAATCCCTGAAAATTTCATTGAAATCCATTGAGCCATTGCAGACAAACTTCCAGACAGACAGACAGACACTTCAACTTTATTTATTGATACAGATGTATAACAAGATCTGCGCTTTCTTTTAACGACAGCAGATATAGAGGATAGAACACTGGGAAATTATTCTAAAAGTATTTCTCTGAAGCGCAATGTCCCATTGGTGCAAAACCTGGACAATAGGCAGCACGGAATAGAAAAATGGTGCTAAAGAATAATAGTGAAACTCAGACGGGCAGATAGAGACACAAATCAGGAAGTTGTGAATAGAAGTGCTGAGGAGAGACAGCTAGCTCTTTTTATTATTCCCTAAAAGACGAAACAACAAGTACAGAATTTTGATATAGTTGAATATATAAAAAATACGGTATCATTTATGTACCTATTTTATTTTTGGTATCTAAGCATACAAATATACATTTAATTTTCCTATAGATACAAATATTTTTAATTTTCCTATTTAATACATTTCCGTGGCTATTATGTTTAAGTAATTATGAAAAAAAAATTATCAGCTTACTTTATAATTAGGTATCACATGAGGTCTATTTGCTACCATCCAATTCTACTAGCAAAGCTTTTTTTCATTTTTATATTTATTTCGAGTTTACCTGACGCGAAAAAACCAATTTACGTATACATAGTATCAACGATCCAAATAAGTGTATTATTTTTCAGGAAGTTTTCTCACTGCCAACGATAGGTTATTTACGGCACGAAATGTTTATCATTTAGAAAAAATATAGTATTTTATATCAAGAATATAGGCATCTCGTATTCACATTTCGGAGATCTCGATCACTGTATGGGTCACGAAACCTTTCCCGTGGGATGCTTTATTCCCCTTTTTTAATAACTTCTGAACCCTTCATGATATGGAAATAAAATATGCACAAAAACCTAAGTTAAACGCCTGTTTTAAACCCTCAAAATTTCATTGAAATATGTTCAGCCGTTTCAGAGAATATTCTAGACAAACTTCCAGACAGAAAGTCACTTAAATTTTATTTATTGGTACAGATTACACAAATTTTAAAACTTTTGAGAGTTCTCCAAGCCTGGTCTAACAATTGAGCTGTTTTAATTCAACATACCTGATTGTTTTAGTATGTGGTGACAAATATAAATAGCCTGAACAAGATTCAAACGATGCTTTCTCATATTTCTTAATATAACGTTTGAAATTGGTATATACAATAATCAGATACGCGTATAAATCAGTCGTAAATTTAAAGCTTTATAATAAATTACTTACCTAGGTATTGCTTGAGTAACCAAAATTTTTTGCTTTACAAATAAAGTTACAGAACTTCCATATTAAGTTACAGCCTTTACATTTGACATAAAATATCAAATTTCAGCACTGAAATGAGAAATTCTATAGGTTTAACAAACAATATCAAACGTGCACTCTCACATCAAAATTACAGGCTACTTTATCATATCGACATGAATATCAATGACACCAATTTTAGAAACAGTTTCTTGATTATATATTCGTTGGGATAACACACATTGTCTGTATTGATATGTCTTCATGGACGAACAACAATTAATTTAAAAAAAGTATTATGCAATTTTGCTGGTTTGATTAATGGAGCGCATATCATCAGTTGTTATTCAAACAAACGGTTTAAAACGAAACACGTTCCTATACTGATTCACTCGAATTGAATTAAAACGTTAATCGCACAAAGGGCTTGAAGAAGATGAATAACTAAAATTTTGTTTACCATTTAACAATTGTTCTGAATTTATCGCCAATCGTGATCGTTGTATTCTGCAAGTATGGGAAAACGTAGCCAGGAATATGCGAATAGAGAATATAATTGTAGCTACTATGATGAACACGAAAGGTTGAAAAGTAAATCAAAGCTCCACTCATTATATTATAAACAATCATTATTATATTCTACCATAAAAGGAAGGACATATATTACGGTTTACTGTACAATAATTATTTAATGATTTTAAGAGAATCGGTAGCTTAACGAGAATACTATATGTCAATAATTTCAAGCATAACGATTATCTGAAATATTATAAGAAAAGTTTGCAACCCTATAATTTTGTAAATATTTCTCAAATTAGCATATAATCCCATAAAGAATAATTTTCTAACAATTGTATTAATTGTGTTAAATGTTTATCTAATTTTTATTACATATTAGCTGGCTGGCCAGAGATGTCCGAGAATTGATTGAAATTAGTCCGCAACAGTATTTAATTAAACTGTAATCTTTATGTCAAGACATGAAATTTTAGAAATTTTACCTTCCCACGCTCCCTACTTTTTTACGTCATAACCACCCCCATGGATCACTACCTTAATTGTGTCAGAAATCAATTTTATTTATAGGAGAATTTCGAAGGTCTGACTAGCGTGTGTAGATTGATACATATATCTTCAAAAAATAAAATGAGATGTTTGCGGTCCTCGTCTTTTTAAGTCTATTTAAGTATTATATCAGGCTTGACAGATGTATTCCCTTCAGAATTATTAGCTTGAAATACTGTGTTTACCCTCACGTAGCCTGTAAATAATGCTTACATATCACAAAAGTTTTATTTAAATTATGACAATTTTAATTGTTTTACGCAAAAGACGTCACCGCACGCACGCTGTGGTTAAGTATCTCGCTAGTCGGATTTTCGTGATGGCATAATGTATCTTGTTGTAAGTTCTGTATGTCTTTAGGGCGGGACCTTTGAATGTCGCAGAAAATTATAAGATACACACAAAGTGTTGATATGGGACCTTTTGGGGGCTGAAAGGAGGAAAGGTAGGAACCTAAATTTCATGGTAATCGGATGAATTGTACAGAGGACAAGTCGCACAACAGATGATTGACGTTGGACGTTTTGGCCTGAAGTGAGAATCCTAGATCTTCAAAAGATGGACAGGGGTGAACAGCGCTAAACACAAAAGATTTCACGGAAATCAGATGAATGGTAAGGTCAAGTCTTATATCAAATCTTATACTGTGTTTTGTTGTCAAGGTTCTCTCATGCCGAGGCACCTTCAGCTATTTCAGGAGGTGTATTTACTGGGAACGACGATCTTGAGCATACAATATGAGTTGTCCGTTGATCCTATTGTCATCTCAAATGTTGTGGTGACCCCATGGAAAAGTCATTTCCTGTCGAAAGGACGTGAGAATAGTACCCAAACATTCGACCTACCTGATGCAAATTTTCTAAGGTTTGTCCTGTATTTCTTTTAAGTGAAACACCGGATAGGATCCTTAAACTATAGCCTGGGGTCCCCTGTCAACCCTTGGCTACCTGCTGCCCGCCTTTGCATTTCTCTTCCTATTAAAATGGGATTTGTATGTTTCGAGATAACCCTCCCGTAGACTGTTATTAAAAAAACCTAAATATTCCTTCCCTCGAGGAATACATGACGGAGATTCTCTCACAACTGTTTCTCCCCAGATTTATTGTGAGACTAACATTTGAGGAAGCCTCGTTCTCTGATTTTCTCAAGATTCTCACATGCCGAAGCACCTTAATCTATTATTGTAGGTGTATGTACTGGGTTCGAAGACCTTGGGCATTCAGTTGCCCTCTGATACCATTGGAACATTTGGCCAATTGCCTCCTAAAACGGGTAGAGCCCGGAGAAGGGAATGATGCCACCCCTCAGAAAATCTTATCTCCTGTCATTCGGAAGGACGTAATAATATTGCTCAAAAACCCGACTTACCTGATGCAGGTTTTATAGGGTTATCCCTGCATCTATTTTAGGTGAATCACCAGGTAGGATCCTTAAACTACAACCCGGGAGCCATAGTCATCCCTTGGCTATAAAGAGGAATTGCTTGCTTCATGATCACGCTCATGTAGCCATATGAAACCAGTACACGTCTGAATTCATTTTTACGAACTTCTGTCTTCATCACAGACCAGAATTATTGAATTTTGTGTTTTTAATTCTCAAGTTATCGTGTTTAGATCTGCCTGTAGATCTTTACCAAACACTGGATTTACATGAGCTGATGAAAAACGTAAATTTTACATTCTGCAACCCAAAGTTTATCTAGACAAAACTAACAGAAAGATCAAAACGTAATAGTTATAAAAATAATTGTCATTAAATTAATCCCTCAATCAAGGTGAAAAGTTCTTAAAAACCTATTTGTTTTCTGAATGAACTGAGGTTTACATTAAATCAGCACACGAAAAATGTTTTTTAGTTTTATTTAGCGTTCCTCAGATTTATATATATGAAAAATAAGTTCCAAATAATATGTTTTTTTGTTACTTAGAGCTGCAAAAATGTAGATATAGTGAATGAATCTAAGTACAAAAGCAGCTCGACGCACTTAATAATTCTTACGAAGGAGTGATCCAACACCATTTAATGTGAAGCATGCGAAGTTCCTGGACGGATTCTTTCAATTAATGGAATTTGTAATAAAGTTTTAATTTTAAATATTTGTATTAAATAATAAAATTTTCCTATGGTACGTGATAGTGTTTGTAAATATATAATCAAAATGCAATAAAAGATTCCAGACCTTGGCATAGCTACACCATATAGTTTATAATATCACTGCTTATTTCGACGAATGAAACGAGAAGTCATTAAATTCAACTCTTAGTGAACGAGTGAAATCCGTGTAATAAAGAAATTGGTGAAATGTTTGGATATACGACTTATAAATGAGTAAAAATATGTGTTTGTTAGTTATGATTATATGAATTTTAGTCAATAGACGACGAGGTTTTATAGCCACTGCAAAACGAAATGTTTGTACGTTCTTCGATAATTTATTTAAATAATTACTATAGTAGTGAATTTTATCGGAAGTCCGGGCATGTGTTGCTCCGGTGTGTGTGTGTGTGTGCAAGATTCGGCAGCGCTTGTTAATGACTGGCTAATGACTCTGTAATGACTCCATCAGAACACAAACGTGGTTAACAGCGCCGCTGCGCTCGTTCGTGTATTAGAGGTCGAGAAGCAGAGTACTCAACTCTCGACGTGCAAATTCTCAGAGGCTTTCCCACTCTCCTGTCTTCGGCGTGATCCCGTGGTCATCAGTACTGAATACTTTGTCGTGGTTGGTTTTATGAACAGCAGTGTTTTTAAGAACTGTAAATCTAGTTTACTTGGCACGTTCATGGCCGTAAAACGAGTGTTTTCTGATTTACATATTATCCTTTAGGGTGAAAATAAGAAAAGTGATAAAATGTTCCTCATAGAAATTTCATAAATCAAAAGAAAAAAATAATACGAATTTAATTCATAAAAGAGAAAATATGATTCATAAAAATATTTTACATGCAAGTACAAATCGATGCTATATAAATATTTCACTCGATAAATTCCTCGTCAGCCATTATAGAAATAAATGGGTTAATTGTCTGTCTGAAATTAATTTTTAAATCACTCCGAGACAGAACATTATAAATTATGGATAAAGGAGATTTACCAATTAAGCTCCACAAATATATGTTAATTAATTTTATTCAACTATCTCTGAAAATTTTATAAGTTTAGAAAATTTAGGTTTCAGTTAACTCTGAGCCACGCAACGTTGTGGTTTAAAGTTTATAATAATTTTTACCAGTAGGTCAAATAAATATATTTAAGCTATACACTTGGAGCTTTAATTGGCTTATTTTCATCACATATTAGTTTGTACCAGAATGTTTCAGAAAATATCGTTATGTACGAAACAATTTATGCAACAAACTCGCAACAGTTAATTACGTGTATTATTTTCTAATATAAAATATTATGTATTAATCAACGGTAAATTTAATTTTTAATATATAGCATATAATTACTTGTTTTAGTTTATTTTAAAGTTTCATTAATAATTATAGTCATTAGGGGCTTCCATATGATCACCTTCCACTCAGGAACATTAATAGCAAGATTCTAACAGACTATAGTTGTAGAACCATTTATATCTATTCTAATTGCTTGTAATGAGCAAGAAAGATGAACAGAAATTTTATGGCTCTTTCCGTGTGGGCGAGTTTCTCCTCTCTGATCTGGTGAACACCAAGTGGTGCATTATCCGAGTCAGGGTGACAAGTGTACAGTTTGTGCTTTATCGTTAGTATGTCTCCGCATCTACTACAAGTAGGTTAAGCTTCCCTCTTAAGTAAGCACGCATGAATAAGCATGGTTACCCGAATGGATTTAGGATAAGATGACCTGCTCCCTTCTAGTTAGGCCAACTTGGAAATATAAAATTCTTGTTAATATATAATTTAAATATGGAGATGTAATAGGTAGCAAAATGAGTTATCACTTTATTTCCTCATTTAATATAAATAATAAAAATATTTTTAATTTTTTCCCCTTCTACTTTTTTTGTATACAGTTCAATCGAAATATTTACAAATCGACTCTTATTTCAATCGTACGACTTAATTAATAAAATATTGAATAGAATTAGAATTAAGTTGTTAAAATTGATTTATTTAAATAATACAAGCTTCTTTTCCTAGTATAAATTAATTAAACAACAATATCTTGGACGAGTTAAAATAGATTTTTTCCCTTTTACAAACACGATAGCTTGTGGAGAAACGAGAATGACCGGCGCCATCCCGAAGCCAGATGATGCAGGGCTTTCTTTTAATGGATAATACTTGTTCAGCCTAGAACTAAGAGCAAAAAGTGTTCCTCAGAGAAATGCATTCAGCCCCTCCTCTTACTGAATTCTGATAAATCTGCGTGATTTCATTTTTTCTCATCATAAACTAATCGTGGGTTAAACAAATATTATTAACCCCTGGAGCACAGCAGGATATAATTGTCCCTTGAATTAGATATAAAAATTTCGTTCACTATTACTGTCAATTTTTAATATACGAACAGTGACGTTAGAGACATGAGCACGTAGAAAACTATAGATGGACAATTATTAACTATTCTTTCTTCCAGCCTATGTTAAGTGTTTCTAAGCTACACAGTGCCTTTCTTCCGGGATTTAATGAACATGTGATTATGTGTTTATGAAGCATCGATGGAGAAATTATTGTATAGATACACCTCCATTCTACAACCCGATTAAAACAAATAGTTTGAATAATTTATTTTCGTCAGTATGTAAACAGGCCGTTTTTTCTCAGAATTTCTACATTACTAAATAAACGAAGTAGCTCTTGAGTGAAATAATTTGGAATTTCAGAGCTTCCTCACAATTCCGCCAACTGTTTCAGACCATTTAAGAAAATGCCTTCTTCATTACATTCAACGCTCAGTTGTCTAAGTTCACAAACCAATTAATGAAATAGGAGAAGTCGGGTTCGCGGGGTAGAACGAGATACTACTTTTTTACTGGATAGTGTTGGAGGTTCATAACTAGGGGTGGAACATTGTAACTGGTCAAGGAAAAAGTCCTGACAACCGAACTGACCAAGTTTTGACTGCACTTTGTGAATAAACTATTGCTTTGGCGTCTTACACCTGTGACGATATAATTTTTGCAGCGTTTCGACAGGAGGTAAACTACCAAACTCCTGGCTTTTAACTCTTTAATGGTATATATTAATAAACTAGGTGTCTTCAGGTGCATATAAGTTACGTACAATATTTAAATCTACTTGTATTAAGGCTCGGTGAAAAACCTTAAGCTGAGTACAAGAGTACGGGGCGGAACGGGATACTACTGTATGAGGCAAAATGTTGTGTGTTCCTCGAGAAAAGAAAAGAAATAAATGGCAGAATCAACTTATAAGGTACGGAATGCTGTACCAAAAGTAATAGATTAAGAAAGAATGGGAAAGGATAAAAGCGAAAATTGTTAGCAAAGACTGTGCAGTGGCAAAAATATTGTTTTGCGCAAGAAAAATTGATAAATTGATCAACCGTAAGCTAAATAAGTAATAAAAAACAACAAAAAGGTGTTAAGATTATTCTTAAATTAAATTTAAATTTATTGCACTAATTGTATATACAAATCATCCTACCACGTTCTGCCCCAGTGAGTGGGGTAGAACGGGACATTTTTAATTTTTTTAATTCATCAGAATTCTAATTTCGTTATTTTAAATTATATTGATATTAGATTAAGTGTGTAATTGAATAAACTAGTGTTTTACACATTTATGAAGTCAAGTTTCTTTTTCCATAATTTTACAAAAAATTGTTAAGCAATAAGTGTCCCATTCCGCCCCGATTTTCCCTATATTTAAAATTTATATATAATAGAAAACTTTATCAATATTTCGTATCCCATCTTTATTAATTTAATTTTGGAACCCCTGTGGGTCAAGCAATATAATTTTATATTGTCGGTATAAGATGAACTTTTTTTCTTTAAAATTTTATTCAATAATATCATCAAGAAACCATTTAAACCAGATGAAGAAGATAACTGACAAGAACTACCTTGGTGATAACTAAGTTTATGTTAAACTGGCACAAAATGATGATAATTTAATATTTATGCTTACTATGTGAATCTTTCAGCATGACATAAGTTTCAGCAATCCTTCTGTGGCGTATGGGCTATCGTTACTTCTTGTCGTCTCATAAGTCCTGGCCAGGGCATGGATGCTGTGCGTGTGAAACCCTTACAGTTAACAAGAAAACAAATTCCACTGTAGTCACTAATGACGATAGCAGTTGTTATAACTCAAATAAAATAACACAAATGACTATCGAGCAAAAGTGTATTGCTAAGGTATTACGTTAAATTTAATAATCAATTATACAGGTTAATAATATTAGAAGAATATTATATCAAAATTTCATCATTTCTGTTAATTTTCTCTCCGTTTTAATTTTTATCAATTTAGTCTTCTGCCAGAAGCAATGTTGTTGACCAGTTTTGCGCTTCGCACATTACATAGAGCTTAGTCGGGGATCCGATGGCCAGATTTGGTGATTGATGCGTGAAGTTATACGCACACAAGTTTAATACAGATTAGCATCTGCAGTTCGTCAATCACCGGACGGGACACTGCTGTTTTTTCCCCCCGAAGGCGACTGTTTGGCACACACGTGTATCGATTCCACGGGGTGAGTTGTCTGTGGGCGCCCGGCTCTAATAATACACGGCAGGCAGGCAACGCGTACACCAGATTACCCTCCGTCCGTGGGAGGACGATGCATCGGCGCGTGTTAATAAGACCATTGCGACACTCCTACCACACTCTTCACAATAGGTTACCAGAAAATATAGAGCTGACGTAAGCGCGCCGTCCGCCGACAATCTGCAAGCGAGCCGATTCATTTAACTCAAAGCCTCTGAAATTAAGACTTTAATATTGCTATTTCACTATGGATATTGAACGTAGAGAAACAATGCTGTATTAACACTACACATTGCATTTATTAGTATTCTGGCAGAAATTAAATAGCACATGCAAAGAGAGTTTTCGCAAAAGAGAGATATTCGCTTACATTTAATATAAATTTGCAAACGTTGAAATAATTTCTTAAAATGGCTGTCTACAGTGTGGAATCATATGGGAGCGAAATTTGGACACGGTAGAAATGTGGTGCTTCAGAACTGTGCTGGGTAGCTCGAGCTTGAATAGAATTGATGAGGAGATATCATTATGGATGAGACAGGATGGGCTCGTTAAATTAGCATTATAGGGATTTGGGTGGGTTAATAATAGAAGGGGAACGCCAATACTAGAATACGTCAAGAAAGTCTGGCTGGTTGTGGGCGGCAATAGTTTTGTCTCTCAGATCAAAAGACAGAATGCATAGTTACCTGAAACCACTCTGTGGACTGACTGCGAAAAATAAAATACATGTCGTCGAACATAATATACCATTGTACATTAATCTTCGTGTAGTATAACTTCAAAGGAAATAAATCTTTGCCTAAGACGGAGGAAGAAAGTATATCACCTTTGGCTGTGTCTGGATATATACGAACAATGGATCTTCTGTTTTAATAATGATTAATATGATGCTTGATATATACATTCCAAAAATATTACGTCTAATATTTTCCAGATTTTCAATTGGGATCTGGCTTTACTTTCTTACAAAATTTCTCGAGTTTTGGAGAGAGTCGAGTGGGAGCCATAGGGAGGTTTCGGTGATTTGACATGGAGTGACTCTCATCGGTCAGTTGCGTATTCTTTTATGTCATTTGTTTTTCACCCTTATCCATAGGTGTGTTTCAGTGATTTATCAGTTCAGATTTTTCAGCCAGGTTGTACGCCCCATATGTACCGAGCTTGTTTGAAATTGTTTCATTACTTTTAGAGCTATTCTGGAACATCGATACATAGTAGCACGTAGTTTGACTCGCAGTGAGCTGCCATAAGTAAAAGATGTTCAGTGGACGCTGTTAAGGGAAGGTTCATTTTGTGTTACGCTAAGTAGAAAAGAAGCTGCTGATGCACAAGGCCGAGCAAAGACAGTTGGATTAAAAATGGCAATCGAGAGAGAGAGTCGACGGGGAGTGTGTTTAAAGTAGTGATGGGTAAATTAGATCTTTTAACAAAACAGTTCAGTTATACTTCATTAATTATAATATTAGGAGAATCAGAAGAAGACTTAGAAACCATAATAAATGGCATGAACGTAGTCCTGGAGAAAGAGTTCAATATGAGGATTAATAGAGGGAAAACCAAGGTAATGGAGTGTAGTAATAGAGAAATAATAAAGGGTGTTAGATTGGGAAGGGATATTTTGACGGAAGTTAGGGTATTCAGCTACTTTGGAAGCGTAATAACAAGGGATGGTAGAAGTATAGTAGACATAAAGAGTAGGATAGCACAGGCAAGGAAGGCTTTCGCGAAAAAGAGGGATTTACTTATGGGTAATATAAGTGTGAATATTAGGAAATCGTTGCTAAAAGTGTTTTTATGGAGTGTGGCGTTATATGGGTGCGAAATGTGGACGATGGGAGTTGGAGAAAAGAAAATAATAGAGCCTTTGAAATGTGGAGCTAAAGACGAATGCTGAAATTCAGATGGGTGGATAGAGTAACTAACGAGGAAGTTCTAAACAGAATAGGGGAAAAGCGAACAATATGGAAAACGTTGACCAAGAGAAGGAATAGATTATAAGCCACGTTTTAAGAGATGAGGGTCTTGTAAACTTAGCATTAGAGGGATGTGTTTGGGGTAAGAACAGAGGAGTGAGGCAAAGAGTGGAATAGGCTAAGCATATTAGGGAGGATGTGGGGTGTTCTTGTTATAAGGACATGAAAAGGCTTGCGCAAGATAAGTTAGCATGAAAGCAGTCTCAGGACTGAATACCACAACAACAATTATAATAATCTAGTTCTTCAAAGTGAGTAGTTTATTTATGAGTATATCACCAATTTAGTTGTGAAAACTTGCTGACTATGAAGCTTAGTTTTCGCTTAAGCATCATAGTTAAATATTTATTATAATATAAATATCTTTGATTAAAGTGTAAAAATTACAAAAAGGAGTATCCAAAATGCAGGCATTACATTAGTGATTAAACAACTACCACGCAACGTTTCTGCAAGCCTTGAAACTTTCGTCAGGTGATAACAAACGTGAAAGACGCGAAAACGAAACACAGAACATACCAGTGAAGAACTTAATGGTAAAGAGCTTCTGATTTCTCGTAGCTGTCATTTGTGTCATCACCTGACTAAAGCTACAAGGCTCGCAGAAACGTTATGTGGTATTCATTTAACAACTAATTACTTATCAGTATTTTGGCTAGTTTATTGTTTAATAAATGAAAATATTTCTTTTTCGAATTCATGTCCAACTTCTATTGAAATAAACAGAAGATAAAGAGAATACGGAGCAGTTGTATGCTGAAATTTTCAAGGAATATGTCCCGGAAATATTTTAGTTTGTCAGGTGCTACCAATTGGCAAATTAAATATTAGGGTGAGCTTGAAGTGCGAATTTTGTTGGGTTCTCCCCTAATACAATATGAGGATATAATGTATCTTTATTTGAAACATTCGTTGCTCGAAGATAATTTCACTAGATGTTTTTGTCACAGTGTAGGTATTATTACCGTACACGAGACGAATGAGTGACTGTAAAAGAAGGAAACAATGACTTAATAATGGAAAACGGGACAAAAATAAAGGGAAACGGGCGATTGTCGGACGCTCCATTGTTCACGAACTGTCCAGTTCACGAAAGATAGTTCACATAACCAGTGAACTACCAGCCCAGTTCTTTTTTTCGGACTAGTTTTTTGAATTTGACCGCTTTCGAAGTACACATCATTTGTTCAAAGGAACTGGGGGTGCTGAGGTGTTTATCCTGAAGTTCCTTTACTCGCTCATCATTCAAAATGTGATGAATACAATATTTTATGAAGTCGGTTATTGCTCGTTATCGTTGAGCTATTAGTATTTACCTGGTTGCATTGTTACTGTGGTGTTTCGACGTTAATGTAACATTCCGCTATTGACGAGGATCGCTGTTACGCAGACTTCGGGTGAAAGCTTAAAATCCCGGAGCCAACGAGGAACGTCAAGTTGAGATCATTCAACGGACGATGATGTGGACGACCCAGATTAACATCACAATTGTCGAACCTATTGACTTTTTTATCCGTGTGTTGTCTCTTCTGCCTCGCTAAAATCCCCTGACATAAAGAGTGTATTTTAATGGATAACAAATATTTGTTTTGTTTTATTAGAAATAAAATCATTCTTTATAATCGTTTTTCTCCATTAATATGTTATATTTTTCCAATAAATATATCTTAATTTTTTATAAATTCTTAACGAGTTGCAAAAATGTCTGTCCAGCTTTTTTAAGTTGGAATGCCCTTACATATTTTTATGACTGTCGTTGATTTGAAGCAGTGAAAATATGAATAGACAAAAATCACTAATTGCGCAATACTTTGAAACCAGACGTTCTGGTCTGTTTCATGAGTGGGAAATTTTTTGTTAGGAGTAAAGTAAATCACGCCGGGGTCTGTACATGTGTCGCGGGAGGGCATAATTTTCATACACGTGCAGTAAGAATCAAGAAATATTACGATAATCGATTTATCCCATAAATTATAATTCAAATGGGCAATAGCTCGGTAGTATTTGAATTAGGTAAAAACAGTAACCAATGTACAATTCATTAAAAAATAATTAATCTTAAAACAGAATAAATCCAAATCATTTTAATCAAGCAGGAATATAACTGTTTATTATTACAGTACATGATCATAGGGAAACACCCTAACGTTTTGGGGAAAAGCCTGTATCAATATTGTTACTGTGGTGTTTTGACGGATGGAATGTTAGCTGAATGACAATACTTACCTCAGAAATCGTCTTCGCTGAAAAAATAGAATTTTCTTGCGTTTTGTATAAATTAAGTTAATTGACTAACGCCAGAATGATAAAGACCTTGAGTTCCAAAACGCAAGAAATTTGAGTTTCGTCTTTCGCCTTTAGTGTAGCAGGAAAACGTATTCCGCATTTAGGGAACCATTTCGACTTTTTCATTTGTGAACGAACAAACCATACTGTATTTATTACATTACTGTATACATACTGTATACATTAATTTTTTACTTTCAACTACACTGTTGCTGAGTAATTTTTTAATACTTGCAAATGATTAAGCTGTTGTCAAGAGTGTCAATATGCTGCTAAATGTTGATGTTATACCTTTACGTATACGCAATCATATGACATCAGCATATAGACACTTCTACCTTCTTCCCCCTTGACAACAGCTGGATCAGTTAGAAGTATTCCAAAATTACTCGGAAACTGAAAAGAACAGTATTCCCAATGGAAACGTGAAGACTACCCGTGTCCTTTGAGTAAGGAACGAAATTAGAAGGTAGAAAATTAATTGAAACTGCAGGTGCAAGAGGAAAGTAGCTTACCACTGGCTGATGAAGTCAGGTCCTATGGAGAAGATGCTGGAGGAGCGG
Source organism: Eucriotettix oculatus (assembly GCA_034510155.1). Classification (NCBI taxonomy): domain Eukaryota; kingdom Metazoa; phylum Arthropoda; class Insecta; order Orthoptera; family Tetrigidae; genus Eucriotettix; species Eucriotettix oculatus. Next base: position 158,612,936 of record CM067377.1, read on the forward strand.
TTGGCGAGAAGATCTGTTCCGTTGAGCCCGCTAGGCTCTGCCGTCGAGTTGTCCATGAGCTGGCGCTGCCGTCACCGGCGTTGCGGAGGCGCCGACGTCGAAATTCTGCGCATCGCACTACCTAAAACACAGACATGAAGCCACATCGGTTGAGTCACTTCATCGGACAATTAAATCCTAAAGGTTATACATCAATAATACACGCCATTTAACATTATAGTTCTGATAATTATCGTCTCCAACTATAAAAATATCCATTGTCCCGGAATTAAACTTTATAACATTGTATAAGGAGATATAAAAATTTTGAACAATATTAACCAATGCATCAATGCTTGAAAAACTCTTCTGTTAAAAGATCCCGCTAAGACATTTCTATCCTAAGCCTTCATTAATTTACTGTTAATTGTGAAATTTACTTTATTTTAGTAATATTTTTATTCAACCTGAACTTTACTTTTTCCTATAAAGTTTTATAGGATTTATGATTTAATTTTTTGGTTTCCTGATACGCGTAAGTTATAGTATTTCTGCCCTCATTAATTAGTTTTTATATTCAGATTTGTATTTTGGACTCGTGATATTTTCTCCAATTCATGTAGACCGCACTAGGTTTCCTCTCACTGATCTGAACAGCTAGATAGATTCTTCAGGAGAAGATGTGTAGAGTTTTTGTGTTGTGCAGAGGAATTTAGTGATACTTGTGAAGTTTATATTAAACAATAATTCCTTTTCTTACATTGCATATATTATTTATGTTTTATTTCATTTTTGTAACGTGTTAGAAAATTGTAGTTGTGTATAGTCTAAGTTTTTACTGTATTAATATACTTATTATATTTGTAATTGTATCATTTCGAGTTGTCCTATTTCCTCATCTGAGAACTAACGGAACGAATAAAACTAATCTTATCGGCAGTGCTCTAATGGATTCAATATACAGAAATAAAAACTTCATTGACTAAAATACATATTTAACATTATTCCAAGTCTTACTCAACTTTCTCTTTAATAGGCGGATGAAGGATTATATATTTACTGTAATTAAGATTAGGCTACTCAAATTATGAATCAAAACCCAAATAATAAGGAATAATTTTTTATTACTTCCTTAAATTTGAAACTGACCATCACTTCAGTAAATTTATTATTTATATCTTTTCACCTAAGACAAGAGCCACTTTTATTATTAAAAAATTATGTTTGCTTTAAATTCGATTTAAAAATAATTATAAACATTTTTTTCAATACATAATCCTTGAAAAAGAAATTTAAATGTCTTGATGAAGAATACGACCCATGTATGTTCCTCTTTTATAATCTATTCGTATTAAATTCATGATTAAATCCGCAGCGGAGTAATCAAGACTAGTGATCAGTTATTTCCCTTATGATTTCTAATGGCGGGTTAGTTCCTCTTGTTACCGAATGACGATCAAATTCAATCCAACAACAACGATATTATTTCCAAGAGTGCCTTTAATTGCAAATGTTAATCTCCCTAAGTGTATTAGAGATTGACCTCAAGGCTTCCAAATTATGTAAACTCAAAGTAATTATTAAAATAATCTGCATGGTAAATGTGTTTATTATGAAGTTATAATCGTGTAACGTAGAACTAATGCTTCATTATCCCCTCTTTTGTTTTATGCTCTATTCTTTATGTACTTAGTCTCTATTAACGCTATAGCCTCGGCCTCGAACGCTGTCATCAACCATGACACAATCCGGATTGTTTGTACTGGCACTTGGTCAACGTGGCGATTCTCTTTCATCTTTACCCCACTTTCCTATGATCATGACGAGCTCAAAGTACCATGCTAATGCCGGGATACTAACCCTGGACCTCGTTATTGTCAGGCAGTGGCGGCGACCGCTACACCAAAGTAGGTCAACCAATATTTATTTCTTAATAAAAATAGCAAATGGTTAAAATACAAAGATGAAGTTAGCTAAATATTTACAAACAGTAAATAATCAATTAAAAAATGAGTATCTTATGTTTTTCAACAGAAGTTATAAGTTGTTTACAAATAATTTAATTAAATCTTTAACTGTTATTAAATTTTTGTTTTATTTCATTGCACCATTACTTTCTCTCTCTCTCTCTCTCTCTCTCTCACACACACACACACACACATTCGTTCCGTTAATCCTCAGATAAGGAAATAGGACAACTCAAAGTGATAAAATTACAAATATAATAAGTATATTAATACAGTAAAAACTTAGATTATACACAACTACAATTTTCTAACATGTTACAAAAATGAAATAAAACATAAATAATATATGCAATTTAAGAAAATGAATTATTGTTTAATATAAACTTCACAAGTATCACTAATCCCACTGCACAACACAGAAACACTGCCCATCTTCTCTATCTAGCTGTTCAGATCAGTGAGAGGAAACCTAGTGCGGTCTACATGAAATGGAGAAAATATTACGAGTCCAAAATACATATCTGAATATAAAAATTAATTAATGAGGGCAGAAATACTCTTCTCTAAATATTCGTTAATTATAATCATACAAAATTATTTTTAAAATCTGCCAAGTTCGTACTAATTTAGTGTAGGCCCATTTTGTTGCTACCGCAGCAATTCAATTAATTATGCCACTTGTTATTGGACTAATATGCCCCTTCGCATGACAAATAACTTTTATCATTGGGAATATTTTTGCAATATGTTTGGAAATGAACGATATAGAGTTGCATTTAATAGACTTGAAGTCGCTTGTAAAAAGGAGCCACTCTTGCAGGCATTTTCCAAACACTGACGAAATGTCCTGATGGGTGGCAATGTCAAATACAGATCTAAGGAATACATTATCCTGACGAATAAAACATTATTGGTTTTCCCAACCGGGTCAAATAAATACTAATTGGTATTTCGAATTGGCGTTTTTAGGACTTTCTATGGAGATAAAACCGTGGGTAGAAAATGAAATTTTAACTAGTTTTTCCGCGCAAACGGACCTATAGCCTTTTCTGAAGAAACTTGAAAATAACAGGGGTCATAAACTCCCATGAGACGTATCTTTGTACTAGCTTGCATGATCTTGAATCATAGTTTATAGGCGTAGCCACGAAGTAATTGCTTGACTGTACCTCAGGGAGTAGTGACTCAGGGCTGTTGAAATGACTGTCGCTCGCTGGCGCCAGCGATGATTTGATTTCGAGAGAAGGGCATGCTCACGTAATCGGATTGCGCAGGTATACGCAGCCTCCGTAGATTAGCTGCAGCTTAGCATGTCAAACAGCCCCTTGCAGCACTGCCGATGCCCGCCTGCTTTCATCGCGCTTACAGCTATTTACAACTACCAAATTATTGCTGACGACGATTCACTGGTCCTAACTGAAATGAAGCATCACAATCCAATTTAGGTTTCGTGCTAGAACCGTGTATCGCTTTACTGGGTAACAAAAAACTTATGATCATATTTATGTTTCACCTACTGCGCAAAGAGATTTTCTTAGACAACTTGTGTAACCATTAGGAAAGAATATTTACTGGTTCAAAGTTTTTCGTGTTTAGTTCTTTATGGAGTTCATTGGGAAAGGAATGAATAGGCTTGAGATTGCCCATAAAAATCCACGCTGGCAGACTGCGGATATTCACCTGATATTGACAAACTGTTGGAATGTACGGTAACGTCAAATATACATGAAAGCCCTAAGAAATATTTTATTCACATTAACAGTGTGAATATTAGGAATTCGTTGCCAGCAATGTTCGTGTGGAGTGTGGAGTTATATGGGTGCGAAACGTGGACGATGGGAGTTCCACAAAGGTAAAGAATAGAAGCCTTTGAAATGTGGTGCTCTGCTGAAAATCACTAATGAGGAAGTTCTTAACAGAATAGGGGAAGAGCGAACAATAGGCCACATTTTAAGACGTGAGGGTTTTGTAAAATTAGTATTAGAGGGAAGTTTTAGGGATACAGAAGATGGAGGAAAAGGATGTAATACGCTAAGGAGAATAGGGAGTATGTGGGATGTCCTAGTTATGAGGAAATGAAAACTTGCGCAAGATATATTAGTATGGAGGGTTGCATTAGTCTAGTCTTAGGAATGAATACCACAACAACCAAACAGTGGCTGTTGGTGCATACGTACTCATGTGATACATACACTAAGTAATTTGTGAAGGATAATTAGTTTCAGTATTGTTATAACCTTCATAACATTAGTATCTTAAAAATGTTAATTTACAGTTCTATTTCAAAAACTTTAAACGGCCCACTTTCCAGCTCTCTTCCTCCGCTAAATCAGTTTATTTGGCCCTGCTTTGTACTACCCTGAGTATCACAGGTCCTAACTGACAAATGCGCATTCTCATTATTCCGTTTCACACCTACCCTTGCAGCCACCCGTAAAGATCAACAAACTGATCATTTATGGTGTTATGTTATCACGTAGCCATTTTCCAATTTAAATTATTATTTTAAACCAGTTTTTATTTTCCATACCACAATGGTATTCATACCATTTGCGTAGTTCTGAAAAGTACTTAGAAGTAACCTCAATTAAAGATTAATATAGGGGCAAAAATATTTTAAGGAGCGGAATTATGTAACCATTATTCATACAACGAAATACTGTAGAATTCTACATATAATACTGCAAACGTGTGTGACGTATTTTCATAATTAAATTTATTCAAAGTGTGTACAAAGGAAAAATACTTTAATGTTACAAATATGTGTCAACTAAGTTTTAAAATTTTCTGTTTTTATAAATCATACATTTCATGTTATGTAGACGGAACTAGAAATGTAGCACATTACGGGTTGGGTCACAGTATTGGTAGCACTATACATATTGTGTTATTATTAATATCTTACGTAAATATACAAATTAAAGTAACTTAAAAACCCACAAGCCATAATAATATAACATTCCAACCCTGTATATATGTATATAATTTTGTGAATAGGCATCAAACATCCTTGATAGCTGCAAAATCACGAGTGCATTAGTAAAATAGTAATATGTGACGGCTTCTGTAATTGACATTTTTTTCTTGTAAAATTTAATTTTTGTCCTCCAATATGGCTCAGAGATAATAAATTAGTAAATAATAAACACCGACATGAACTTTCCAATCAATGACAGAGAAATAGGTACAAATCCAGTTCCTCGATAATTAATTCGTTAATTAAAAATATGTAACCTCAACTAATTGTTCTCTGTGTCACTGGTAAACACAATTCAAGTGCATTCATATTCATTACTTGTAGCATCATTTCGTCATGGAAACATAACAGTAAAGAATATTTAACACAGTTGGAAACCCGAAAATGCGTGGACTGGGCATTTTTTTTTTGTAATAGAGCGGGAAAAATGTCTTAGTCTACACGTTTATAAGCCTGTTTTGCAATATTTAAATGTCCTCCTCACTTAGAGGCAGTAGTCTTGTCTTACCTTCACAGTGTTAGTTTCCGAGTCGTTAGGAATGTGTACCATAATTTGGTCGAATAAATCCACGCGTTTTAAACTGTATTCGGAATATACACACATACGTACGTACATGTAATTTTAGTTTTAAGATTTATAGAGGAATAATTCTCGTTTTATAAACTCAAACTGTATTTTTAATATGCGTATTAACTTTATAACCGTTTTGTGTTTAAAGTCAATATGAAGATCAAAATAGAATGAATCAGGATGGAAACTTTTTATGCGTCAAATAGTTATACGTTTAGAAACATGATGAAGAGTAAGTAAAACTTTTGTGCTTACTTTCAAAGAGTCGAGAAATGAGTCACGATAAAAGCCTCCTATAGTGTAGTGGTCAGCGTTGCTGCTTCGCATCACAAAGAACTTGGGTTTGAATCCTAGCGTGGGCATGGATGTTGTGTGCGCGTTTTCACATTGTGAACATACAAGTAACGAGTTCCCCTACCGTAGTCACTAATGACCATAGTAGTTGATACGACTTCAATGGGGAACTCGTTACGTGTAGTTTCAGAATGTGAAAACACACATTCAACGTTCTTTCCCACGCCAGGATTCGAACCCAGGACCTGTGTAATAAGAGGCAGCAACGTGGCTTCTATAATTTATATTTCAAGAATTTTGGATTTAATGTAGGATGACATTACATAGTTAACGGGTAATACATTTTTCTTTAAACAGACTTAAATTTTCACTTACAAACAAGCATCGTAAAGCAATTTTCGCTCAAAAGGGTTACTATTTACATTTCTGGCCACGACAATTCTTCATTTCAACGTCTGTATTACTAATAAGATTGAATTGACGATTATTAAAATATTAATTGATATATGTTGTATTTCTTTAACAGCATAACATTTCCGTATCCTCTTCAGACTGTCATACTCTTTGTGATGTAAACGATTCCGGCTATGATTTGTTAGTTTCCAACACTAAAAAATCAACAAAATTATTGATAGCGTGATCTTACTTACCGTTTCACTGGTTTTGTAAACCAGATAACTTAAAACTGTAGCAATTCGAAGTATTGAAGTCACATCATAGATTGAAGTGGATATAAATATGCACATAAATGTTGTTAAGTAAATAAAAATGAATAAATATTTTCTTAATTTTATTATATTGAAATAAGTGTTATATTCACAAGTGGCTTTCTATTTTTACCTACACTCCTATTAACCTGAAATTTATCTCACTCTGATTTTTAGTTTACCCCGAATTCTTGTAGATGAAAGACTACGTCAGTTTTCGGTCATCCAAATCTTAGTTCAGTATATGATATTTTAACAAAAAATTATATTTCAAATAATTTGTGTTATTTATCTTTATTTACTCAGTAATTCTTCACATTCAAATGTCTGTAAATTCTGTAGTGTGTTTAGTTGTTAAAAACGTAGGTTTACGCAGTCACCCTAGTAGCACTAATAAATTTTTTAAATATTTTCTCTCGTCATTTAATACGTAAAGCAGACATTGTCCTATGGAAAATAATTAATATTATATCATTTTCATTAAAAAAAATAATCATCGCACAAATATGTGCCATTACATAACTGAAAAATTAAGTTTCAAGACGATTTTTTCATAAATTTCCCTTAAACGGTTTAAAATGAGATTTAATGTTTGAGGTTTACTTCACCCTTTTGGTAAATTTCATCTCATTAAAAAGTTGCTGGAAGTGACGTAGTCGGCTGGGATTCAAAATTATATTAAGATATAATTACAAAATCAATGATACCAGCCGAAACTTTTGCTTCGTTTCATGTCGAAATTTTCGAGATACTGTAAACTCGATTAGAATTAAAAATATCTCATGAGAAATATGCTGATATATTCTTATTTTTGTAAAGCTCGGAGGTCTGGCTCCCTCCCAATCCTCTTAACCGAAATCCGCGTAAAGACGCCCTCCCTCCAGCAGTACTGTGGATTCTGGTTTGTGGTGTTATTGTAAACTGACTTTAAACGAAGAGGCATCGTTATTTTTCATTAGCGTTTAGTTCTACTAAAGGTTCCTTAAATACTTCATTTGAGAATATAATTAAAATCTTTCGTAGCATATTGAATATGAAAAGCGGCCGATAAAAATAGTGAAGGATATTCACAGTAAAACTAAAAAGATATGTGGAACTAGATTATTTAACATTATGACGTTTTCTACCGCATTCCGTGCCTTGTTGTTAATCCAATTTCTTTTAACCGCTAAAATAGTTACTTCTGTAAACATACGAGCGATACAATAAGAATAAATAACAGCAACTACCAAACGCATTTCTGAAATTCTATTTACACGGGCTTATGAAACTTAAGAGTATCAATGCACAATTAAGGTAATCAACGAAACAAAAATATTGATAATCTTATAATACATGCTTACGTTTCAACAAGCGAGTTAAGATGGAAAAAGAAAATTAATTTCAGTTACAAAATATATTGAAACTGTGAAATTTTAGTAATAAAATAGCTCATACTATTCGTGTTAGTGGTGTTTTACCGTTCCATTGTTTGTCCTAGATAACCAGTTAGTAAAATGTTTTGTATAATTTATTCGAATTATAACCAGATCTTTGTTTCACATCCTTTTAATACTATTCTACAAGCTGAAGAGAAAATTAAGATGTATATTGATTGAAAGAATTAAACTTTAATGTAGTCTAGTTACTGGTTCATTTAATTACCCAGTACTTTAAAAGAGGGAAGACTACCCTTAAGAGAGAGAAGTATAAATCGGGAATAGACATATTTATAAATTATTTTCTTGTCAACTGTATGTAACGCCACTCAACATTTACTCCTACGGATGTTCCATTTTCATGCCGAAGGCGGTAAAAATTATAGATAACCAACATAAAGAGAAGCAATATCAAACTAATTAACTTCTAAAAATTTTAATATCGGTCGTTTAACGGTGCAAAGGATACGCGTTTTAAATTTGAGAAAAATTGCTCAACCCATTTACGATTGTAAAATAAACATTGGTTTACCCCTACCTTCTCACTCTCAGGGGCTGAGCTGCAACTAATCTGCATGTTGAATGTGAAAATTAAACTCTTGTCAATTTTTTCCCGTCTCCGAATGTTTCAATGTGCAAGTGCTATTAGTAAACTAACTGGAACAGAAGGAATGGGAACATTGTGTTTGATCCGTTCACGGAGATAGATTGTAAGATAGACAGAATGAAGAGTTTATGGGTTGGGGGAAAAGTACCGAAAATTCGATCTGAAGGGTGTATTTACCGAAAAAAAATCTCAGCGATAGCGGCTTGACAGTCGTAATAAGCAAGGATACTGCTCTTGTGTAACACAAACATGCGATTTGATAGTGTTGGTTGGATATAGTTAGTAGTTGGGTTGGGTATCATGCACATCGATCCTCTTCTTCTCCGCCACATCCGGATCGCCGAGCAAATCCTGTAAAATCCATTAACAAACTTTGGGAAATTATGGGGTGTCTGGTTGGAGGAACATATGCTTGGTTCGTTTGTGTTTAGCGTCGCGGGTGTGATCATAATTGCCCAGACACTTTATGATAGTGTTATATGAGAATTGTGTCTTGCTGTACAAGAGCTATTCGCAGTGACTTTTATACCAGTCGGCCAGCTGCCCTCTAATTCTGGTCGTGGTATGGAGTTGGCTTTGTTGCGTCCCAACAACAAATCGCATCTCCCGTTATTGGAATACCGTGGCACAAGTTGCGAACCCCCAATTTACCTTATGCAGAGTTCTATAGGGTTTTCTCAGCATCCCTTTGGTGCTAATTGCCGGGTAGTATCTTTAGGCTCAAACCGGGGATCGTAAGCAACCATTGGCTAACTTGCGCTATCTTTATGCATAACCTCGTTTCTATATATTCTTATCTTACTAAAGTGGAGAACCATCAAATAGGATATTCTTCCTGCAACCTGTCTTTCTAAAATAAATGCTAACAGTTAACTTTATTTAAAACATTAATAAAAAAATCTTTTAGTTACAGCTGAAAAAATGTAGCAGTAATATTTTTGAACTCCTTGAATAGTTTTGTAAACGGTCAATGAAGTCCTTTATAATTTTGTTTAGTCCAATCCAATGATAACTACTTTTTGATACTAATTTTATTTGTATTATTTATTTCAATTTCATCACACAAGAGCATTAATTGATTCACTGATTCAATTTCTATGAACACCTACGAAGGTGACTCTGTGACTATAATTTCATATTGCCACTCCGAAAATAAATCCAGATAAATCGTCTCACTTGAGACAAGAATCTGGTCTGAACGCGTAAATAATGTTTCTTTAGCTGACGGTGAAATATTGTTTTTCAGGCTGAACAAAATATATAGACTGAAAGAAGATACACATGCAACAAGTGGGTAGAGTATTGCGTCTGGAAAGTTAGTGGAAATACGCACTCTAACTAAAAAAATTCCTATTCACAAAAATGGGATTTACAAATGGCAATATTCTCGTTTTGTCACACAATATTACATTTGTTTTGTTTACTAATATTTTCAAATTATTTTGATTATTAAGAATAATTTTATAACACTTTAAGTAATATATATAATAGAGGTTTCTTTATATTATCGATTGACTTGAAATGCATTTCTTAATTATTTATAATATTTATTAGAGGATCAAAATTTATTACTCTTAGAATTCTGAAAATGATTACACAGTACTTTTAAAAATTGAACCAAAAGAGCAATGTAAAAATAAATATAAATATAAAACACAATTGTTTTTAATATTATAAATTCCTTTAAAAGATTTTTTATGCGTTTAGTTCGTTTAATATATAGCGGGAATAAAAGTAGTTAATTGTCACTGAAATAAAATAGTAATTTTAAGTTCAAGTTATTGAAGAGAAAAATGTAATAAATTCTATTATTACAGAATTATTATTATTACACTATTTAAACAAGTAAAAACAGTATCGGCAACTATACTAAAAGATTTAAGCACATAAATTTTTAAGTTGTAAGAAATTAATTTAAGATGTTATAAATGTATTCTACAAAATTACATTCAAAACATCGTAAACCTCATTAATGAAAAATTGTACATCTTCCGACAAATCCCAATAATTGACTCTATTTATAAAACACGCATCTGAATTCAAATGAAATGCATTTTCCGAAACTCTTGTTAATCCTACATTTTTAACACACATTTTCAAAATTATATAGTTAAATATTTACGTTTCTTGACGTGAATCGTCTAACATTTCCCAATGGTTAAGAATAAATTATTATTAGAACACCGTTCATCATCTCTATTTAATGAATTTTGAAGATCCATTTGATTACTTTTAAACTATTTTACATCATTAGCAAAGAGCATGAACTTAACATTATAAATGTCATAGCTTGCGTAATGAAAAAATTAAAAGTAAAATCCTGTATGACTACAGACAGATTAATTACAAAATTTCATACATGGAAGTTTAAGTTGTTTACGTTATCCTTAAACGTTCTTAGGAAGGTTTTCAAAATCCTAATTTTATCAACTGTTATTCTACGATTTCATGAATAACGGAGTCTAATCGCATTACTATTGCATTTAAATCTATAGGGGTTTTCAATAAGGGGGTATCGATGTTGAAATGGTATAAAAAAAGCTAAGTGTGAGGTACTAACAAAATTATATTAAAAAAAAGTATGAAAGCCTTATTAAATAAAAAAAATCGTTAAGACCTCAAATACAGCTTGTTTTATTCTATTTCAACGTCGACCGGCACGTATTGAAAACCCCTATATTATTATCTTTCGACGATACAAATTTGATTATCAATAGTCTATAATAATTTATTTCTATCCGGAAAAGAAAATACTGCAGGATATTTAATAGCTTTCTGCAGTTTAGAGTTCAACGCCCATTTGTCGTGTTTCTGATTCAGAAATAAGTACATACTTCATTTTTCTTGACTTCATAGCTGCTTTTTTTATATCCAGCAGAAGTTGATGGCAAGCACGTTTTACGACTGAGTGTTCTCCCACACAGGACAGTCTAATTTGAAAACTTATATTTAGCGTGAGCTGCTACACTCAAATCTGTGGGTTCTTTTCTGCTTTTAGCAGACAATGGGAATGGTCGATTGGTGTCAGCTTGACAGGCGTGTCCTCTATCGGGCTTGCTGCGACTACCGGCCCGAAGGAAATTAAATAGAATGCAAAGAGAAATTAGAAAGCGTCGCTGTCATTTGGAAGAGAGGGAAAGCGTTCTTTTTAGGGAATGAGCGCAAGTCGCTCTGCGCGAAATAAATTAAAGCCGCATCAACTGTGCCAAATGAAGCTAGCCGTAAATAATAGAAACGTTGCGAGCAACAATTACCTTTGATGGCAGCCGCGATTGACAATTCCTTTTATGTCCGCTAAAGAGGTACGCGCGTGGCAATAATTTGATTTAAGCAAAGGGCCAGTTCATAACTTCTGAATGATTCGAACAATCTTGAGAGCAGTTTCGAAATGATAAAGGTGTTTACATAGGAGATTTTCTTGTGCTTAGAATTGAGAAAATATAGTCCTTCAGAAATTTTATCTTTTCGTTTACCTTCTAAAGCAAACAATATCATTAAACAAAAATACCATTCATGCTAAAGGTTTTAAGCATTTACATTACGTTAATTTGTACATAAACAATCAGTCTTTTATTATTTAAATTTTGAGTTGCCTGTATTATTTCAGAAGCTTTCGGCTGTGGCCATTTTCAACTGTATATTTACCTCACGTACAGTAATTGAAATATACAATTAAGAATGGCCATGGCTGAAAGCTTCTGAAATAATACAGGATTGACAACTTTTAATTAATTGTCATTTGTTAAAGTTATTTGAATTTAATTTTGAGTTGCCTTTATAACGGTAACACTTTAAAATGCAATGTCTTACATACTTTTATAAAATAACATAAATTACGGGTGATTTACATGGTAAACATGAACTACTCGTACTCACCGTATATATTGTTTTCAGTTACACTATTTCTTTTCTGCTCTGGTATCTTTGATTTAACAAATTACTTTCTGACGTGTATGTAGTAATTTATTATGTATAGTAGAAAAGGTTGTATGTTTTTAGAGTGTATATAATTTACGTAACTTATAATTATTTTGTTGGGGCAGCAGCGCGTCAGATTAAGACAAAGATGTTGGGATTGCAATGCGTCAGAGGATGACAATGACACAGAAACAAGTGAGTTCAGTGTGTGTAACGGCGACTGTGAGTGAGAACGGCCGCTGTCAGTGCATGTAAGACATAAGACCCTAAAGAGAGAAAGGGTCGGTATTTTCCTATGCTAGTGTGTGTGGCCATCCTGCAATATTTATTTTATAATGCATATATACAAATTTAAAGGCGTGGTCAGCTTCACAAAATGGTAGTATTTATAGTTAAAACTACACGCGGTGATTCAGCACACAAGTTTTTTGACGTCACATCGCATTAAGACGCACAATTCAGGTATGTACACACTATTTTATTTTGAAATATTGCGTTTATATTTACATATAAACATAACCTCTACAGAAGGCAATCAGAAGTAATTAGAATTGAAGGGTAAGAAAATAAAATAGAAATCAAGAAAGGAGTAAGACAAGGATGCGGTCTGCCACCCATGCTCTTTAATTTTTATATATAACAGGTGATGAAGAAAGTTAAAGCGGAATATGGAAAAGGTAACATATAGCAAGGAGAAGAAATAAGAACCTTACGTTTTGCCAATTATATTAGGGAGCCAAAAAAAGACTTAGAAAACATAATAAATGGCATGAACGTGTTCCTGGAGTAAGAGTTCAATATGAGGAGTAATTGAGATGAAACCAAGGTAATGGAGTGTAGTATGGGAAAGAGCAGAATAACAAAGGGTGTTAAATTGAGAAGGGATATATTGAAGAAATTCTGCTATTAGGGTAGGATAATAACTAGGGATGGTAGAAGTATAGTAGACATAAAGAGTAGGATAGCACGAGCAAGGAAGGCTTTCGCAAAACGAGGAAATATTTACGGGAAATATAAGTGTGAATATAAGGAAATTGTTGCTCAAAATGTTTGCATGGAGTGTGACGATTTATGGGTGCAAAACTTGGACCGTAGGAGTTGCAGAAAGGAAAAGAATAGAAGTCTTTGAAATGTGGTTCTATAACAGACTGCTGAAAATCAGATGAGTGGATAGAATCACTAACGACGAAGTTCTAAGCAAAATAGGGGAAAAAGCGAACAATATGGATGACATTGACTAAGAGAAGGGCTAGCCCCGTTTTGATTCATGAGGGTCTTGTAAAAATTATCATTTGAGGGAAGTGTGTGAGGTATGAACAGAAGAGGCAGGCAAAGATTGGAAAACGTTGAGTAGATTAAGGAGGATGCGGGATGTGGTAATTATGCAGAAATGGAAACGCCTTCGCAAGATATGTTAGCAATGTGGGTTACATCAACTAGCCATAGGACTGAATACTGCAATATATACATTTTTTCCCCAGATTGTAACGACTGAAGTAAAATGTCTTGTCCATGAATATCATTTAGAGGGGAGGATACAGTTGAATATGACGCTGAAAGCTTTTAAATTTGCGACGGACAATTTATAATGAATTTTAGTAATTGAAGGCTGTGAAGGGTTTTATATAATACTATCTTTATTCGACCAGCCTATTAAATTCTTGTAAAAACCCTATTTAACATGAATATTTTTCACTGTTACTGCAACTGTTTTTTAGATTCTCTTAGGGTACGGTTCCTTTTTAATATTCCATAAAATTTCTGAGGTACCGTCAATAACCATTCCCGTTAATTTTCAGTTAATCCTCAATCGAAAAACATCAGGGTAACCACAGAAATGGGTAATTATTCAAAGAAGTGCCAGTCTCAAAGACAGTTTCAAAGAGATTAGAATTGATTCACTACATCTGCGGTCTATAAATATATACCTGGACACTTTAAATTAGACATTCTTTCATCATTTTTAACTACTACTTATGTAATATTTATAATTTTCGTCCGAAAAAATAAATGTAAAGATTTGAAATTGATTGTCATTTACATGATATTTAATTATTTTATTACTAACATGTTCAAGTAAGTTTTTACAGCACGTGTAAGCTAATTGTTTATTTGATTGAATTACGCATATTTTTCTTACATTATAAAACTCCACAGTTTTTATATTTTAGTATACGCTACGAAATTTTCATGTACATGATTAATGAGGAACCGTTTATAATTAAAAATTTAAAATCACCGAAAATTCGTGAAGCATGGCTGAAGAGTTGATCCAGCATAATGTTTGGCTCCCTCTGTAATGGGGCAACAGCAAGCCGATTTATGCACATCATTGTCCGGAACGCTTTGTTGAGCCATTGTTTTAGCCGTGGGTTGTTAATCTGCACGCAATGGCCCTGCACTCCTGGGTGCAACCCCGTTCCTTCGAATTTCCACGAGGTATGCAGAGCAAAACGTTTTCTTTTATTGATCTGTTTAACTCTTTCAAACTAAGAGCATCTTCTATTAGTGAAGTATGTCGAGACTGAGAAATTTTATATACATATTAGTCCGTACTATTATGACGTCACAATGCTCTATCATGTTTCCAGACTCGCCTTTTTTTGATTTAGTATCTTTAAATTCATAATAATTTCTCTTTCACTCAGCTTTATAGATTTTTACATCACATCGTGGTTCTTTTGACTCATCTTGCTTTCCTGTCATATAATTAATTATCTCGTAAATTTACCTATGAGTGTTTGGGAAAGGAACCCTTGATATTTTATCAAAACAGCGGTCTGATGTAATGTAGATTCGTTCATTTATGGTTACAACATTCTATCAAACTATCGTTTTTTTTTTAAAAAAACTGTTTACTTATAAAGATAGTCGTAATTTTATTTACATCTATGTGGGTAAGCGGGGTTGCCCGCGTATTTATTTATACAAACCCAATGCGTTTTTTAAATATTGGTCAACACGTGCCTGAACCGGCATCGAGAACGATAGAGTATGAACCATAACACCCGCTATTCAAACAATGGAATGTTACTTTCATAATAATAATAATACGATTTTATTGTCATTACGCCAGTACCGCAATAGACAACTTCAATAGATTAATTAACACAAAGTATTTACAATTATAGGTTCTACAAAATTAATTACAAATATGAATATAATTATTATAAATACCATGAGCACAGGAGTAATATAAATATGCGTTTATAGCACAATAGTAGCTTCAAAATATTCTCTACCATAAAATGGATTAGGTAGCAAATACTCATAGAATTTATGTTTATACACTTACAAAGAAATATATCGGTGTTGCAAACACAATGGAAGTCTATTAAACAATTACTTCATAACTATTGATTGACTTAGATAACCTATGGTGTTGTATATAAATATGTTTATTGTTTCTAGTAATGTAATTATGTTTTTTATGTATAACAATACAGAGTAAATATATAAAAGTTTTACTGGCATAATTCTAGAATGAACAAATAATGGGTTATAATATGTTTTATACGATGATCCTGCTCTCTTCTGCAGTATTAAAATATCATTGACCTAACTACAGTTACCCCATCGTAAAATAAAGTACATTAAAATGCTTTGGAAAAACTAAAAAAAAGAAAATCTTACATAATTATGAGGTACACACTGCTTAAGACTCTTCAATAAATAAATTACTCAAGCTCTTTTACCACTAATATAACTTATGAGTAGGTTCCAATGTAACCTGTGATCGATGTATACTCCTAAGAACTTAACACTAGAGGAATCATCAGAAGTTAAACTATCCCTTAAAATAAACACAACTTCTTGTGTCTTTTTTCATTTAACAAAAATCAATTTGCTTTAAACAATATATATATATATATGAGGTATTTTACTATCCATATAAATTTTGAAATTATTAACATAATTGCTATGGTTTAAGAAAGTTTTGTCATCTGCATATAATACTGTTTTGGTTTTTATATGAGATGAAAGGTCATCAATCATTGCAAGGAATAGAAAAGGACCCAATACGGATACCTGAGGGACACCTAACTTACGATGAGCAATACTAGATTTCTCCTTTCCAACATACAAAATGTCTACGATTACTTAAGAAAGATTTCAACAAGTCAAAGGCTGTATTATCCACACCATAAAATTAAATTTTCATTATAAGTACATCATGGTCAACACAATCAAAAGCCTTGCACAGGTCACAGATGGTGGCCTGAACAACTCGTTTACTTTCAAATACTTGGAAAACAATATTGATTAGGGAATTTATAGCGTCAATTATTGATAATTTCTTTCTATAACCAAATTGTGATTGGTTAAAAATATCATCTTCTCAAAACTTAATTAATATTCTCACAACTTAATTAATCTTCTCACAACTTAATTAAGCTCAGTAATTATTCTAAGAGACCAGTTAGTGTAATTATTCATTACGTTTATAGAGGTTAAAATATCGCCGGAGTCCTTAGATAATCGAATATACTACAGGTATTTTTATAGAGTCAAAAGTAATCTCAGCAAACTGGTGGAGTAAACACTTTAAGAGCGGTCAATTAAAAAGATAAAATAACCACCTGTACGTTAATAGAATCGGAACCATTATCGGTTATCTAATAATGTAAGATACACTCACTGTTGCATTAAACATTCTAAAATTAATAGGGTAATATTTAGCTCCATTGATAAAACTGGATTTTTCCATAAATAGAAAGTTTGAAATAAATTATTCCAATTGTATGAAGTACTTAGTTTCACCCTCTACCAATTTAATGTCAGTACACCGGAACATAATCATTTTAGGTTGATTTCGACTTATTGACTTTTACCTCCGTCCATAACCACCCTCACCCTTCTGCTAAATAGTGATTTAAGTTGCATGTTGAATATCATAATTAAACTCAGATTCTTTCATAAACCTGGACTAAACACCAAGCTCGGCTGATTTATTCTTATTAAATTGAAAAATAATGTATAACATACATTCAACCTGTATGTTTCTTAAAAGCAGAATGAAGATATGACGAAATTAAATAAAAATTATTCTATGATAACGTATGGAATTTTTAATTGCTTAAAGTACTCAGAAAATTTTAAGACTACAAACATGTACTTAATCATGAATTGAAACTGAATACATCGTATTAATGGTTAATCAACGTATAAATTAATTTATTCACATGTTAAATTAAAAAAATGGCTGAAAATTAAGACGGATTTTTAATTAAATATCTCAGTCAACGAAAATGTAACGGTATTAAACATTTCCTACACATGGTCTCAAAGTTCAAATAAAAAGGTAAAACAAGAAAATGCTACATTTTAACTCCATTTGGAAAAATTCAAAGGTTTTAGCAATTCTACTACGACTTTTACATTTTTTATATATCAATAATTTTAATTTGTATAATAAACTATTTTAACTTGTTTACTTATTTTGATTGGTTTTTTTATTTTATATATATTTTATTTGCTTATTTATTTTCACTCATTTCTTTTACATTTGTTTGTGTTATGTTTATGTGTGCTCTTACCCGTGTGTCTTTTTTATGCTTTTGTTCTCCATTTATGTATTTGCATATTATGTACAACATTTTTTATCTATTTACTAATATTCTTTCAACTTATCATTAATGGAAGCAACAAATTGTAGCGCGATAATTGATATTTCATATAAAGTTAGCTAGGATTGGTAACTGGACATGGCGTACGTTTGTCAATACCTTTTGCCGTCTCTAATCTCCAAGAATGGCATTATTAAGAGATCAGATTGCTTCGCCGTAGCTCCGAATTTTAAAATATTTTTCCTAGTTAAGTTTTCTTAAATAAATTCCCCCTTTAAGTACCCTGGAATTTTATACCCAACACGCTATATATATATGAAAATATATAACTAAATTCCTTAACAAATTGTGCAGGAAAATCACTCCTAATTTTCCAGTCATGATTTGCATTATTGTTACTGCATCGACAACTAATTATTTTTAAATAAATATTTTGCACTGGAATACGAATAATTTTCAAAATCACTTACACGTTGCCACTTGTGTCCAGTTTGTTCCAGCGATTCATAGTACCGAAAACTTCAGAGATTGACGATATGGTCATGAGAACCAAACTGCTCACTTCTGAATACAGATCGTCAACGTGCTGAACAATTTTCCCGTGGTGGAGGAACCCTGATATTCCCAATTGTTTGGTCATTTCTCTTGGTTCGAGCGGTCCGAATTCGCTCGTACAAAGGTTTGCCTTCGGAGGAAGATGGGGATCTGTTTGGGAGAGCAGGCGGCTGCAAGAAGCGATGACTAATGGGGTGCAAACCTCATGGCGTCGTAGTGCCAACTGAATCTTCACGACACCCTTGCTGAATGCGAGGCATGAATCATCTCGGCATCAATGGCTGAGCTGAGACGGGACAGCGTTCAATTTATCTGCGCATTCCGTGCTTCCCATAGAAACTGCTCCTCAAAACACGCCACTGGAAATCCTTAAAACGATTATGTGGATTTAATGGGCCTTCACCCCTGAAGTTTGCGGAGTGTAAGGAAATGCATCAAGTATTAGCCAGTATCTACGTGTTTAAATAATAAATTAATTGTAATAGGATATCCATAGATTTTTTCCAATTAATAACAAATAATACAATAAATAAAATCCTCATGCAATCAATATTAAAAATGACACGAATAATTTGAACAATATACGATACTCTTTTGTTGTAGTACTTTAACGCTTTAGTATTTTTCGCCATTGTTAAAATTTAACATTTCGGCCGTAACCGTCGCTGGTGATGGTCGATGCGCGACACCAAATTCTTCATATGTAAATTCAATAATCTTTTCGGCTGAGGCAGTCAAGGAGTAAATACGATGTTTTTTCTAAATTTGGAAGTTTTTAAACAAGATTTTTATACATAAATTACAAAACTGTAACATAGTACTCATATTTAATTTATTGTAATATTATGTTTGTAGTAAGACTGATGAAGTCTCAAAATGGAGATGAGACGTCACCTTTATGAATAAATAGTGATATATTTAATACTGACGTTTTGGCTGTTTTTTTTTATTTATTGTAAATTACAAAATCAGAAAACTACGTTCTAACGAATAATACTTATCTATTGAAAGGAGTTTTTAGCCTTCAATTTTAAAAATAATTTTTTATTAACATTTAGAGTTGCACTAACAGCTATTGGTCATTAGCGACCATACTTTCCTGATAATTAGGGATGGTAGAAGATTGATAGACATAAAGAGTAAGATAGCACAGGCAAGAAAGGATTTCGCTAAAAAGAGGGATTTAATTACGGCTAATATAAGTGTGAATATTAGGAAATCGTTACTAAAAATGTTCGCATGGTGCGTGGCGTTATATGGGTGCGAAACGTGGACGATAGGAGTTTAAGAAAGGAAAGGAATAGAAGCCTTTGAAATATGAAGCTATGGGAGAATGCTGAAATTCAGATGGGTGGATAATATCACTAACAAGGAAGTTCTAAACAGAATAGAAGGAAAGCTATCAATATAGAAGACGTTGACCAAGAGAAGGGATGGATTAATAGGCCACGTTTTAAGACGAGGGTCTTGTAAAATTAGCATTAGAGGGAAGTGTGTGGGTAAAAACAAAAGAGGGAGGCTTAGGATGGAATACGCTAAACAGATTAGGGAGGTTGTGGGATGTGCTAGTTATGCGTAAATGAAAAGGCTTGCGTAAGATACGTTAGCATGGAGGGTTGCATCAGACCAGTCTTAGGACTGAATACCACTACGACAATAAAAACCTTGCTATTTGGGGATCTATTTCCTTCGGAAAATCTCAGTATGGGAACTCAAACACACACACATAATATGAAAGTCGTTGCCAGGAATAGAACCTGGGATCTCTGTGGTGGGAGGCAGTGACGCTAGCCAGTACACCACAACAGCCAGCAAAAGATTTTGTATTACGTAAAACTGATGCTTCAAAAATTAATGAGATACTTACTTTGAAAATGTTTCAGTACGTTTTTGCCTTTCATATCAATTAACATGGTATGTAATGTCCGAAGCTCCTTTAAAGAAACAATTAACACGATATATAAATAATATTATTTATTAATTATGTTTGAATACTGAAAGCAATAAAACATATGGGTATCCAATTAAAATATTATCTAAGTCATAATCAGTCATATTAATTTATTTTACTGTAAAAAGTTTCATAATTAATGTTGGGTTTTGGTTGTTAAAACAACGCCTCAACCTAAGTTTCAAACAATGCATCATAATATTAAATGGGAGTGTTGTATTTTGCTTAAAGTAACATAAAACGTATTTGATATTATAATAGTAATTGTTAGTAATTAATTAAGATGAAAGGACTAATTTAATTTTATTTCAACAGATGCGTTTTAAACAGATCTTCAAAATTAATTTAAGTCATCGACTTCTTCTCTAGGCTGCCGTTTTCATTCCTCACGTTCCAACTTCTCTACATTTTCTTCTCTTAGCAATCCAGGATTGTAGCGCCACTGAATCGCATCACAGAGATTCTGGGTTCATTTCCTGTTATGGGCCTGGGTGTTTGTATTATTTTTATTTTCACGTTCCCTAACTTAGAAAACTGGACTAAACAGCAACTCAGTTACTCAAGTAGATAATCGCTAATGCCTTTTGATTTTGGTACCACTATAAACACAGACCTTTAAAAATATCCAGGATAATTTTTAATTGCTTCCATCACTTTTCGTTATGTTTATGTTTTAGAATTTTATGAATAAATAAAAGTGGTAAGGATAATCGGATTCTTTTCTAAATGGCTTAATAGTAATAACAGTATATATAATATACAAAATAACATTAAAAATTAAAATTCTGTTAAATGTTAAGACAATTTTAAAAGTTATTTAGGTAAGAACGGAACTGTCCTAATTAACCAACAGCCTATGTTTTCCAGATACAGGATCATCTTTCTCACTTTCCTGACTCACTAAGTACTTGCTTTTATTTGTCCATCCTTTCTTCTGTTACAAATTCAGTGTATCCATTTCATACTCAGATATATTCACTACTTGTTCTTTCTTTCTTAAGTGCCTCCAGGAACCTTACTCCAACTGATTCTTCCGCGTTAGCTCAGACTTATTGCAGCTTCCATCTGTCACCATTTCCTGTGCCACACACACACTCCACACCCCCACCACACCAAATACCCGTCTTATTGTCTGTCTGCTTGTCTGTCTAAGTGTGGCTGTCCTTACTTGTTCACTTCTATTTTTCGACTGCTTTCTTTTCGTCTACCAAAATTGTCAACTTCAGAGCTTCCGTCCTACCTCTCAAAACCTCTCTCTGATAATTCCTTCTTAGATAATATTTTCTAGTCCAAAACATTATTACGCAGTATCTTGTGAATATCAGTTGACATTTTTACGCTCTATACCACAATTTTTCCAGAAGGGAATATTTTTAATAATTTCTAAAGTTTATATATTCACTTAAACAGCTCAAATGGCAAAAGTTCATCTACAGATATAACGGGATGTTCGGTAACATCACGGATAGATGTGAATGGACCACGATAGACTCTGCTTACGACAATGACCACTATCCGATTATAACTACCTTTCACATACATCCCCAAGACAATCAGTTTTCTCCTATTACCGAAATCACAGATGCGCAAAAAAATAAATGACTGGTCCAAGTATAAGGAAGCTATAGTTAAACAAATAAATTTACAAGCAGGCAGCATTAGTACTGACAGAAATAAGCTCAATATTTTCTGCAATATAATTACCAAGGTGGCGTATGAAATGTTAAAGAGGGAAAACTCGAATAATACCAAAACATGGTGGAATGTGCCAACAAGTTTCGGAAACACCCTACTGCTGACAACAAAGTGAATTCCATGAAATCCAGAGCATGTTTCAGGAAACAGACAAAAGGAGCTTGTAGAACGGCGTGAACTGAAAGAATGAGACAGCTAAATTCTAGTACCAGCATGGATTTATGGAGAACTTTCAAGAATATGAAAGGAAACAAGGCCAATTTTATCATTAATCTGTTAACTAACGACACAGGAACCAAAATTACTAGCCCTAAGGATATAGCAAATTGCCTGGGAAACAATTTGGCTAGGACAACTGCTCCTAATTCCTACCTAAAGGATTTCCGAAAACTAAAAGCGCAGCAAGAAAAGCCAATTCTTCAAAATCCCCCATGTACGCACATGACCGGCGCTGATATAACCAACAAAGAAATATCACTTCACGAGATGAAAGAAGTAATATAGAATTCCAAGATTGCTTCACCTGGACCTGATGAAATCCCATGCCTCCTAATCAAATTTTCCCCGAAGAAGATCTTCCTCTTACCCTATCCTTACTGAATACTATTTGGACCAAAGATCAGATTCCACTAATCCGGAAAACGTCCACAATCATCCGAATTCAAAAATCTGGGGTCAACAATACGCTCCCCAGTAGTTACAGACCGATATCATTAAACTTTAATTTAAGTAATATTTTGGAGAAAATTATCACCAAAAGGCTGACTTGGTATATGGAGCTCAACAACGCTTTCGGGAAGGACCACTCACCTTCGACGATGTTAACATCAATGGACAACTACATTAAACAAGCAATCAATGACAACTATCATGTACTAGCTACGATACTAGACATCAAAAAAGCATACGATAAAATATGGCAACTGAACGCAATAAGTGCAGTAAGTACTACTGGAAACATCCTCCAATGTTCCAGGAACTTAATCTCCGAAAGACTTATCAAAGTCAGGACAGATGCGGCCATATGAGACGAATATAAGATGGAAAACGGAATACCGCAGGGATCTAGTTTGAGCGTCCTCCTCTTCTTAATAGCAGTAAACGATATCGACTTAGCAAACCGAAACCCCATTAGATTGGAGATGGTTTAATGATAGTCGTATTCACTAGAGGTAGTAAAATAAATTAATCTACTGAGCTGATGCAAAATGCTTTCAACAAAATCTTGACGTGGGCAAACAGTATCAGTTTCAATTTCAACCCTGAAAAAGTAAAGGCGATTATTTTTTCCATAATATACAAAATAAAACCCCTGTACTAACAATTAATGATGCCAAAACCACATAACCTAATCATAAAAAAATCTCAGGAATCCTGTGGGATGCCAGACTCAACTTCAAGGATCTCATAAACAATCGAAAAAAGCGAAAAAACGGCTGATCATTCTGAAAATTATTGCTGCCAAGAATTGGGGAGCTAGCCATAAACTCCTAAACTCATCTACAAATCATATAATATTACCGACAATGGACTACGGATATCACATATGTACCAAACCGCACACAAACCAACTTAAAGAAAACTAAATACAGTGCAAAATGAAGTCTTACGAGTGGTAACCGGATGATTCAAAACCACTCCAATAATAAGACTACTAAATGAAGGAATAGAATATCCCCTAAATATCAGGAGAAAATTCCACACAATCAGATACGCCCTAAAAGCCTTAGAAGCTGAAAACAGAAGGCAGATATTTGGTCCGACTATACCAAACTTGACCCACTCACAATCTACACATTTTCTCCTTTCTAAACTGATTAATTTACCAGCTAGCTCTGACATTCTATTACCAGAAATCGACTGCAATACAACCTCCAAGACACCAACTTGTAAATATCACGAACTTCCCCAGGACATTCATTAAACCTACTGCCGAAATCCTTACGTAAAGAACAAGCGCCGGCTAACCTGGAATCATTACTATCTAAACTCAATAACCCTACTGAAATTTTCACTCACGCATCGAAATACAATTATGAAATAGCCTGCGCCTTATACCTATCGTGGAAACACACACACAACATCCATGCTCATACCAGTATTTGAAGCTGGTACCTCTGTGGTGCGAGGCAGGGACATTACCACTACAACACAGGAGGGAACAAGAATTGTCTTATATTAATATTACAGCAGTCGACAAGTGGGCCTCTAAACCTAGTCGAGACATCGGGTTTGTTGCGTTCAGACAACAACATCCGTCTCCCGTTATCGGAAGACGCACGACATATCCGTGAAGATTATTCTCGGGTTTTCCCTGCATAGGTTTTAGGCTGAAAACAGAGCCCTGGAATCCTAGTCTACCTTTGACAACCTTTATCTACCTTCTGCATACCCCCGTTTCTGACACTTCTTAAGCTATTAAAACGGAGAGGCAACAAAACAGATAACCCTCAAGTAGTTTGTCTTTCTAAACCTGAAAGTGCACTCACTCAATTTTATCTTTTCTAGTAATATATATTATCAAAACTGATCGATTTTAAATTTAGGGACGCTCTTTCAATAACTTCTGGTGTCTCTAGGTTTTTTATCTTTTCTGGTTAGAACATTTACCATCCTACTTATAGAAGAAAGACAAGCTTCAATTGAAGCGTTTCTACGTTCTTTATTAATTTTAATTTATATTAATATAGTTATATTGGATATGCATGTTGAGTCTCACTCTCACCAGATAGAATTATGCAAACCGATCATTTGTAGTGTTCACGGTTGCCTAGTTTCTAGGCGGTATATGATTCCACTCTGTCCAAATTTACCTTCACGACACAAATCGCTTTCCGTATATCAGCATACTAGTCAGCACTTCGTAAACATTTTCCCTGTACAGGCATATTCAGTGCGATCCTCAGTCAGTAATTGTTTACAATGTGATCCCATCTGAAATCGTGGAGTAAACTCGACAGTGCTCTGTGAGGTAAAATACTAGGTGATGAACCGGGAGCAGGGACAACGTATATATCAGCTTTAAAAGTAAAAATCAATACAACGTTTTTGATATTAAGTTATTCATCGTTTACATCTATATACACAGCGTTATCAAACACGTGGGACAGTTCAACGAGTTATGTGACATGGCGCATTCTCGGATTATTATCTTCCTATAAGTAAAAAATCTTCCTATAAGATTATATTAAATCCTACATAATTGATTCGTCCAATGTCAGTAATCTCTCTCGAGCTATCAATCAATGAAAACCGCAGAAAATAAATCATCAAATCCTGTGGGTGACCCACATAGCTGTTCACTGTCAACTCCAAATAGGACCTCATTGTTGTGAGGCAAGGATTAGCATGTTCAATAATTCTTCTGTACAGAAAATTCAGTCACAACAAAGTTACAAGAACTTATATATACACCACCTAATAATATCAAATATCAAGACTGGACTATCGTAAGGTCCAAGAAAATTAAATGGGAAGGTGACTCTTCTAAAGGTCAAAACCAAATAAAACGCAGACACTACATAACCAGTACGCAAAATATATTTCAATCTTTAGCATGTCAGGAAGCACCAAGTAATAACCATGTCTCAAATTGAAAATTATTTTGACTTTAAATATACCCAGATAGTTATGAGAAACAAAACGTGGATGACCTCATAATGTGTCATAAAGAGTCACGTAAACAAAATCTCTCCTCTTTTACTCTGGGCTCAAAATCGTGGTTTTACTTGAAATACATCTACAAATGAATAAAGTTTACATGAATTTTCACAAATATATTAAACAAGTTTGAATGATCCAACTCAATATTCACACTGTACGACCATTAGTGAAATGATTGTTGTTGAATATTCACTGTAATAGGCTTCCCAACCAAAGTATTTTCATCAGTCCCTACCGTTTCAGACTAGTCTCTCTCCATATATAATCAAAAGGTCTCCGAATGATCACCAAAGCTTGTTAGCTTGTTAGTAATTTCGTCATCCGGAGGATCATAAACTGTTAAAAAATTATTTAGCTCCTCCAGCTCAAGAAACTTGAGAACAATTCAAATTCCTCTAACCATCAGCTGGACAGTAGCAATAATATATTTAAAACCTGCTAATAATAAAAATACTATATCTCGAATGAACATACTAATTTGTAGGCTCTAGCTAATGCTACGTGACATTGATAACGTCTATTTAAAGCAATAAATACCAATAAATAAAACTGAACTGTCTGTCTCAAATAGGAACCAAAATGACTACGTATTTCAATGAAAATTTGTGGTATTAAAACAGGAATTTTAACCTAAATTTCTCCATGTCTTCACCAGGTTTAGGAGGCAGTTGGCCGACTGTTCCAAAGGGATCTTCGACACCAGTATTTCCTAAAATACGTGAAGATGTCTCGGCTTGTGAGAACTTTGATAAAAACCCAGAGAGTGAGAGGCATTCCCGGCATAATCAGGTAAGCCCGACAATCACTCTGGGGTGGAGCTCCTGTGAGAAAACTTCCACAGGCTCTCTCTCTCTCTCTCTCTCTCTCTCTCTCTCTCTCTCTCTATATATATATATATATATATATATATATAAATCCATTGAATTGCCACCCGAAAGCTGGTTGGACTGTTCAAAACTAACAGCGAGTGAAAAGGCTTATTAGTCGTTCCTCTACCATTCATCCGATTACGTAAAATTTTGGTGTTTAGCGGTAATCATCACAGAGTAGTTCCGTCTATTATTAGAATATGTTTGTTCCTTTTTTCTCCCCTTTCGGGGCAAAAAAGATTCTACCCAAAATACATTTATTTTAGAACTTGCAACAGGATATTTTATGCCCTCATGTGTCAATTATATTGCCAATAAGCGTGAAATAATGCTTAAATTTAACTAAAATTTTATTAGAAACCAGCAACGACTGTTAGGCTACGACAGTACTACGACTCATGGGGGTTGGAGGGGGGAGGGTACGGAGATTTAAAACGTAAGTAAATATGTGTGTGCGAATAAATATTTTTTGGAGTTAGAGAGATTGATAGTAGCACTAATGGTATTGTCCTTTTTTCAGACTTTTCTTATTTAAGCAAACAGTAGATTTCTTAACTCGATTAAGATTCTGAGTAATCGCGGTATTTATGTTGAAATTCAGACCTCATAATGTAGGGGGCGTAAAAAGGTAAACTTTACAAAAATGCGACCCTCTCGCTGATGGTTTAATCACGTGGTTACAAAGAGGTTACTGTCAATTTCAATACATAGTGGAATCATTTAAATACGATGAGAATATTATTTTCTGCATGTAACGTGCTAGATTTACCGTAAGGAAATGCAATCTTAAGAAGGGGACAGTCTACTTACAATGTTATCACCAGCGTAATTTTGACAGCATGAGAGAGCGACAAAGAGAGAGAGGGGGGGATAAATTTCTCATTCCATGTTTTGTTGCATCGGGAAATTTGATTGGAGATCACAACATTGTTGTCGAGACAGCATTATTATTTCACACTGTCTACATGTTTTCGCTTTTAGTTTCACCTCCACAGAAATTTGTAAATTAATATTCTGTTTCCCGGGACAAAACCGAGAATACACCTCGCAGCCGTGAACAGAGGTTTGAAATCGGGCATTTCTCCGGAAAACGGGGATTGATGAATTCCCGGACATAGCCGGGCACCCAGCTATCTATACCAATAAATGTAATTGAAATGTCTGTCTGGAAGTTTGTCTTAAAATAGGCTCCGAAACGGCTCATTGGATTTCAATTTGTCCAAGTTCCGCGCGAACGAAGTCACGGGCATAGCTAGTTGGAAATAATACCTTATGATGAATTGGAGAAGACCAAACACCAATACATATCAAACCAATGTCGTGTTAATTACGTAATGTTTTAACAAGAATGATTAACGTAATTTTAAAAATTAAGATGCTATATCGAGTTCAAATCGACAAAAGTTTTGTTCAGGGCTGCGCTTCCGCATTTCCATATGCTTACTTACTAACTTTGAACTTGAATGTATATCTTCAATAAACTCGCAGATGTTTATAATGAACGAGGTGCATCCGTTTGTAGCAAAGACGAGTCGTCTATTATGTGGATGCGAATGCTAACTAACTGAATACGCCGCTGTTTTGACACATGGTGCCACTTCAATTACAATGTGCACTAGGCATGCTTAATGAACAGACAGCAGCTTGGCTTTTCTTCGTACGTGTCGTCAACATTATGCTAATGATTGCGGCTGCAAGTGGTCGATTTATTTTCAAATTAGTATTACATAATTTTTTCCGTTTTTATAGTTCGATTAAATAACCCTTTTCCCACTGAACACATTCCCAAGAAAAATTCGGAGCACAATTTGTTTATTCATTCAGTGTATTAGAAATTACGAAGGTCTTGAATATTTCGTTTTTATTAATTATTTTTTACTGTTAATCTAAAAAAATACTTTTCGAGTCTACTTACTACAGAAGATAAATGTTTAATATTACTGTGTAAAGGTATTATTGCGGACTAATAACAGCGCACTTAATGGACTTCGTTTTGCGATATCTCCACTAAGTGCAAGTAGTTACTAGATGTGAAGCACTGCAACTAACCAGAAGTGTGCTTGAGCAATTAACTGAGGAACAGTTTACAAACTATACCGGGAGGTAGACCCTTCTAATGGACCACTAGTAATTGCGTTAGCGGACATCGGCGAAGCTTGACGTTACGACACATAAATCATTAAGGAACAATAAGGTTCAGGGGCACCTGAAATTACGGAGTTATGAAGCAATATAGGAGTTAGTATCACTTTAAATGCAATAGCAATTACAGAACTAAGAAATGCTTATGACCGCACAAGTAGCAAAAGGCACTTTGACGAGATTTTTTTATTGTATCTAAATTACTTATTGTTTATTCCGTTCATATTTAAATGTTTACGTTTCGTAAAACAATACTAAACACGTTACTACCGAACTTAACTTTAACTTTAATCGTTATGTACAAATATGAGCTTTAAAAATAATAATAATAATAATGTCCACAATGTTGTTGTTGTGTTATTCAGTCCTAGACTGATGTAACCCTCCATGCTAACCTATCTTGCGATAGCCTTTTCATTTCCGAATCACTACCACATCCCACAACCTCCATAATCTGCTTTGCGTATTTCGACCTTGGCCTCCTTCTTATGTTCTAACCCCCATACACTTACCTCTAATGCAATTTTAGAATACTCACGTCTCGAAACGTGACCCTAAAAATATATCCCTTCTCTTGGTCAACGTCCACCATATTCTTCGATATTCCCCTATTCTGCTTAGAACTTCCTCATTAGTGGTTCTATCCACTCATTTAATTTTCGGCATTCTTCTATAAATTTCCAGAATATTCCATACTAATTGTATTTGATTTATTATTATAATTCCTGATAAAACTACACAAATTCAGTTCTGAAATACAATAATTTTTGGTGAGAAATATACGAGCACTGACGTTACTTACCTTAATTTACCATAATAAATGTTCGTATTTTTATTATAAAGATATAATTTAGTATATAATGAGCACTTAAAAATATTTATCATGTCTAGGTGTCTTTAATCAAGCACACATGATATTTTCAAATAATTACTGAAACCGGGTGTTACTCCAGAAAAGAGGGATTGATGAGTTACCTGACATAGCCGGGCACCCAGCTATCTATACCAATAAATATAATTGAAGTGTCTGTCTGTAAGTTTGTCTTGCATGCTACATTCAGAATTTGGAGTGACGCGTGATCAGTGTTTCGGTTCTCAAGCAGTCTTAATCCCGGATTTCACGACCATGACGACACAAACATACCAGGATGACAATACGAACTTTCTTTTTACTTTGCGTTAGTTACATACTTTGTGACTATTTTTTCCAATTATATTATAAGTAAACCCACGCAATTATTTACACGTATAAAAATTAAATAATGATTATTTATTATGCAAACAGCATAATGTATGCTTATGAATAATTACTAAATTTAAATTACACTTACAATAAATTGACTTTTAAAAATTCATTTCCGAAATGATAACTAAAGAAGGGGCATTTTCAGCATTAAAGTACAAAACATTTCATTTCTAAAGAAGAAAACATTGATGCATAAAAAGGGATTAGAAAAACTAATTCAACTACCATTTCCCAGGACATAATTCAGTGAACCTGCTGTAATAACGTCCCTACTACGATTATTCTGTTTTAAAAGTTGTCATTTTAACATTTCAATAGTTGCTAGAAATTCTGTACCACCATGATTTTAATTGTAGTTGTCAAATATGTTTTCTTTTAAAAAAATGTATTAATGACATCCCTTTCATTTTGTTTAAAGGTGAGAGTACCGCGTGACGGTGATTAATGCTTTCCGTTAATCGATATTTACAAATAACAATACTTCCCTTATAAATATTATTTTCTCACGATAAGGGTAAAAGTTTATTTAATAAAACTTTAAAATTCTGAAACTGCTACTAATGGTTCAAAAAATTTTCTCGGATGTTTTGTTTGCTTTAAGTGTACTTTATTTGTAAGCAATATATATCACGGCGAAAAAGTCTAGTCTATTAACAGTTTGAAAAGGTAAATATTTAAAACTTCGAAGCAAATTACAAATAATTCAAATTTTTCTTTAATTTATTGAAAATTATTTACAATTTTACTTTTAGTCGCATCAACAATATTGTCATTAGCGACTTTTATTTTATTAAATATACAGATTTAGAGTGTC
This sequence comes from Eucriotettix oculatus, assembly GCA_034510155.1. Classification (NCBI taxonomy): domain Eukaryota; kingdom Metazoa; phylum Arthropoda; class Insecta; order Orthoptera; family Tetrigidae; genus Eucriotettix; species Eucriotettix oculatus. Next base: position 158,643,876 of record CM067377.1, read on the forward strand.
AATATGCAATTTAAACTATACATAAATATGTTTACTGTTTTAAATTTAAATTCTCATGTCAAAATACAATTTCAATTTAGAATTCAATATAGAATTTAGCTTTTTGCAGGATCTTGATTATATTCTCTCGAACATTTGCGTAATCTCGTGGTTTAGTTATATCTCGGAGTTTCTTTCCTCTTCTCATCTTATTGTCAAGTATTCAACTAAAATCTGGATGTTACACTGATCACATATCGGTGGGAGATCGATTGTTAAGATGTGTTATTTTTGTGAGCCCAGTTCTTTTACTTGAAATTTTGCTAAATAGAAAACTTCATATTATTGTTACTCATTTAATATTTAACTTACGTTCTCTTCTATTTATTTTATTAATAATTAATTGAAGGATGCTTAATACAGGCATTACTATGTCTGTACAGTCCATTCAGGACCCCGGCCTACCACGTCGACTACGGACCATCATCGTGCATGACACATTCAGAATTTGGAGTGACACATGGTACGTATATCGGTTCTTCGGCAGTCTTCATCCTGGATTTCATGGTCATGACAACACGAGCTTGCCAGGATTTAAACATAAAAAGGTTTTTGACAGATAAACTGTTGTCAGAATACCTTATTTTATTCAACCTAATTTCGACATTTTTGCTAATGAAATTAATTGAATAAGATTTTAGTAGCAGAATATTAATAACATTATTTAAATTTTCAGTGTGGTATTTGCGATGTGACAACTTGACAGCCTTATCTACCAGATTATAAACCATTGCTTTCTTTTGAAAAATGGGATGATTAAGAAATCTTCCAGATTATGTTGATTTTTTATACCAATTGCTAACAATGTTATTTTTTAAACCCTTTATAACATAAAAAAATTAATAGAGTGATTAAGTTATATTTTACAAGTAAAATTTACTTTTTGATGATTATTATTTGGATTTGATTAAATTATGTAATTAAGTTTTTAGAATGACGCAAAAAAATATCGTCAAACTATCTGAAGTATGACAATTGTTTAAAATTTAATAACAAAATTCATAAGGTACCTAAATCTCTCATCACAAAAGGATTTCACATTGGAGATCCACTAATTTGGTGATAATAATTATTAAATGAAAAATGGGACGAGCTCCAAATTAAATATAATTATTTCAAAGGAACGCTACTTAGACATGATAAATTGTTTTCCCCTCGGTTTTTAAAACAATGAAATAAATATTAAATTATTTGCTGACTAACTGGCCGTATTTTCAGGTATTTATTTAAAAAATTAATACCGTCCGTGTTTTAATGATTTAATTTTATGTATCATTTCATTGTTTAACAGTTTACAATTCAAGCATTACTCTGCATTCTTACATCACATTTCGGCTGTACCTGTCAATGGTCACAGTAAAAAAAATATTAACTCCCCTCCTCCAAAGAAATATGAATATAAATTGTGTGTTTTAAATAATATGTTAGTGTCTGTCTTAGTGAGGATCTTTCCTTTTTTCGTTGCTTAATTGAATTTGGAGCAACTTCGTTATCTGCAGCCTGTTTGGAGGAAATGTTGTTTTGCTAGTGTTGCCTGCGGAGTTGGGGCATTGTGTGGAGTGACAGGAGAGACCTTCAAGGGGCTGTCGTTCCTCGGGGAAGAAGAGCAGTTTATGGAGCAATTGCTTCGAGTCAAAGCGCCTGTCCCAACAAGAGAGCCCTGTTTACTAATGAACAAGCACGTAACACACTTCCCCGTTTAATTTCAATTTACCGTGCACCTACAATTGAATTATTAACCTGGGGAAATTAATTTTGCAAAATTATTGTTTTTGGGTTTCCAACCTGAATAACAGTGAACGACAACAAGCTGTTATTTAATAAAGCTGTTACTAAAATGTATCTGTCTTAGTAAGGTCTTCTTTTTGTATCTCTTACAATTCCTAGCAAACACTCTGACTTTTTAATATTTATCTTAATATCAGTTTCAGTGAATAACAAAGGTACTGAAGCACCAGGATTATATTCCTATATATAATCGTGAAAAACATATTATACATTAAATTTCCTGTCGGGGACGATTAATAGAGCTTCTACCAACCTCACTTTTTTTCAAAATTTTATCATTTCCTGTTTCTTTTTGAGGAATTGATAATGATTCCTCTCTTTTGAAAAGTAAACGCTCTTTCAGAATGAGAAATAACGTATGGGTTCAACAGATTTTTTGCAAACGTGCCAAAGAAAATGCCGAAAAATACATGACACGATCGCGATTGTCATCATCTGTCAATTAACGTTGGCTTATTTCCAGAGAAATGGCTACCTTAAACTGCATGTATTATATAAACTCAAATATTTTTCTTAAATGAATACACACTGCATTAGCTTAAAAATTTATACAACGATATGATGCATTTACCTTTTCTGTGTTTTTCCGCAGTTAGTTCATCAATTGTCTCCGTCAAGTTTCTAGACTTGTATTGGCACCTTTTAAATATTATTCCCGTGCAAATATATCTACTAACAAGACACTCATTTCCTTCCAATTCTATTTATTATATTTCAACATGTAAATTATATGAAAAAAATGGAATCTCCAATTCTTACTAAAGTGCTTTTGGAAGTTCAAGTAAATCAGAACCAGCGGAACGAATAACCAGAAGTCGTAAAAATCTCATTCAGAGAAAAAGTTCGTAGAATATTCGCTGATCAGTCGAAGGCTTCCAATTCATTCAATAATAATACAAAACGTATTTAACTTTAATGCTATGGCATAATGAGCTATATAAAAGAAACTATAATTAAATTTAATAAGTAAATATTGAACAAAAATTGAAAATCTATAAATAATAGGCTACACCAATCTTCGTCCACAATTTATTTAAGTCACGCATACTTACGTCAATTTAAACCTAGTCATATTCATCTGTCAAAATAAATTGTTTTCTTTCAGAAATACTCCAAATAAGTAGTATTAAAAAAGAACCCGCAAACCTCCTTATCCCGGGTTCGATTCCTGGCAGGTGCTTCGGTGTTTGTGTTCTCAAATCGAGTAACCCTTACAATGAAGATATTTTGTTGTTGTGGTATCCAGTCCCAATACTGGTCTGATGCAACCCTCCATGCTTACCTATCTTGAGCAAGCCTTTTCATTTTCCCATAACTCCACATCCCTCATCCTCTCCAATCTGCTTAGCGTTTTCCATCGTTAGTCTCCCTCTTCTGTTCTTACCCCACACACTTCCCTCTAATGATAGTTCCACAAGACCCTCATGTCTTAAAACGTGGTTTATTAACTTCTCTTGGTCAACGTCATCCATATTGTTTGCCCATCCCTATTCTGTTAAGAACTTCCTCGTTAGTGATTCTATCCAACCATCCGATTTTCAGCATTCGCCAATAGCATCTCATTTCAAAGGCTTCTATTATTTTATTTTCCGAAATTCCTATCGTCCACGTTTCATACCCATATAACGCCAAACTCCATACAAACATTTTTACTAGCACATTTTAAATATTATACTCACAAGACTCGCTCATTTTCTTCCAATTCCTTCTATTATATTTCAATGAAGTTAAGATCCCTAAAATGGTAAAGTTGGTCGCTAATGACCTTAGCTGTTGAATTAAAATAAAATAAACAAAGAAGAATGTTTTTGATTTGAGTTTGATCCTCTTCAGCAGAAGCGGGGAAGAATTTTACCTACAGACCTTGCTTAATCCGGGAGGAATACCTGAAATTTTCACCAGGAAACAAACGGCGGACGTATTATGTTGAACCTGGCTTCATGGACTCCACAATGGAATCAATCTTGATCAAATACACATATCAGATAAGTAAAACATTGTGAAAAGTGCATGCGTAATTTTAATGAACAAATCTCAATTTTATGATGTGACAAAATAACTTTCTCGTATAAACTGTATGCTTGCATCAAGATAATTTTTTTTATCTAGACATTTAATTTAATTTAGAGGTTGTGACTACAAGATATTGTCTAACTATCCGTTGAATACACTGACTACTGCATATTTTAACGTCGTTATTCACGAAATACTAATGCATGTACGTCCATTATTTAGTGACCTTGGTTCTGAGCTAGAACATTTCTTAAAAGCTACTGCATAAAATAACTTTCTTTAGGGCATGAAATATAATTTTATGTGATCATAATTTAATAAGTTTACTAATGTTTTATTTTCTGTCCTTATTTCTAGTACTGACGTGGGTATTTGTTCCGAATTATTGCCAGATTCTGAGTTGCTAAACCAGCTAACTCAGTATAGTGCAAACCTGAAATTTAATAATAATTTGATAATTAACATTTACCTTAAACTATTTCTCTGTAATTTGAATAATGCAGTCACCATCTGTGTTCAGTTTTACTTTGCATATTTATAATATTTGTCCAATATAAATAATTTCAATGAATATTATTTCTGTTTTACTGTTTTGATATAGTTCTTAATATTTTGGTTAATTTTGTATTTTTTGTGCCTTATTTCCTTACTCCGTCACCTTACGTATTATTTTCTACGGCACATTCCGATAATCCAGTCATCACAGCGCAGAATTCACATTCTAAGTGTTCAGTCCATTCAGCAAAACATTGCAATATTTGTTTTGTTATGGATTTTCTTGGGCCTAAACATCAACCATATGAGTGGCAATCGTTCATAGACTCCTCTAAAGTTAATTTTTACGTTGTGCTGCTACATATTGGCAACGAACTTTGATGCGAAAATGAAATAAACATATGAAATTAGATTTAGAGAAAATCCAATATAGAATTTATAAGAAATTCACAAAACTTCTCTCTGATTGACAAAAACTAAAATAATTCTGGAATTCAGCATGAAATGTAATTTTAGAAACTCATGTTTTTAATATTGTGAAAGATAAAAGTTCCTTTTTGTAGACTAGTGTAATTATTAAAGTGTATACTCAGTCTCTTGTGAAGATCTTTCAACATTCTAGCAGGTAAATTATTCCAATTCCTGAAACTTCTATTTACAAAATAGTATTTCCCGACATCTGTTCTCTGACGTCGTTATTTAATTTCACCTCCGTGGACGTGAAATAAAATTTGATGTCTTAAGTCGATTTGTGACTTCACCCTAGGTCGGCTCGTTTGTGAATGCTTTATATAATGCCCTCAATTCTGCTAGTTTTTGCCTGTCTTAAATCTTCTCTAAAGACGTATTTGTTTCACCCCGTGTATGAAATAATCTTATTACTTTCTTCTGAATTTTTTCCAACGAGTGTTCATGTTTGGTCCTATATGGATGCCAAAAAATTGCTCCATACTCCAGTATAGGGTCAACTAATGATTTGTACTTTTATTAGCACTCAATTTTCAAAGTGCAACCTTCATTTCTACTGTATTAACTTGGTTACACAAGTTTAAACTAATTGTTATTTCCATTTTTACATATTTTAACTTTCAGTAATTCATAGTTTCGCACTCTGTATTTTGTTGAAGGCAAGGTCTAATTTTTTTAAATATACTCGCCTAATTCTTAGAGGAATTTATTTCTATTTTGTGTAAAAGGAACCACTGATAAATATTGTTTAAATTCTCGTGTATGGCAGATACATCTTTATCAGGTTTTATTGTTTTATAAATAATGCAGTTATCAGCAAAACGTTTCATACGTAACTTAAGTCCAATTTTCACGTCATTAAATAACACATCCTGGTGCCACCTCACATGTTATTTCTACAACTCTGAGAGTTTATTTTTTACCTTCCTTTTGAGTTTGTTTAGAAATTCTCGAATTCATAACGTTTAGATTCTGCTAAGTATGGAATATTTCCCGACATAGTACTATTTATCTGACTTAATATGATAAATAATGTACAAAGAATGGTTAAAAGTCAGAAATAAAATAATTTAATTTGAATACGTTTCGTCCCCAATATAACTGAGTAGGTCCTGAAAGTCGAGGAGGAAATATAATCAAATTATGTTTTCTTTAATCTTTATTTAGAGTCGCATAGACATCTATTGTCATTAGCGACTACGGTAGGGGACCTCGTTATCCATTTTTTCACAACGTGAAAACGCCCACACGACATCATGCCCTTGCCAGGATTCGAACCCGGGAGCTCTGGGATGAAAGGCAGCAACTCTAACCACAACACCACAGGAGATCGGCTAAATTCTTTTATTTTGGCTTATAACCATTAATTGTATAGGAATTATGTACAAAATGTAATATTACTAGGCATAGTAATCAAATTACCTGATGTGAAAAAATTGGGACGAGAAGGAACTTAATATTAACTTATGTTCCTAACCACTTATGGTCGTTATTGCACTTCTGGGTATCACGTGGAAATATTTAAACTTAAGATGGCTCTAAGAAATTTTATTAATATATTGAAATATTTTTTCATATCTAAACTGTTGCAAATCTCATATCCACAATCGAAAATATTCACCGTAAACGTTATAACTAATGAGCTTCCGGATTCAAAGTAGAAGATATTTTATTGTATCTTAATCCCTTGTGTTTCTTAGTTTTAGAAATGTATAGCGTGCGGGATGTTATTGAAACCTTTCACATCGAGTTACTGCACGGAACTACTGTCACAATTTGATTTTGGCATCCCGTAGGAGGGAAACAACACTTGTCTGCATACGATGCCATTTTCTCTCAGACCTCATGCAATATTAATGCGGCTTTCTTGGAGTAAGTTTGATATTCGTGTTTCTCCTCCGGCACACATATGGAATAGGATTTGACACTTGGCCTTGCTGTGTGCTTCCATTTTAAGCTTGAACCATTCCAATCTGTATGCGCTTCTTATTTATGACGAAATTCGTCATTCAGTTCTGTAAACCCGTCATACTTTATTCATATATTAGGCTACAGGAAAATATTTGGTCCAATTATCGATAGAATGTTAAGATACAGCTTATTCATATTTGAATATATAAATTCATGTTCGGAACAATTGTTCTAATAAAGTCTGCTAACTTAAATACATAGTTCGTGTGATTTATGTAATCGGTTTTGGCGGTCTAGTAAGCTCTGGTTACTGCATAAGTCATGCGTCTCTTTTACATAGTACTATATTAAAATGTTAGTCCTAAATGCAGATTTGTGCAATGTAATAGTTAATAGTTACACTACCCTTTTTGATTAAACCTGAAATAACTAACAAACAAAGATAATAGGTGCATTTAATATAGCTCGGAAGGGGTACAACATCATGAACCTGTTCCTGATACGTATCATTTACGACTTTTTTGGTTACTTTTCAATCGACACCTGAATTCTACTACTATGGAAAAATGAAATTTAACTAAAATCATATAAGAAATAAAAACCCTACGCTTTGCCGATGATATTGTAATATTAGGGGAGTCAGAATAAGACTTGGAAACCATAATACATGGCATTAATGGGGCCCTGGAGAAAGATTTCAATATGAGGATTAATAGAGGGAAAAACAAGGTAATGGAGTGTAGTATGGGAAACAATGGAATATCAAAGGGTTTTAGATTGGGAAGGTATATATTGACGGAAGTTAAGGAATTATGCTACTTGGGAAGCATAATAACTACGGATGGTAGAAGTATAGTAGACATAAAGAGTAGGATAGCACAGGAAAGGAAAGTTTTTACGAAAAAGAGGGATTTACTTACGGGTAATATAAGTGGGATTATTAGGAAATCGTTGCTAAAGGTTTATGTATGGCAGATAGGTGTTGCGGAAAGGAAAAGAAGCCTTTGAGATGTGGTACTATAGGAAAATGTTGTAAATCAGATGGGTGGATATAATAATTAACGAGGAAGTTTTTAACAGAATAGGGGATGAACGAAAAATATGGACGACGTTGACTAAGGGAAAGGATAGATTAATAGGGCACGTTTTAAGACACGAGGATCTTGTAAACTTAGCATTGGAGGGAAGTGTGTGGGGTAAGAACAGAAGATGAAGGTCAAGGATGGAATAATGAAGAAATAAAAAAAGGCTTCTCAAGATAAGTTAGCATGGAGGGTTGCATCAGGCCAGTCTTAGGACTGAATACAAACAACATATTTTAACAGTAACTCAGTTTATACGTACAAAAAATAATTAGAATTATATGTAATCAGTAATCAGGCGCAATAATATTTGGATATCGACACATTATATATTATTAATTTACAATAGGTCTCTGTATTATTGCAAATAAATTAGGCGGCCGTACGACTAACTTTCCGTAATTGGGTATTTTTTAATTTCTCTATTCTTAACGGTTTTTTGCTGGTGAATAAAGTCTTATTTACCTCAACGTGTAAACGAATACTTGTCACTTGTTACTCAGCCAACTTAGTGCGAATGACAAGTACTAAGTAGTGACTGTGGTAGCAACAATCAACACAAGCAGTCTCTGATATCTGCTCAGGATTCTCCCCTAGAGTGCTCTCAGACCCTTATCTACATGTGAGTGTAGTCTCGAGACTGCTTTACAGACTGTTTTGTCTCAAGTGAACGCTAACCCTTACATAAATGCCTAAAAGAGTACAAAGTAAATAAATTCTGCTCCGTTGGTTCATAGAATACTACACAAACGCATCACAGTATCGAACACTAATATATTCGACTGCAGAATCATTATCTCAAAATGTCGAATAGATGAAATAATAATTATGTTCAATATTTTTTCAGATTTCACATTCATACATAAATATATATTTACATACGTAAGATTAACAATTAGAAAAACAATTGCAGATTCAAGAGCTGAAAATTTATGATTGCATGTAAGAACTGTTGTTGTGCTATTCAGTCCTAAGACTGGTTTGATGCAAACCTCCATGCTAACCTATCTTGCGCAAGCCTTTTTATATACTTATAACTACACAACCCATATCCTCCCTAATCTTTTTAGCGTATTTCATCCTTGTCCTCCCTCTTCTAGCTTATCACACACAATTACCTTTAATACAAATTTTACAATACCCTTGTGTCTTAAATTGTGGTCTATTAATCTATCCCTTCTTTTAGTCAACGTCCTCCATATTGTTCGCCTTTCCCCTATTCTGTTTAGAACTTCCTCGTTAGTTACTCTATCCACCCATCTGAATTTCAGCATTTTTCTATAGAACCACATTTCGATGGCTTCCATTCTTTTCCTTTCCGCAACTCCTAATGTCCATGTTTCGCACCCATATAACGCCACGCTCTATACGCAAATTTTTAGGAACGATTTATCATTTTCACCCGTAAGTAAATTCCTCTTTTTCGCGAAAGACTTCCTTTCCTGCGCTATCCTACTCTTTATATCTACAATACTTCTAACAACCCAAGTTATTAGGGTTCCTAATTAGCAGAATTGTTTAATTTCGGTCAAAATATCACTTCTCAATCTAACAACTTTTATTATTCCACTCTTTCCCATACTACACTTCATTACCTTGATTTTCCCACTATTAATCCTCATATTGATCTACCAGCCCCAGTCTCCTTCGGTATGGATATAATTATGTCTTTACTAAAATATTTTGGTTATCTTCCTTTTTCGTGGATTTCGCAAACTATCCCGAATATTTTTCCTCTAGCCGAATGTTTCTTCGATTTTCCTATAAACTGAATCTATTTTCCCTTTCACCATAAAATCATCACCCGCTTTTCATTTCTCTTGTAGCCAAGCCTCTTTGGCTGATTTTCACTTCCTATCATTCTTCAAACGTTTGTACTGTTCTTTACCATTTGCATCTCTCGCGTTTTTATGTTTACGCCTTTCATCTATCATTTTTACTATTTATTGTGTCATCCATGCTTTCTGATTGGTCTTTCTATTTTTTGTTTTGATCTAGTCATTTCTGCCTTCAAGATTGTTTCTTTCTCCTTTCTGTATTAATCTACTCCTGATATCTTCTTTGAAACTCAGAAGCACGTCTTGTCGTTGCAGTTTTTCTATTTACCATCTTTTTGATATAATTCCTTTTTTTGAGTTTCTTCATTTTCAACCTGCATTTCGTAACCAGCAGATTATGTCTGCTCTTGCAGTTTAATACCTGATTTCTGTACCTCTGTCTAACCATTATATAATCTAATTGGTGCCTGCCCGTGCCCCCAGGCTTCTTCCACGTAGTAACTATTATGATTATAATGTAAATTACTTTAAAAGACTATTACTAAATATTACATCTCGGCTTTACACGTGATTTATAGATGCTGATATGGGGTTTTTAGACACGCGTCGAGGGGTGTCTCTACTCACCTAACTACAGGCTCCAACATTCCAATAAATCAACACAATAAATTAAGGTGATCGTCAAGTATGTGTTCATTTGAGTTCAGACAAGTAATTTCAATAACTTTAGATCTTACTACCGTGATTAAAAAACTATGATCTTCTTATTTTTCAAAGTTCTATTTCTGAAGGGTAAAAGAATAATGCAAATATCTCACAGGCAATCACGACATTCAAAGCTTTGCTAAAATGCTTTCTGCATCGGAGGACTATATTTGCCTCAGAACTCGATATATTACTACGGGTCTGTCTTTTGAGCTTCTTCAAACAAAAACGTATTCTGCAGAGAGTAGAGCCCTCGATTGGGTCGCGGAACACAATTTTCAGGTCTGTGTACTATGCTCGCTTTTATTGAGTCCCTCCTCGAATGCAATTTTAACAAAAGTAAACACTCTGTTTTATTATTCAATTCGGTGTTCCACACAGTGTGCCTATGCCAACACTCATCGAGCTACGCACATCAATAGATGGCATTTCAGTCCCCGACATACGACAAAAAGGTTCTTTCCAGCAGCTTTTCACGACGCCGAACAAAAAATTCCGCACATGACGAGCTTCAAAAGCACCGTTGTAGGCCATCTATAATTGATCATGCAAGTCACAAGTTAACTGATCGTACCTGAGGAAGTAAGCGACACTAAAACTGTAACGGTACATAAAAAAAACACAATATTGTTAAACGACTCATCATATTCCTTGGTTCCCCTATCATTGTTTATTTCAATTACAACGTGCAATGAACTGCTTATTGAATAATACTTTGGAAGGTAACAGGATCCATTTTTGTGACATTTGGACTTTAAGAACATTATTGCTTCAAGTAGACCATTAATTTCTTTTATAACTACGAATTTTAATTATCACATAGAACTTTTTATTATGCCGCAAAATAAAATATTTGGAGGTATATTCAATTTCAAACTGAAAACAGGATAGGTTTCATGGGATAGCGTAGAGTATTGTCAATATATTTAATCCATTTATTTATTTTTTTATCAATCTAAAACGATCTTAGATTATGTTTGCCAGAATTAATGTACAAGCCAAAACCTCTATTGTGTTTCCAACAGTATCATCTTTACGCATATTTCGTTGAAAATCTAATATTTTCGCCTTGTTCAGAGACTGCGAAATGTTTCCCGACCTTCCAAGGTCCTGGAAACTAACGAACACCGACTTTTGCACGCCAATTCATTTATCTAAATTTATAGTATGGCCACAACGTTATTCGATTTCTTGTAAATACAGGGTGTTAATAAATTCATGTTACAAGGGGTGAACGTACAAAAAATAAAAATAAGTTTTTACCAATACGTAATACGTCGGAAACGAATCCCTACTTCACTGCGAAACACTAAATGTTCAGGGCAGGCAACCCGTTGTGCACACCTTTAACTACGTATAAAAAGAAAAGCTGGCATTTTTGTTCAAAACAACAACAGTACAGTTAAATTGATTTTAAATGAAATTCAGGTAAGATTCGTCGTTGAGTCAAGGAGGAAGGAAGAAGTAGAACATCATCCCACACGTTGACAGAAAATCGCTCTTGCAGAGCAGAGACAAAAAACGGATTTTCATCAGACCGCACGTGGCTATTAAAAATTGAGTCTTGAGTAGATTTTGTTTCGTCACTAAAAACCACAGAAATTGTTGGATTTTTTTTCCGAAGGTACCAGTTTAAAAAATTTCTGCGTAAAAGACTAGAGGACCTGTCCCATGGGCTTCGCGGTCTTCTGACCGCACCCACTCCTCTATTTCTTCTTGTGGGGACTTCGAATAGCCGTGGTTTAAAAACTTCAAGTACAAACCAATGATAGGGTCATAGAATAAATTATCCGAATATTTGATGAGATATGAGCTTCTCCAAGTAAGTTGCAAATGATAAAAGAAGAATTTTATCCGTTTTCACCTGTGAGTCAAACAAGGTGGTCGACATTTAGAGCATTATATCTGATGCCTCCAAAACTGTTAATAAACCGCTTTTTTTATCAAAATCCATACATTTAAGACGAGTACAACGGGTTGCCTATCACGAACTTGCAAATTGCAAAATGTAACATGAGATACGTCGACTATGTATGACACGGCCTTAAGAACCGTCTGTAAAAAATTTCGAAAAACAGATAACACCTGTTTTTAGAGTTTTAGTACTGGCTAACCTCAAAGGTTAGACATAATTTGGGTTTTAGCAATTTTTATGTCCATTTTTAAATAACCAGAGTAAACTAGACCAATGAATATAGTAAATCAATTTGTGCATGTGAACCAATTGTCTGTATGTGATCTTCTCCTCCACCGTCTGTTTTCGTCAGTTATTAATTTACAAATGGCTATTTTTTAACTGTGTTTAAATAAAACTCATTTGATTCTTTAAATATTTATTGAAATATTTGAAAATTAATAATTTGTATAACGATAAACTCTCTATGAAAGATAATTTTAAAATAATTAAGACAATTGTTATAGACAGGATAGGGAGAAAGGAGGTGGCATACCTGAATTTGAAGCTCGATATCGTAATTGAAGGACGGGTGAAGTTTTACTAATTTTCTAGAATTCAAGAACTTCAGCCAATCCTCAATAGCGACGCCGAGCTTTAATTTACAGATAATTTACTTTCCATGTTAATTGTATGTATATTAGTCGTGAGCGCCCGTCTGTTTTTTTATGGGCCAGCTTATGTCACTGAATCGAATTGGATTCTTGTCTTGTACGTTACTGCGGCACACTGAAAAGAATTATGATTTTTTAAAAGCATACTCATGTAGTTTTTGAAGTAAAAATGTTACAAAGTCTTATAGAAGCTACTTTGTCTACAATTTGTAATTAACCATAAGCTAAATTATCTTGAAACACCTGCAATCTGACGGAAATCAAGTCTCTGAACGCATCTAGTGAAGTCTAAATTTAGAGCTGTATTTCCTTCTGCAGTACTTTCGAGTGTTTCAGGTACTGTCACGTCGTTTTTTAACAACAGATTTTTATTATTGACATACATTCAGAACTGACGTAAATATTCCGTGCTAACTCGAATTTACAGAACAACCAACACGAATATAACCAAATACAGATAGGCTCAAACTCACACGAGCCGCCTATTTCATTATAGTTACATCAGAAGTCAATAAAAATCTCTATAATAAAATTGTCTGTTTATGTGTATGTTTGTGTGTAGGTATATCAGAACGAGTGAACCAAATTCCGTACATTTTTTTTGCGACCCGGAAATCAGTACAGTCGGGGAGAGACTCAGCTAACACCGTTAGGGGCGGGTGAGAAGGGGTAGAAATTTTTAAATAAACAAGTATGGCCAGCATTTTCATCAGATAAATACATTTTTGACTCAATTAATTTGATGGCGGATTCTCCGAAACTAAGCGTGTAATTTAAATCCCATCAAAAATCAAAGGGGAGTATTATTAGGGGCGTCACATAAAATAAACTGAAAATAATCAAGATTGGGCTCTAAGGCTGGTTTCACATTAACAGTTTATCACCCAGATTTTCCGGGCCGGGGAAAAGACGACCGGGTTTAAATGTTCTTCTGGATGACCACAGCTCAGATACTTTCAGTTGGTGTTGAGCTGCTGTAATTTATTAACGTAAAACCATTATGTTATTAAAGATTGGATAGCCAATTGTTCAGTCTTCATTTACTGACATAATGTAATACAGTTATACGTCATTCTTAATTTTTCAAAAGCTTTCGGCTCAATAATTTGTAATATCTTTTATGTTACAGATGAATATGACTTATTGTGCCGAAAGCTCCTGAATAAATATTACTGATATCTAATTGTTTTAAAATATACCAATAAATGAAGACTGAAAAATTGGGTGTCCAATATTTAATAACAACTTATATAAATGAAGAGACCTTATACCACCATAACTCAGTAAAAACAATATTTTAAATGCCTTCATCGTACTTATTGCATAATTTTGTACTTAAGAGAGATGGACTTAATTTATATTAAAGAATGGAAGAGTTGATACGAGAAAACCAGAAGAGGACTTACTTCAAGCATCGTGAGGAATGTTACATGTAATTATTTTGGTTCTGACATCGGATGTGTTACATGACAAATGCCGAAAATATAAACATCGATTAATAAAAGAAAGTATTAAAAATGATTTCTGTACATTGATTCCATCTTTCAATAAAATAAATCCAGCACGCATGTATAAATGAAAGTATTTGAAATAATTGTTTTTTTATCCTTTTCATCAACAACATCAAATTACGGGAGTAGATCTCCATGCCCGACATCTTTATTAGCATTCGTATGTATTTGTCATAAAATTTGTCACACGCCAGAGGTCTTACCTGGGAAATAAAAACTTCACCATCAATATCTTCCATTGTTTTACAACACAGTTTCCTGACTTTGAAATTTACAATAAATTAAAATACGGCCAATATGTCAACATAAATTTATCACTATATCTCATTACGATAAAATTATTTATAATTACGACGTTTTCAAGAATGTCATGAGCCTAACCAAACACCAAAGAAGAGTTTGTTCTTGAAATTAACAATTTGATATAATTTTTTTATCTGAATCACTTTAGTAATCCCCAAAGTAAGAGATGAAAAGTTGTGATTTATTTTTAAGTATTTTAAACATAAATGAGTAAATAAAGAAACGTTTTCTGACTTAGTTTATTTAATATATTTAGTAAATATCTGACACAATGCAATATCATTTTTCAATATTTTGTTAAGGTCATATATTTCTGAATTAAAATTATTAATACGTCTACTGATTAATAAGGTTTCTTTAAACACAGAAGAGCTTACGGTAATATTTTATTATTGGCAGCTTGACGCAATTCTCTTCCTTGGCCAGTTTGTTAGAGTCTGATTGGCTACAGCAGCCCCAATTCTGGATCCTCTCCAAGGGCATTGTAGAGTCGCAAGCAAATTGCCCAAAATCTCCTTTTCAAATGAAATAATTCCTCCTAAAGTCTTCAATCGCAAACGACTCACGAGTAATTCAGTCTGTCATAAAGTCAGCATCATTTATCTGTGATGAAAAATGTTAAATCAACGAAAAATTTACAAATTTCATTATTGTAAACGTGGAATAAAAATATGTCTCTACCCAACGACGACTTTTTTATATTACATCACTAGTAATTTCCAGTATTCTTAAACCTTTAACTTGTAAGCAAAATGCGTCTTCTAATGCATTTATCATTAAGCTATCTAAAATATTTTCAATTTTTTCTGATCGTGTTCTTGTTAGAGTTGCACTCGCCAATAATTTGTCATATCCTAGAAAATTTTAGAATTACTTCTGCAACAGTTTTGTTTGAATTACGCTGTATTGCAAATAAATAACTTTTTTCCTATTAAAGTTCATCATTGTTTTTCATTGAAGTTTAAAGACGGATACTTCAATGTAATATCAACAAACTAACTGTTCACTTAACGTACAGAAAAACCGATTGCACGTAGTCATAAAACATGAGATTTGTATTTAGAAAGCAAAAAGATTGACGAGAAAAGTATTCCGTATTTTATGATAATATTGGCAATATTTTCTTACAAACCTTGTTATCTTTACAGCTGAAACTACAACTTGATAACAATTTTGTCTTTTAAACATTCAATAGTCAAATAATATTGGTTCAAATATGTCAATCTATCATTTTTTGTTTAGTTTGAATTAAATATTTCCCTTGAACGTACGTATCTGACAGTATAATTTCTGCTTTTCATAACGAAACGCATACAGTATTTGTATATGGGCGTTACAAGATTTCTTGTCCCCTGGCTGAAGATTTTCAATCATTCCCAATTCTGAGCTCCTAAACCGTCTCCTCTGTATGCCCGTTCTTATATAAATAAAGAGCCTTGATTTGATTTAGTCCGCTCGGTTCCAGAAAGACTGCCCTGTTTTACAGGCAAAGAACTCACTGGAGACGTGAAGCGACTTTCTGAGATTTAGCATGGCCTATTCTTTTATTCCGGAAAAAGAAAGTTTACAGACTTCTCTTCTGAACTCATCCCAGAGAATGTAAAAAATATATATCTATAAACAAAATTATTTCAATTTCGACACACATAAATATTTGTTCGTTTGTCTATTGTGAAAACTTTGATAGTTACAATTTTCTGTTATTTTTTACTAAACGACTGTTGTTTTATGCATTATTAACATAAAAAATTAAGTAAATTATATTACGGCCTCTTTCCGTAGTTGAAAGTACTATATTAAATACTCGTACATGTCACTTCACTGCAGCTAAAATATTTGGTAGATTTGTAGGCATGATATCGAAATATTAATAAAAATTGTTTACATCAAGTTACATTCATTCAGTTGTCAGACTTTCGATTTCTATTTTACAATCCTCCCATCTTGGCAACAAAATCTTGTTGCACTCGATTCACATTTACGTAGTCGTTATAAGAATCGTGTTAGTCCGTTTGCTTCCCTTTTTCCTTTCCATTAGAAATGATCCAGTTTTCTAATTGACTTACCTCGCTTCCCCTCAATGACACAATTTAATCAATACCTGGCGAGTGACGCATTATTTACTATACATTTACCCCATAAATAATGTATATGAGGTGAGTCTAGTTCTCGCGTCCGGTGGGCTTAATTATTCCGTGACGGACCTAATAGAAATATACGACTCTAGGTGTGTGGAGGTTCCATTATATTAGACCCTCCCACAAATATGGGACACTACTGTAAAGAAGGGGGACTGAGAATTATAATTTATACACATACATATTATTTAAATGAAGAAACTAAAATAATATAGAATTTCCGTATTCTTTGGATAAAAATTGTTTTTTCGCTGAATTTGAGCTCCAATAATATTATCCATTGGATTATAGTTTAATTTGGAAATTGTTTCACGCGTTCTCTTTCAATTTAATTCGCCAAGAAATTCCAGTAATATAACTAGCCTAAATTAAGGGACTTCGTCATGTTTCAGAAACAAGAAGAGGCCTTTTATGAACAGATCAACTGAAGTACGTAAGAACTATATTAAGATATACGAGATTTATTCATTAGTTAAAGAGACAAATTGATGTATAAAATTACGTTTCCTTGGAAGAGTTTGGCAATATTTCATGACTTTACATATTCATCAGTGGTATGAGCTGATAACACCTGATAAATAAAAATTGTTTTGATTTTAGCTTCAAATTGGCATTTAAAGATGGTGTTGAAGTTTGCATGTTAGTTGAGCGGCGTTGAGTAATCCGATTTTGATTTCTGAAGGTGAAAATCCAGCTAAAATCTTTTCTTAAATGACCGTACAATATCGCGAAAATTGCATTAAGTGTGGAAATTTTTATAACTGGGTTCAAAAACCGTGGAACCTGTTTTGACTGACACACAACATCTGGCCGGCCAGTTCAAATGTCAACTCCTTCGCTTGAAACCCAAAATAACAATATTATTACTGTTATTATTTTTATTACTGTTATAGATGTAGCAAAAACGTTGCAGTAGGATTGGTATAGTTCAAAACATTATCAATAAAAAGCACAAGTACAGAAGAAAAAGCATGGTGGGTCCACCAATCGAACTAAAGGTAGATAACAAAAAATGGGTTGGGAGATTGCTGTATAGGGTACAAAGATATTAATGTGAATAAACAATGTAACAATTTACCGACTTCTTGTGTTTTCTTTTGTTCAGTTTTTGATGTAAACATGAAATAAGCTACTATAGGGATACTACATCATCCTGACTAAAGTACAGATATGGTTTTCGTTTATTTGGTCGACTCACGAAGACATTATGTAGAAAAAAGTTCAGCAAAAACGAACAGGTCAAAGAATTAGTATGAAGCTGTCTCAAACAAATACTTATTTGCATTAGTTTTAACGTTGACATAATTTCATTCATATTCCGGGGATTTATGTTG
This sequence comes from Eucriotettix oculatus, assembly GCA_034510155.1. Classification (NCBI taxonomy): domain Eukaryota; kingdom Metazoa; phylum Arthropoda; class Insecta; order Orthoptera; family Tetrigidae; genus Eucriotettix; species Eucriotettix oculatus. The sequence continues at coordinate 158,662,009 of CM067377.1, forward strand.
ACAAGTAAAAACGTATCATTTTGCAAAGTACGCAGTTACTATCCAATCAAATTTTCTGTATTTATTAAATTTCACTCTTATAAACAAAAACTTATTAAAAAAATTATATAATATAATAAATAATGGCGCTTTATTAACATTCTTTAATCTATTTTTCTTTCTGTCGTCATCTTATTGCGTCTGTATACTTCTCAAATACTCGTCTTCGTCATAAATGATAAATATTCGGGTTACAGTCCTCACCTCCTTTTTACTTTTCAGTATTTCATTTTTGACACGTAAAAATAGGTTTATAAGTTAGAGTAAATTTATTACATTGACGGGTTCAAATTTGTCCCTTTCACATATTTTCATTTTTTATTTTCTATTTTAATAATTTCATCAATTTAATCTCATAAATTTTATTAATATTTTTAATTTGTGTTTCTATTTCGTATTTCCTTAAAAGAATATTACTTAAATTTCTTATTGTGTCTCATTTGGTCTGTAATGGTTTTTTGACATTTCCAATTTCCTCAGATATTGTGTCAAACGGAATCCAATTAATGTTTAGAATACTTACGTTATAAATTTTTTATTCAAATATTCTTCAATTATTACTCGTACCTTTTGGGTAGTTTAATTTACTGACTTTAATTTATGTAACTACATTTTCAAAATATGTTTCATATTCTTGTTATCATTAGATTTTAATGCCTGCGCATTCATATATGTCTTTTGCATGTGTGATTATATAGTCTTCCTCTGTGTCGTAAGAGGTCAGTTTGTTAAATAATTATTATTTTTGTAGAAAGAAATTTGATGAGTTTTAATTTTGTCATTTAATATAAATGGACGGATATGCACGCACGCCTGTGTATTTTATTCACACTACTACAAACGTACAGTTTACTTCAACGTTACTATCTATGGACAAACATTGTGTGTAAGAAACATCCTTGGGTGTCGATGACACTTAAAATAATTAGTAAACAATTGTGGATCACTAAGATGTTTAATGTAAGACAAAGTATACAGTTACGGATTTTTCTTCTTGATCAACGATTTGAGGCGACGACCGTTATTAAGAGAATCAGTTAAGACAACGCTGCCTTCCCTCGCGTTCATGGAAATGGACGTGGGACATCACGAGGTGTTTGTGAACACAGTGGACAGGCCTGGAATTCGATTGTTATTTTGCGTCAATAGCGTCCTGCCCCGCACAGAAGGACAAGCTTCAAACGAATAAAATTTGCCTGAGCCTGTACCACGTGCAATCAGACCGTTTGCCCAATCACGGAACATACAGGATGTTAACGAGTTTTAGAGACAATCGCCCTGTGCCGTGCACTTTGGACAATTCATTCTACTAGCAATGTAAAAGGTGGAACTACTAAAAAATCACGCCAATCTAAAATTTTGGAAGGCACCCTTTTACAAATTTAACAAACACGATTATATTAAACTTGGCAACTACGGACAAGAAATTTAGTTTACAATTAAGTATTGTTAGTATAATTCCGATGCAAATTGCATTAGAGAAAATATTTGAGAGTAAGAGGTGTCTCCTGTCCCAATAAATAAAAGTTCCACTTAAATTTCAATGCTCAACTCTAGAAATTCTTCATCATTTTATTATAGTACATTTTAATAAAAATACATCCCACTTGCAGAATTTTCTTAAAATTTTTCTGTTTCTGAGAGAGTGGTTTCCCTATGTCATATATATAGGGTGTTAAAATGTGTGAATATTTTTAGAGATGATAGTAAGTCCAAGTAACATTGGTCTCTAAATATTTTTTGAGATACGTACTCTTGCACACAGAAGATGTTCAATCTGATGTCCATTCATGACACTTGCTAATGATGGTGCGTAACACAAACTCTAGACTTTACTGGCATGGAAAATTCTCTAACTAAATATGCAATATGTTAACAATAAATGGTAAAAAATGAGCCTTATATAACCTTTGGTAGGATGTATTGCAATAGTAATTAATCGCAAAGAACCCCGGCTCATACGTTGATGCCGTCTTTGTGTGACTGTATAGGGATTTTCATCAGCTCACACATCCTGGCTATGAAAGTTCACAACGCAGTCTCTTGAGAACCCTGCCTCGTTGGTAAATAAAATCTTCAATGAAAACATTGGAACTACCGCATACTTCTTCAAGAGACATTCTCCTACGATAGTCTTCTGGCCTTATGCTTGGACGCGCTGAAGATGTTATATATACAGCAATTATTCACTTAGACTATAGGATGCCAATCGCCGCACACTGGATCCATGTCTTTGTAGCACATGCTCCTTCATCTGAGATGTGTGGACTGTCCGAGACCATCCATTGTTCACCTTGCGGGGTGCTAGAGAACCTATGTCCATAAGCCACATTCGCAACCCAACTTTTTAAGTCGTTATGGTCAAGTGAGAATATGTTTCCGGATCTATGATTATTTGACTATTTTTTCTTGTTTTGATGTTATAGCCCCCTATAAAAATATTCGACACATTCCTTAACAGTTTTTTATAAATCCTTATCTGCGCCGTTTTCAATGTTGGTTCATAAATATAAATTTATTTTAATTGGCAATTAAAACATGAACAAGATTCATGTTCGCGCTTGCCACACGAAAAGCAAGTAAACATGCAAATCTATTAACTGCAATTGTTAGCAGCCTATTCAGTTCAGACAGCATTATGGTTTTACATACTCTAATGAACCGAAACTATTGGCCGTGTGATTGTTAATAGGCGAAGGCCAACACCGCCATTGTTCGCGTGACGCCGGGCGTGAATCCGCCTGAATATTCCAAATGCAGCAGTCACAATAATGGATACACTGCTTCAGTGAATGTCATTTACATTTTCATTTTTGTTCACAATTTCAGCCTTAATGGCAACTCACCTTTAGTAGTAGTGTAAGAAGGGAATTTGAAAGGCGGAATGAAGGATGAGTAGTTTGCTATGGGGTTGCAGAATTCCGTTCTCTATGACTCGAACAGTTTAATATTAAGCTGGCATTTTGTTACAATAGTAAGTGAAGGAGCTCAGAAAGTTAGTAAGCGCTTCTCCAAACAGAAGTAAATCTTTGGTGTTTCCCGCTGTTGGTGCTGTGTTGTGTCGTCCATAGTGTATCCGGACATTATAGCAGTCAATGTGCAATTCTGTCCGTTAAAGTAGAGACTTCATTAATTTAATAATTACGAATTTTTCACTGCCGGATCTTGTGTTTCTTTAAGGAATTTAAAATTGCATATATTCTTAAACATTTTTTAAAGATGTTTGTTGGTGGCCTTCAATTTTATATTGTTTGCACCAAATGAGCTGATGGTTTGAATAATATGTATTGCATCGTGTTCAGTTGATTATGCTGTAAATTCCACAATAAATGATAATCATATCAGTGAAAACGCCTGTTTTGTCGGACATCCTTCATAATCAAGATATATGAAATAAGTTTAAATAATTGTTTATAACGACTTGGTTCACACAAATTGTGGCTATTAAATAAAAATTTAATAATTTGAAATAAATACATACTGTTATTTACAATATATACGGAAAACCCCCTTATCTGTTATTTAAAATCTTGCGAAATAACTACTAGTAGTGTCACTGAAGAACATATTCGATGTCTTATCGCGTTCAGGTCTATACATCTTTATTAACTCAATATATCAATGTTACTTTCATCAGTTTCTTATTTCTGCGTAACTTTTATAATTTTATTATAGGATGTCAAAGAGAGCAAACTTTTGTGAAACTCATCTGTCTTTTATACATCAGCACAATCAATCATCAATCTCGTCGTAGATATAGCCAAAATGTTTTCATGCTACGCGTCTGGATGGAACACGTACATTATAATACATCTTCATTAAAAATGTTAATTCACTAACTGAAAATGCATAAATCCTCTAAACCAATCCTTTAATTTTTGTGTCCATGATTTCTTGTCCGAAATATAATAATTGCATTACCCTAACCTCAATAAGCGATATATTTCTCAGATAAAATGCATTTCTTGTCGATTCTACAGTTAAACGAATTTATTATTATGCCTTTTGTAATCACTGCATAATGTAATTAGACAATCTCCTTTTTTGCAATATTTGGGTGTAAATTTCGTTGGTTTCAGAGATTGTAGGGGAATATCGCTGGCTGCCAGAGGAAGTAAAATGCGATTTGTAAATAAATATAGTATACTAGCTGGAGACCCGACGTTGCCCGGGTATTAATTTATAGTATCCCGTTACATTATTTAATTCTTGCTCAAGGGGCATCGAAAACGTCACAATTTGAACCTCATATATACTCACAGTATCTCGACTCCCGGTATAATAACAGGACTATAAATATTTTCTGTACTCTGATTGAATAAAATTTCTTCCCCACCTAAGGGATGAATTTTTACTTAAAAAATTTCAACTCCTCCGCCTAGGCCATTCGTTTGGAGGTTATACGCCAATCTTTCATAGGTAATTGTTTCGTTTTACCGTTTGTTTTGTCGCCTCTCGCCTGAACCCGAACGTTGGAACCTTGAAAGGTCTCACTAGAAAAAATTCCCATTCTGTTTGCCCCCAGACGTTGCCTACGCCCTTCTTCAGTCTCATTGTCTCGCAAATTAGGATCTCGATTTGCGTTACATGTACGCAACCGAAATTTTGACGCCTCACTGGTGGCATTCCCTAATCACTAACAATAAATAACACTATGATAAAACTCTAACCACACATCAAAACACAAGTTTTGCGAAACAAACGGTAACTGAATGCGAATGAATGTCAATCTATCAACACTGTATGACACGTCCGTCCAGTCCAGTGGTTGACAAAGAAGAGAGAGATAAAGAGAGCTTATGATGGTTTATTATTATTCTCATACCTTATAAGTCGCAGTTGGTTTTGAACAGGTCCCGCTTTCTCATGTTTACTAAAATAGATGGAGTGATATTGCTCGCCCTCCTACCTCTCTCTCTCTCTCATACTTCCAAAATTATGAACGCAGTAAGTGGTATTAATGGGATAGGAAGTGCTAATTGGAGTTTTAACTCGCAGTTGGATTTTACGCCGCCTTTCTCGCGGCAATTAAATGGATTTATAAATATTTATATTAATATTTTCTGAACTCTGCAAGATATAGAAATGGAACGTACACGTAACGTTAAGTTAAAGTTCCTGTTTCAATCCCTGACATTTTCATTGAAATTCGTTGAGCCGTCGTTTTTGAACAGGCAACCCGCATTTCAATGGAGATTCAAACGCGCGTAAAATAGCCTTCTCGTAGTTAAATTTCTGAAATTTTCCGATTTTCTGTGAAATTTTTTAATATTATATTTCCGTAAGAACCTTATAAAACTTATAATAAATATGAATGAAATCGGTAGTCGTTCTCAAGTTAAAGCGTGACCAAGGGAATTAGTGATTCATTTATATATATATATATATATATATATATATATATATATGTTTCGTTAAATGGAGTACTAAATATATGAAAATTAATTGAAAATGATAAAGGGGAATACCAATCCCCAATCATATATATTTCGCGACCAGGCTCCTCCTTGCCACCGAACAAGCCACGCCCATTTTAATGGTAACATGGAAAATATTAATAGTGTCATTAACCGCGAATATTTTAATCATAATATTTGATTCTAAAAATATTTGAAATTACGTAATTTCATCATTTTAAAAAATTAAAAATTTTTCCTTCATTCTATTCTGCTTTGAAATGAATTTAAAGACTTTATCATTCAAATATTAGTAAAGTAATAAATTTAGTAAAAGACTTTCCTTCATTCACATACAATTTTCAAGTTAATTGAAAGAAATTATTATTCGAATACTTGATATTTAATTATTGGTTTTCGTTCATTCCATTCAGCCTTTAAATTGATTTAGTGAATTTATCAGTGAAATATTTGACAATTAGTAAAAGATTTTAAATTAATTTAAACACCTTATCATTTCAATATTTTAAATTTCTTTCGTTTCAAATACAGTTTAGACGTAAATCTTTAACATTTAATCATTCAAATGTTTGCAGTTATGTTCACGAAAAAACTTGGAATAGTTCTTTGAAAATGGATTTTGTAATGTAATCTGAGAACAAATTAATATTATCCGATTGTTTGTATTCATGTTTCACAATTGTCGGCTTTCACCATTTTTTTTTGCTTTTCTGAGGTAATGTCATGAGTAAATATTAATGAGAGTTGTTTCTTTTTCTGCTCCACTCGGGCTATTTTAAAAAGACTTTAAATTGCGATACGTAAATGCAGTCACGGACATGAGTTATTTGACTAACTATTCTTTGAGATATAATTTCCGGTGAAGTGTTCTAAGACAAGTGTACCAGAAAAATTTCTCCGAAAATGAAAGTAAATTTCACCATTTTACCTTTTTAGGAATTCGTGTGCATTTTTAAATTGAATATGTATGCATGGCTATGACATCACTAACTGTGAACCGATCGCGTGTTAGGGAACTATAACTTTACCAGGACGTGAAAGTAAGTTTCAATTTCTCTACTAAAATCATTATCATTATAAATACAGATGTATTAAGAAAAGAGAATGTGTTGATTTCAAGCACGGAATAATAAAGAGATTTTGTTTCATGCTAATGCAATGCTAGATACCGTTGCGATTTTTCAAATATCGGATTAAATTGCTGGCGCTCATGTTAAGTATCTAAAATAGTAATATTGGATATGAACAAGTTAAAACCTTTAGATAGAGAAATATTAAATAATTATTCAAATATTATGCTACAGTCTTGGTGCGAAGAATGTGGAAATTTTAAAACAAGCGAAGTAGCCAATATGGCTTTAGAAAAAGAGTCTACAAAATAAATCGTGCATTAATATAATGCAGTAAGTGCTCTGAAAAAAGTAGAATCTTCCGAAATAATGTGCTACCGAATAATGGTATAAACCTGATGGATGGATAAGGTAGCTAATCAGAATTCATAAGCCGAATAGGCTAAGAGAGAAAATTTTGGAGGGCTTTGACTAAGAGAATGGCCACGTTTTGAGACATGAGGATCTTGTAAAGTCAGCAGAAATTAAAAGGTTTGCGAAGGACAGGTTATCATGGAGGATTGCATCAGCCTGTCTAAGGACGGAATCCTACAACGGCACAAGTGTTCTATTAAAACCATACTTCCTTTCGTAAAAACACATCTTAAGCTTTCGGGAAAATGACCCTTCGGGTTATTTACTTGTCGGGATGACGTCAATCAGGATTTAGATGTTCCGGAAAACATCAATCGGGAAAATATTTTTCGGGAAAACACAAGGTTCTATCGGGCAAATATCATCACATCATCATGTGTGCGGAAAGAACAATTCTCTATGGGACGGTTACTTTATAAACAAATGGTACCAAAAAATTGGAAATCTCGAATACAAATCCGCCCATTCTTACGGCAGAACATTAACGTTACTAATAAATTAATCACATCGTTCGGCCCAGAAAAATATTACGCAGCGATAATGAATCTCCGCTCGCGTCCCGCGAATTTCTTTCTCCCAAGGGGCATCATTAACACAGACATCCATCCCTATTTACCGCGAAAAACTGTTACGAACAAAAAATAATAATATATTAGAGGTTTTTGCACCATGTCACACGGTTCTCTGGATGCAGCTCAATAATAGGTTAATTTGCAGGATACTTTGCGAAATCTACGAAAAAGGAAGAATACCAAAATATTTTAGTAAAAACGTAATCATACCTATACCGAAGACGACTGGGGCTGATAGATGTGAAGAGCACAGTATCCCATGCATGAAAAATATTAACGAAAATAGTATAAGGAGGATGGAACATCAAATAGAATGCGAGTTAGGAAAAGTTAAATTTGGTTGTAGGAAGAATGTAGGGACAAGAGAAGCAATATTGACATTGCGGCTAATTTTAGAAGACAGTATAAGAAAAACCGGCCTACGTTCAGGGTATTTGTAGATTTAGAAAAAGAGTGTGATAATGTGAACTGAAACGGACTATTTAGAATTTTAAAGAGCACTCAAAAATTATCGAGAAAAGAAACTTATACATCACCTCTACAGAAGACACGCAACAGAATAGAAGATGGAGAAAATAAAGCCGTAATCATGAAAGGAGTAAGACGAGGATGTCATCAAAGCTGTTTAACTTACATTCAGAACAGACGATGAAGAAAGTTATAACGGAATATGGAAAATAATCATTCTGCAAGGAGGAGAAATAAAAACCCTACGCTTTGCCGATGACATTGTAGTATTAGGGGAGTCAGAAGAAGACTTGGAAACCATAATGAATGGAATGAACGTGATGCTGGAAGAAAAGTACAACATAGAGGGAAAACCAAGTTTATGGAGTGTAGTAAGGGAAATAATAGAATAAAAAAGGGTCTTAGATTAGGAAGTGATATTTGAAGGAAGTTAAGGAATTCTGCTCATTGGGAAGCGTAATAACTAGGGATGGTATAAGTATAGCAGAAATAAAGAGGCGGATGACCCAAGTAAGGAAGGATTTTGCAAAAATAATCAATTTACTTACGGGTACTGTAAGTGTTAATATAAGGAAATTGTTGCTAAAAATGTTCATATGGAGTGTGGCTTTATATGGGTGCGATACGTGGACCATAGGAGTTTCAGAAATGAAAAGAATAGAAGCCTTTGAAATATGGGGCTGTAGGGGAATACTGACAATTAGATGGAAGTTCTAAACAGAATGGGGGAAAAGCGAAGAATATGGAAGACGTTGACCAAGAGAAGGGATGAATTAATTGGTCACGTTTTAAGATGAGGATCTTGTAAAATTAGCATTAGAGGGAAGTGTGTGGGTAAAAAGAGAAGTGGAAGAACAGGATGGAAAACTCTAAGCATATTTGGGAGGATGTGGGAAGTGTAAGTTCTGCTGAAGGTAGGTTAGCATGGAGGGTTGCATCAGACCAGTCGAATACCACAACAACAACATACAAAGGTGGGAAATATAATTAATTATTTGTTTTAAATTTGTGGGTAGAATAAACACTTTTTTTTGGAATTTTTGTGTTTAGGGAGGTTTTCATTTACTTCATACAGTGAGGAATAGTTGATGTGAGTCAGAGTGGTAAATTTAAATACTATCTAAGATTTCTGAAATCTTTTTCTGAAATAATTTGTCTAAATTTGATTACTTCTTTATCCTCAAGATTTCCTACATTCCCTTGAATGAGGGAAGCGCTAGAAGAAAAGTCTATCTTATCTTTAAATTATTTGCTATCAGATTGTATTAAATCTAAATGTCAAATAAATTTAGTAACATAAATTTTTATAAATTTTTAACAGTGTTTTCAGAGTAAAATGAAGCTAATGTTAATTAGATCGATTTATTATCGCGTGGCCAAGTCTACTTTGTAGTGATAGACATATATTTCAACAGGAAATTGTAGAAAGTGTTTCAAGTTTTACCATCCAGGCTGTATCATGACGCTTCAGTAATTGGAGATGACAATGCAAGGGGAGGGACGGCTTATTGAATTTTCATCTCGGGCGGAAACTCGAGATGTTTCTTCACACATTAAGAACCGACGGTGTGCGGAGAAAGTGCTCCGTCGGTTTCCATTTTAATATGAACTTCTTAATGCATTAATTCTTTAGTTAATTCTTCTCTGATGCTTGTAGCCGCGTAATTCAATAGTTCAGATTTAGACATCTCAATTAGAGAAACGTATAGGTACTGGAGTGTAATCGGAAAGCGTTAACGTTTTATAAACTCCGATTTGTAAAGTCGTTGCGTGACAATGGCGCTGGGGAATTCACTTGTTGAGGAATTCCCCACTCATATATCTCTGCCGCATGCAAGCTGCGTTCCGATGTTAAATGCCTGCGCATTTAGCTAATGCCAGTTTCCTTTCATTTCGCCTTTTTTTGCAATTAATGTGGCGAAGGTCGCTGATTTTGACGTCTCCGTTAATGACGGGCTATTTTTGCCCTACTAATTACAGACAGAGCATTTTTTTTCTGCCGCTGTGATGCTAAATTACTATCTCGACGTGGGAGTGATGTTATATCTTATTCGTTCAATACGATTGAAGTGAAAGATCGTAAGGGATTACTTCTCTTTTATCTGTTTAAATACCCCACTCCTTCAAATGAGTAATGTTTTGGTATGAAGTTTTAGACCTTCCGTTAGATGACAGACGGTAAACATACTTAAGTCGTATTTAAAATTTTATGTTTTATTTTATAATTCTTCCGTTTTTAAAGTAATTTTGAAACTATAAAAATTAGTTACTTAATTATTAACATTATTATTTATGAATAGTATAGTATATTGTTGTCGATACTATAACCCTTATTCATTAATATTTTTTTCTCAATTATCAACCGATAGCTAGTGGAGACATGAGGCAAAATAACAAAAAAATAAATATAATTTCCAACAATCAGAAAAGTTTTTTAATTATAATGTAATTAATACAGTCAAAACAACGTAACATAGCATTTCGCTTTAATTTGGAATTTAATCTGGACATAAATAATAATCAGATGATATTGTAATCATTTAAGTTAAACTTTGTTCAGTGATATTAATAATTATAATTAGCTTATTTTCACTTATTTAATATTTAAATTAAATTATTCTTCAATTTCAAAATTTAAAGTTATTATTCCCAGTAGGCCAAGGCTCTCAATGGGCTGCAAAGCCAAGGAAGATGAACAAGAAAGATTTTTATTACAATATAACAGAATATTTATATTTAATTAACAAAAATTTAAATGCTTGGTGTGCTTCACATTCATATTTATATTTAACCAAATTTAGGAATGACATTTTACTAGAAGTTTGAAATTAGATATACAAAATTACAAATGTTTGCTTATAGTGCTATTCTGTTTCGTAAAAAATTCTTTATATACAGGTTCAGGAGACAATTTAACAATTTCTTTATCCAGATATATTAAGTTATCAATTATAAAACTTATGTAGATATGTAAATCTTTAATTTATAAATTTAACAGCTTTCTTCTAAACCATATAAGACTTTGGTCGAAATTGACAATAAATTTTTATAGAAAAAATTTATATTAAAGACGTCAATGCTAAAATTGTTTATATATATATATTTAATTTAATATTAAATTTCGTATTAAAAATTAATTTAAATGAAATGCAATACAAAATCATTGGCTAAGTAATAATTCACAGTAATTTTCATTCGACAATGATGGGGTACACTTCTTGAAATATTAAAGTTTTAACATACGTCATACTAACCAGATTAGGATGTGACATGTGAGAGTTATGTAGAAATGAAAATGCTTGTTCAGGATATATTAGAATGGAGGGTTTCATCAGACCAGTCTTAGGACTGATTACCATAACAACAGAAACTATAATATGTGTTTGTATTTTTTTCTTTAAGTTATTTCTTCCTACAATAAGAGCATGAATGTTTTAGTAGAATTTTTTATTATGTTGTGCCACAGAAAACGAGGAAATACTCAAAACTATGATGTAATTATCCTCTGTAAACGTTCCATTACAATATTATCTTGAAGGAATTAGAGATACAAACCTACAATCCAGGGTTTTAATAGCTTGAACCTAACACAGTCGATGAGAGTTTATTTTTACCATTTGGCAATCCTAGCAGTACTTAGTTATTAACATTATTGTTTGGAAATAGTATGAAGTATTACTGTCTATACTTATCATTTGTTCATTCACGTTATTTACGAAATAACCAAATGATTGCAAGTGTAATTAAAAAATTATCTAATTTAAATTTATCCTAAGTTATATTTTGTAGTTACCGTCAGTGTTACCATCAAAACACCCGAGTTTTACACAGTACAGTCAGTACATTTACCTAAGAAACTGTGTTAAGTACGGGGAAGTAGAGAGTGACCTGCAGAGCGGCGTGAGACAGGAAATCAATGAAATTGTGGTTCTTCAAGTCTCGAATAAAAGCAGTCAATATAAGGGATGGCGTCGGTTTTCTTACTTTTCACTAATTTAATACGGATGAAAATATAGTTGCTCGTAAAGTATTTATGTTGTATTGGAACAAGTAATAATAATAGAGACGTCATAGATCGAATATCAATGAAAAATAGATTTTTAATTTCTTAACGATTATTAACGCTAATTTTGTAAGCCACACCTAAGAATTGTAGCAGATATGTAGATGATTTATACATTTTGCTGTAGGGAATTTTTATGTTTTCCTTAAATTATATTTTGATCACCAAATTAGATATATAAAAGAATTTCACAATTACAAAAGTTAAAAAAAGTCAACTTAGCGTTGTAGAGTGTTGTTTCAAGATCACAATTCATGAATAGCGCAAACAGTTGGAGATAAGGACATGCTCGAGGGACAAAAGCATCAATTTTTGTTGTTATCGCACCGACTAGTTTTCAAAAGAGGACGAGAAAACGTCACCAGGTGAGGCCTACATTCAAGGCGTCACACCAATATTACTCTGGTCACTGACATATTATTCCTCGTTGCTTTATAAAAGACCCTATCTTGGTTCAACCACCACCTAATGATTTTCCAGAATTGAGGAAAAGAATTCCGCAGTCATTAACCAAAGAGTGGAAAGAATTGGATTTCAGGTTGGTTTTGTCCCGTTTAACGAAAGGTGTACACATCGAATATTTGTAATAAAAACTAGGTTACTTTTACTTAAATTATAGATAAGGTTTATTGTCAATAATCTAAAGTAAAACCATTAAAACTGGATTATGTAGGGTATCCATAAATTATGTTCACAACTATAGACTTAAATAATTTTAAAACTGTACAGGATAATAACCATATGTTTTAAATATGTGAGAAGATAATTAATAAAGCGTTTCTATGTTCAAGGTCACGCATACTAGAGTTAAAATGTGGACGCAAACAGGGGAAGTGACAGTGGATTGGCTAGGATGGTTCATTTCGTTGGTCGTCACGATCACCAGTCCTCACACCACTAGACTTCTTTCTGTGGGGCGTTGTAAAGGGTCCGGTGTACGAACCAAGTTTACAGACCTACAGGACTTGAAGACAAGAATTCATACGGAGAAATTGATTACCAACTGGACGTTACCATTGCCACTCAGGGTGAATACATTGAGGTGCATAATTGAAGAAACTATTTGCTTTATCATATCACATTTTTTAAATTATCCGTTAATGTCTGAAATAGTTTTACATATAATAGAGTCTTAAGTTATAAAGAAATTTTATCGACATTCTATACATGTTTCCATTCTTCTAGAGTTTTATGTTTTCTTCATAGCATTTGTGAACTTTAAAACATTTTTATCCACTTATTATTATTCTTCATATTCAATTTACACATATTTATCAATAATGTATCGTTTCTTCTTCACAACCCGTCCTACCCAAACTTAAAAATTAACGAGCTCAACAAAGAAACGCTACCATGGAAATATTAATTTTGGTAAATTGGTAAGCCTTCATCTCCACGGCGACAATTTATGCTAACGTAACGCCTAACAATTATTTACGTGGCGGCAGTTAAATGAATTAATACAGCCGCACAATGGCAAGAGTTATTTTGCGTAATAAAAGCAGTAGTATGGAACATATCGCAGATTTCTCCTCCACACTAATTCATCTGTCCAGCCACGTTCTCCATTTCAATGAATACTGAATAAGATCATTCGTCAGTAATAATAAAACTCTATTCATTATAGGATTATAACTAAGCGCACTATCTACTGATATTTATGATATAAAATGACTTCCTAGATAACATCTGAGATATTAAATTCCCAATGATGATCTCTCCAGCTATGTACTTCCATCTTCTTTCCGCGTCCAGCGACATTTTCTTCTTACGTATGTGAACGCAACAAAAATGTTACATACAAAACATAGATATTAAGTTTAATTGTTAATTTAAACATGGTAACTGTAATAAATATAAGTCGCTAATGTCTACTTTATTATTACGACTATAAATAAAATGAAAAAAAAAGAAATTATAGATACAAAAATACGCCGTTTAATACAATGCATTCATAATAACGCATTGTTCTTCATTCATAATTATATGCGGAAATATTTGTAATATGCCCTCATTTGTCAATTATACTACAGAAATATTATTTTTTATTTTATCTTAGGACGCGTCAACTAGTGACGTCACTGGGGGCTACAGAATACTTTCATCAAATCATGAGTTACAATGGAAGGTCCCTTATATGCAGTATCTTTGAGGAAGTTGGAAAGTTTGTTAAACGCTTAACTGTAAGGTAATATTTCGCAGGGTGATTGGGTTCCGAAGTGTTTTCTTCTGGTGGCGATGAGAAAGAGTTAATGTAGCAGAATGTGTTCTATAGTGAAGTGGGCTGAACACTGCAAGCACTGCAAAATAATAAATTGTTAAAGAAGTTAGTATGGATGGTTTGTTGGTTGTGATTCTGGATAGGATCACTTGTAATCTTCTGGACAGGTTGGCAAAGAAGTAGAGGTTCTATTGATTGGTAGTGGTAGTTTTTGTTTGGCTGCAATTGTTCCCCAAGTAAGTGGATGAAGCTAGTTCTTCTTCCTTCTTGTAGAGATGCAAAATATCAGACTGCGATTGGATATCACTCTAATTCGTTTCGCTTGCTGCTTCGCATTTACCTTGGTTAGGAATTGAGATTTCCTCGATACCTTTGTGTCCAGAGATCACCATCAGTCTGATATCATGTTCAGGATGCTGAATAACCCGTTTCTAATTTATATGAGGAGATTATTTTGTTTTCTTATTTTTTGGTTGGCTATGCTTGTAATTTATTTGGTGGAGTTCAATGCTATAAGATACGAGTTGTGGTTTGATTGAATGCAGGAAGATATTTCCATTTTAATTCCTATTAGATCAGTGGTGAATATTGAGATTAGTTTGTTTAGTGAAATAGTCTTTATTACTTTAGCTGCCATCAAGGTATATCTCGCTTTCTTTCTGAACCGTCCCTGAAGATGTTTTCAGTTTGTTGTACTTCCAAGCTAATAGACTCAGTTTCCTGTTCCAGTGGATATTTGAAGGGCTATTTTTATGTAAATGTAGGAGAGAAAGATGGACTATGTGAATGATAAGTTCGGTGGTGGAAGTCTGGAGGTGTTATGTTGGCGGGATTGTCATATTTATGCTCTAAGCCTGTTTATGATCTATTCGGACAATATGTACTGGTTTATGAGGTCGGTTAGCTTTACAGCTCTAGTCAGAGAATTCTATGACGGTAGTAATTTGATTGTTTGCCAGAAAGTTAAAAGATTTCTTGAAGACTGACGATAACTAATTTGATCATAATATTTGTTCATAAATTAAAGTTGTTTTATATATTTTTTACACTATCCTGCCCATTTATTGTTGCTACAGAAAATTCAGAGCTACATTCATAACGCATCCTTTTTGTTCTTATATTGTAGATATGTGTGAATTATCCCGGAATATAAATCTGTAGGTAAGCGTCTCATACTTCTTACATATGAAGATCATTTTATCGTGTCAATTTGGCCTATTCCAATTCCAGCAACTTTCCATGGAAATATACATATTTAATTAATGTGCCGGTAATTTTTTTAAATGAGGGCCAGAATAGTCTGCCTACAAATGTCTCAAAGACATTCTAATAGACAAGAGGTGGCCAAACCGTAGCGGAAGCGTCAAATTTGGTGCTTTGGACGATTAAATGTGGCGCATTTCATTCTGGAGCCTGTTTGTATTTCGGACAAAGGCGTTATACAGTTAGACATGTATTACTAATAAATATAATGAATGGCCAAAAGGCAGAAATAGAAGATTTTAATAACAGCTCTTCTGGAAAATAGAGAGAACAGATAATTCCATGATCCAAGTTGATCTCGCTCTCAGTGTCTGCACTGTGAGTCCACAGTTATAATCACTAAACTAGACTATCTGTCAGCTGTAACAGCATCACCTTCTCATACACGAATATGGTTCCTAACATATGTGTTATGGGGCTTCATTAAAATGGTGTAAATTAATTAATTTAACTGGGTCGAAGCACATTCTATTCGCATATCTATTTACCAACACCTAACCATGAACGTAAGACGATATAAATTATGCTTGAGTCATCTCGCGCACCTGAACTCGTCTGTGAAAATTTGGGCTTGGTATTCAAATGGTTGTCCACCTCTGCCAAAATATTGCCACATTATTTGTTATTATTTTGTTTGTAACTTTAGTTTTATTATAATTTCAATGACATTAACAAATGTATTAGTAGACATGTCTTTACCCACAAGAACTTTGTATTGTAGCTGATGTTATGGTGTGGTTGTGAGCGAGGGGCAGTTTACGGTGTGCATTCGGTGCGAGTGGATCGAGTTGAATAAAAGTGTTTTTATAAAACCTGCTAGTTCGATTATTAACTGAGACCCGTGACAGTTTGGTGGAGACGCCAGGTATCCTCAACACGGGTCCCATTAGAAGAAGCCGTCGCCTTAAACATTTGCCACCTGAGTACGGAGTTTATTTGAAACAGCGTACGAGGGTTAGAAAGATGGCGACCACGACAGCTGTTTCACCTTTAACCTCCTGCCATCAAGTTAGGAATCCGACAATATTCAAAGGTGAGACCAGCCAAGATCCAGACAAATGGCTAAAAGAATACAAACGGGTCGCCAAACACAATCGCTGGGACGACACAGTGTGTTTAGCCAATGTGTACTTCTTCTTAGAAGATACGGCGAAACAGTGGTTCGAAAACAATGAAGACCGACTTAGTTCCTGGGACGTATTCGAAGAAGGGATAAAAGCAGCTTTCGGTGACAGCCAGAAACTTAAAAGGCGTGCGGAGGAGCAATTGAAGACGCGTGCACAAGGATCAACGGAAAGCGCAATGTCTTACATACAGGACGTCATTGCACTGTGCCATCGAGTAAACTCGTCAATGGACGAAGAAGAGAAAGTTGGTCACTTGATGAAGGGCGTCGCAGAGAACATTTACCAGGCCATTCGTATCCTGAACATTACAACAACAGAGGAGTTCATAAAATGGTGCCACCACATAGAGCTATCACAACAGAGTAGAATAGCTCCACGACGCTATGAACGTTTACCTAACGTCGCTTCAATGACGAAGGTGGATGAGAGACAAGATATGGCCACTCTAATAAGACAGATCGTCAGAGAGGAAATACAGAAAGTGTTTATGCCACAAAATATAGAACCGCAGCCGTTAGATTTTGAGGGAATAATAAAAGAAGAAATACAAAGAAGCATGGCTCCCCTTTCGAGGCCCGAACCAGCGTACGTCGCAGAAAGACCACAGATAAGTTATGCTGCCACGATCCGTAACAAACCGAGACAGTCGTATATCGTGCAATCCCGTCGACAATCCTCGAGTCAACAGAAGGAATCACCACGACGACGAACAGATGTTTGGAGGACTACAGACAATACACCCGTGTGCTTCCATTGTGGGCGTCCAGGCCACGTGGTACGTTACTGCCGTGAACGGAGGCAAATCTTTGATGACTACTACGCCGACAGACGTCAACAACCAAGAAGACAGAACGAAGACGACGAATACAGCCGAACCGCCGATCGCAGTCCGTCCCCACAAAGAAGCAGATCACCTGCACGCCGCGGACGTTCACCGTCACCATACAGACGATCCAGCCGTTCATCCAGCCAGGAAAACTGAGATGGGCGACCACCTACGGAGGTGCGGCCGCTGCTGATAAAAATCCTCCTTGGACGACAGTCGCTAGGATGACGGGGAATTACGTAAATATCGACATCGACGATCAGCCAGCTAGAGCCCTCGTAGATTCTGGAGCCTCCTATTCTGTAATAGCCGATGCTTACCGCCGACAGTTCAAGAAGACCATGATAAAAGACGATAGAGAAATTACGTTGAAGACCGCCAACGGAAGTCAGGTACGGTCTCTTGGAACCTGTACTTTTAGAATCAGTATTAACGGCCAGACTCAACCATTTCAATTTATAGTCATCCCTGAATGCAGTCATAATGTTATTCTAGGATGGGACTTCCTCGAGGCGTCGCAGGCCGTCATAGACTGTGGCGACGCTGTACTCTACCTTGACGAGGCAAGTGAAAAATGTTCAGATGTACCACAAGGTGTGAGTCGGATATTCGTACTAGAAGACACGTTTGTTCCGCCTGCATCAGCAAAGCGAATCCGAGTCCGTGCCACGAACGCTGACAATTGTGACCTATTCGTGAGTTGTAATAAGACACTGCTATTCGGAAAGGAATTGTACGTACCGGCGTCAATATTAAACATTTGCGATGGCGAAGGAGATATTTGGGTCACTAATGGCAAGAATCAGTCGCAGCTAATCCCTAGAGGAATTTGCATTGGAATAGCCGAGACAATACACGAGGGCCAGCTCTGTAGCCTCGAGGAAAGTACACGACAAACAGACGTACGACGGAAAGCCGACGAGGAGGCTACGCAGTTGCTTCTTGGAGCCAATTTGACACAGGAGCAGCGAAAGCAAATACAGGACGTACTAAGAGAATTCTCCAACGTATTCGAATCCGGGAAAGAGTCGATAGCTCTCCGAAAACCTACGGTTAAACATCGCATCAACACTGGGGATAATCATCCGGTTAGCCACAGACCTTATAGAATGTCACCAGCAGAGAGACGGATCATACACGAAGAAGTTGACAAGATGTTAAAAAAGGGCATTATTCAACCTTCAGAAAGTCCGTGGTCATCCCCTGTAGTTCTCGTAAAGAAGAAAGACGGGAACTGGCGTTTTTGCGTCGACTATCGCGGATTAAATCGAATCACTAAGAAAGACGTATATCCCCTTCCACGGATTGATGACACGTTGGATTGCTTAAGCGGAGCAGTATACTTTTCAACTATGGATCTTCATACTGGCTACTGGCAGATCGAGGTAGACGAGGCGGATCGGGAGAAGACCGCGTTCGTGACTCCAGATGGACTTTATGAGTTTAAAATGATGCCATTCGGTTTGTGCAACGCGCCAGCAACGTTTGAGCGTATGATGGATAATTTGCTTCGACATCTTAAGTGGAAGACGTGTCTGTGTTACATGGACGATATTATAGTATTCTCCCATACGTTCAAGGACCACCTAAGCCGCCTAGTTACTGTAATGAAGTGTTTACAAGATTCAGGCCTTCGATTGAATCCCAAGAAATGTCTCTTTGCAGCATCGGAGATAAAGATTCTTGGGCACTTAGTGAACGGTAACGGGATTCTTCCAGATCCGGACAAGATTAGAGCAGTCACAAATTTTCCCACCCCTCGGAAGACCCGTGACGTCAAGAGTTTTCTTGGACTCTGTTCGTACTTCAGGAGATTTATAAAGGACTTTTGCATCAAGGCTCGCCCGCTCCAAGACCTTCTTAAAGGAGACACTAAATTCCTGTGGAACGAAGACCAACAAAGATCCTTTAATGTTTTGAAGAAAGCTTTGACGTCCGCTCCTGTACTTGGGTTATTCGAGGAGACAGCGCTCACAGAATTACACACTGACGCAAGCGGTTACGGAATAGGTGCCGTGCTGGTGCAAATTCTGGATGGCACTGAAAAAGTAATTGCATACGCCTCTCGAATACTGTCTAAAGCCGAAAGAAATTATTCAACAACCGAAAGGGAATGTCTCGCTGCTGTCTGGGCGATTAATAAATTTCGGCCATACTTATTTGGGAGACCATTCACTGTCGTAACTGACCATCACTCCCTGTGCTGGTTGACTAACCTCAAGGACCCATCAGGTCGCCTGGCAAGATGGGCGCTCAGACTGCAAGAGTATGAAGTGTCAGTCGTATATAAAAATGGACGTGTACATAAAGATGCTGACTGCCTTTCAAGGAATCCGTTGAATGATCAAACGGACTTGGACCGCATGGGTCCCGCTGTAGCTGCGTTGACCAATCTCACCGATGAACAACGTCGTGACGAGAATCTGCGGAAGATAATCGAAGATCTGGAAAATGGAAAACTGAGAAAGGAAGGATTCCACTTAATTGATGGCACATTGTATAAGCGAAATCATATTCCAATGGGACGGAATTGGTTAGTCGTCATACCGGCACATATGAAAGTAGAGATTCTACGATATTTTCACGACGCACCATCGTCCGGACATTTAGGATTCGCTAAGACTGCAGATAGGATTAGGCGCAGATACTACTGGTCTGGCCTCTGCAAAGATGTAAGGCGTTACGTGCGCCATTGCCGGGAATGTCAGCGAAGGAAAAGTGTACCACAACTGCCGCCCGGACAACTGATATCGATTCCACCTGCAGTGGCTCCATTCCACAGAATTGGAATTGACCTTCTAGGAAGATTTCCGAAGACGATTTTAGGCAATAAGTGGATAATAGTATGTACGGACTACCATACGCGTTATGCGGTAACCCGAGCCGTTCCAACAGCGGAAGCTGCAGAGATAGCAAAGTTTATTGTAGAAGAAATCGTTCTCAAGCACGGCGCGCCTCGTGTTATGATCTCGGATAGAGGTCAAGTTTTTCGGTCCAAGTTGGTGAGCGAGATAATCGCACTGTGCAATATCACTCACAGGATGACAACAGCCTACCATCCGCAGACGAATGGCCTAACAGAACGATTCAACAAGACTTTGGCGGACATGCTTTCTATGTACGTCGACCTCGAACAAAATGATTGGGACACTATACTGCCCGTTGTAACTTTTGCATATAACACTGCAAAACAAGATACCACTGGCTTCACTCCGTTTTTCCTTGTCCACGGGCGAGAGGTTGAGACAACACTGGACACACTGTTCCCACTAGTAACAGATGATGGGCAGGAGGATTACGTCAAACAACTAATAACCAGGACGGAGGAAGCTCGGCAACTGGCGCGGATTCAAACCTTACGCGCGCAGGGAAAAGATCAAATAAGATACAACGCGAAACACAAGGCGGTATCTTATAAACCAAAGGATCTTGTATGGGTTTTTACACCGATACGAAAAGTTGGTCTATCCGAAAAACTTTTGAGGCGGTACTTTGGGCCCTATCAAATAACACGGCAGCTTTCCGATGTCACGTACGAAATCGAAGACTACGATCCATCGTCCAGAAAGCGTAAACGGAAAGATGTCGTCCACGTTGCACGCATGAAACCCTACCACGACCCAGCAAAACAGCTCAGCGAGAACGACAAGACTGCCATAGCCGGTGGTGATCCAGGACACGATACTCCACACACAAGCAGGGAGCCATGCGCCTGAACCATCAATAGCATTGAAAACAAACAGCGGGTCGCTGTCCTCCTGGAAGAGGAGCAATGCCACATTATTTGTTATTATTTTGTTTGTAACTTTAGTTTTATTATAATTTCAATGACATTAACAAATGTATTAGTAGACATGTCTTTACCCACAAGAACTTTGTATTGTAGCTGATGTTATGGTGTGGTTGTGAGCGAGGGGCAGTTTACGGTGTGCATTCGGTGCGAGTGGATCG